>JAXQQM020068124.1:0-75447 GCA_034641835.2 Pinus albicaulis | reverse complement strand
ACTATATGTGCAAGATAACTTATTTCTTAACTTATTGTCGTTTTTGGTTTTCTAAGATAAAATGGAAATTATAAAATGAAAACAAGTATGGTTATGTTTGTTCAAGGAAATGATATCCTCTATAATGATTCACCAACTTGAAACTTAAAAAGGAATTTGAAAAGTACAATGACAAAACTTGAAAGGAAATGAAAATGTGCTGCTGAAATGAAAAGGTGCTGCTAGTCTAATAAATCAAAACAGTGAACTAGTGAGCATGAAACCAAACTATTCTTACTGCTGTTTAAACATAAAAGAAACTATGCTGAAAGAAATCCAAAATTGCAACAAAGTAAATCTAAATCAGATTACATCAACTTGTCTTCTGATCCCTCATCATTAGTCCAGCTATGATTTTCGGAAGTAACCATAAACAACTTGAGTAACTGATATCTAACTTGCAGAAAGTAAACTAATATCAAACCATACATTCATAATTCAATCCCTCACCATCAGTCCAGCTGTGGCTTTCGGAGGTAATTGAAGATGTCATGCACAATTTAACATTTCTAACTTGCAGAAAGGAAACTAATACTAAACTACACACTTCATAATACAATCCCTCACCATCAGTCCAGCTGTGGCTTTCGGAGGCAACTGAAGACGTTATGAGCAGTTTAATATATTTAAATTTGCAGAAGGAAAAATAATACTAAACTACACATTTCATAATACAATCCCTCACCATCAGTCCAGCTGTGGCTTTCGGAGGTAACTGAAGATGTCATGCACAATTTAATATTTCTAACTTGCAGAAAGGAAACTAATATCAAACTACACATCCATAATTCAATCCCTCACCATCAGTCCAGCTGTGGCTTTCGGAGGCAACTAAAGATGTTATGAGCAATTTAATATATCTAAATCTAACTACTGAAACAAATGAGCAAAACTGAATTAAACAAAGCAGTACTGAAATTAAACAGAAACTAAGAAAATAAAATTAGCAGCAGAACAATGTTAATTCCATGTCATTAGTCAAAAAGCTATGCAAATGCCCGGGCTGCCTATCTATAACCTGAAACAAGAACACTGATCAGTAATCAATAACATAAAACATGAAAGACAGAAGTGAAATGGAAAGCATGAAATTTTATAAACAGAAATGAAGCATATATACCATGAAAGATGCAATGTATAAACATGTGACTGGATTATGGCACAATGATATTTAAAGAAATAAAATAAGAACTATACAATAATGCACAAAACCTCAGCTGAGCAGGGGCCCTCTACACCAGCCTTGGCAACAATCTTCAAGTACGAATTACGTTTGGAAACAGTCTTCTTATATTAATATGCAGTCATAACAGTAAGGTGGTATTACGGCTCAAAGGCAGCATAATTACATTACAGAGCAGACTAACAAAAGATAACAGAGACTAATCGAGACTAACTCCATATGCATATGAAAACGCGTTATATATAACAAAAGAAACATAACTAATTCCTAAATTTTATGCTGGTGGAGAACACGTAGACCATTATGTCCGTATTGCAAAGTAAATCTATGAGGAGTGGATGTTTGAATTCGGCTATGGAGCCATGTACAGATGTCGACTTGTCCTTCGCAACTCAGAAACGGCCATATGAACCTTTACGTGGCACGAACAGAGTCCTATCACCATAGAACTTCTACGGTTGACTTCCATTTGGACGCCTTTGACCGCAGATTCTTTAGGTGAGTTTTCTCAAGCCAACAGGATACGAACCATGTCCACATCATTCCTGACTTGCCCATGTGGCTCGTTTTTCTTGTAGACACCTGTAACATAGAGTTTCACAAAATAGCTGCGGAAAGTTGCAGCAGCTGCGGAAAGTGGCAGGATTCCGCAGCTAGATGAACAAAATCTAAATCAAACAGCAGTCACAAAAATATAGTTAAAAACCATGTTAGATGCTCTTTTTCAATTGATATACAATGATATTTGACAACTTGGGAGGTTTAGGTGAGTGAAAAAGGTATAGAAAAGTGTATGGAAAAGATGCAAATTTGAGACTCAACATACCCCCACTGTGAAGGTGTTGCATGTCCTCATGCAACCAAAATTTTGATATTCCTTCCTTAGTTCATATGCCTTGACACTTCAGCCAGCACATCCAAACCTCTCCTCTTCTTCCTTGGTGCTGCCAACATTCTGGGTTTCTTCATTAAGCACCTAAATTTGATATTAACCAGTGCTCTGCTTAACTTCTGGCATTTCCTTTTCAATTTCTTGTTCTTCTTCTGCCATATTCCCAGGTGTAGCATGGTATTATCATGAATGATTTTTTCCAGTTTGCCTTGTTCTTTCAATGTCTCATTCTCATTTTTTATGTGTATATTCAAAAGCTCTAGCTCAAAGACTTCCTGTTTTAGTGATTGGACTAAATCATCCTGTACTGTATGAGGCTGAATGGACGAAGTACTAGGACCTGTAGCTGCCTTTTCCAAAGATTCTATATATTCATATACTTCCTGCTGCTTGGGGTCTATATCAGGTGTCATTTTTATTGGGCTGTCCTCAAAATGCCGTGAAGGAGAGTTATCTTCAAAATCTGGCTGAGAAGGGCTCACATCAACATCTTACTGAGAATGGGATGGACTATGGTCAATGTCTGACTGAGAATGAAATGAACCAGGTTCACTAACTGACTGAGATGGACTATGGTCAGCTGGGGACTGTTCAGATGTCTCCTCTCCTAAATCAATGAAATGAGGACCCTTAATTTGCGTTTTCCTCAATTTCCCCTTTAGTCTGCTGCTTCTTCTCACACGTTGTGGTACACTATCTTTTTGTTTTTGTTTCCCTTTTTCTGTCTTCTTGGCCATAGAGGACTGTTTTTGAAGATAAACTAATCTTTCAGATAACACTTGATGATCTTCTTCTTCAGAAGAAGGAGTTTTATGTATAGCCTCAATAGTTTTTCTCTCTTTTGGTGTTATTGGCTTCTTACCCTTGATTTCTTTCTTCTTCCTCTTTGACAGTCTCTCTCCCCTATCAGTTCTTTCAATTGTAATAGTAGGAGCATTTTGAATTTCATCAATTGTCCTTTTTCTCCTACTTCTTCTTGCTGTGCTACCTTCAGGAATTTCCTGAGTAGGAGTAATTTGAGTTTCATCATTTATTCTTTTTCTTCTACTCCTTCTTGTTATACTACCTTCAGGAATTTCCTGAGGTTCCTCAAAGAAATTTCTAACCAGAAATTGTTCCCATGTGTCTTTCTTCTCCTTTAACTCCTTTTCAATCAAAATTTTTACAAGGCCGTGGTGATATAGATGAGGTTCTACATCTCCTAAATGTTTCTGAATAGTCACGGACATTTTCTTTAAACTATTGAATAGAAAATATGGGAGATTGAGAGTTTGATTATCTAGAAAATTCATCAGTAACCTGGTATGGTACATATACATGGACCCAAAACGGCCTTCACATGTAATGAATTTCTGAACAACTAGCAGCAAAGTAGCCCATTCCTCTTTCAATGCATGAACAGGAATTCCTCTTTTAAAAACAGTTATGTCCATACCTTGGTTTCGTAAGATTGTTCTCTAGGCTTCACCACTGATGCTTTTATTCTTAAACCAACGCTCACCCTCCTGAGGAAGTTCCGTGGCTGTTGCTACAGATGCTTCATTGACCGCAAACTTAAGGTCTCCAATCTCTACTTCCAAGCCATTAAAAAACCTTGCGAATGCCTTTGTCACTTCTTTATGATAACCTCTGAATTTCTGGATAAACCGCAGCCACTTTGCTTTCTTCAATATATCCCTTACTTGCGGATATCCCTCTATAAACTTAGGTCCTTTTGGTTATGCTCTTAGCAATTTACCCATTTTTCTTACTGCTCTTCACAAATTTGCCTGCGTGAAGGTTCAATGGAAATAGAACGGCTGAATGCACGGAGATGAGCACAATGACTGTGGGTAAATGTCAGAGAGTGGTATACAGACTATAGCGTAGTATAGAACGAAATGGAGTGAACAGAACAGAGAGGGGTTTTCGTGAGCACAACAGAGATACGGCTGTGAGGTTAACAAAGTATAACACATCCGGTAGTGTTTTGAATTTTGGTGGTTGCACAATAAATATGAGCACGTTTAAACAACGACTATAGATTTATGTGGCTGTAAGAGTCCGTGGTCAAATCAAATACGTCTCATTGTCACCGGTGGAATATTGGAACATGAGTGAAGATCGGGGGTTTAATGATGGAACTGTTTGAGAATGAATGCGAGAGGATAATATGGAGATCGTGAAAGGTTACGGAATTGTCAATATAATCATTGCACATAATGGATAGAGCTCATGGTTCAGAACTATATAAAAATGTGTTTTTCAATGCTATTTAAAATAAATTTTATTCATACCTTTGGAATCTTTGCCTTTTCCCTTGGTCTTCAACTAATTGCTCTTCATTGGTGTCTTGAATGCTCCATGTCTTCATTTTTGATCCTCTCAACTGCATTTTATTTCATGATTATGGAAATAACATCTGGCTGTACATTCTTTTGAAAATAGAGTTGTAGCTGCGGAATCTGCTTCTGGCTGCGGAAACTGGAGTCAGCTGCGGAAACAGATGTCAGCTGCGGAAACTGACACAGCTATTATTTTGATGAATGAACATGAACGGATGACAAATGACTAGATGGAAATGGTTATGTAAAAGAATTTTATTGGTGAAAATGGAATGGAAAGCAGGATAAAATATACAAAGTAGATAGATGGCGAAGTGAAAATAAAATAGGATAGTGGCATGAATGGAGTGGGTAGTCACAAAACTTGCAAAAATAGAAAGGAAGTTTTTTTTTTTAAGGAGAAATATAGGTGTCGGTGTTCACGATTTTCACCCTATATTTTCTGTATAAAACCCTTAATCGGTGATTGGTTTCGGTCTTATAGAATTTTTTTTATTTTTTTATTTCGAAAAGAACAAAGCTAGGGTGGCAGTGAAGAAAATTCATACATGCAGAAGCTTTGATTATAAGTTTCTTGAAACATTTGAATACATCCTCTTTTGAGAGTAGCTTATGATAAAATTTCAATCTATGGCCATTCACAATAAGAGGTTTGAAACTCATCGATGGTCTTGATTACTTCCACTCCATTGTTAAAGATCATCAATCTCATATGGCCCAAGCCAATGGTCACAATTTTCCTTGAAAATAAGCTGACTTGGAATCAAATAAAAGCCCAGTCTCCTTCTTGGAAACTTCTTCTCTTTGATGTGCTTGTCATGCCATTTAGCTCTTTGATATTGAACTAGATCAATTCTTAATTGCCTCTTGTACGATCTCATCTAGCTCATTCAATTGCTCCATTCTATGCTTTTGGGCTTGATAAGTTCATCTGTTGAACTGCTATGTCTTGGTCTTGACTTGGAACTCAATGAGAGCAGACTTCTTTCCCTTAAGCAATTTCACCAAAATGTCTGTGTATTTCTCATGTAGTTGGTAAAACCACAAGGCTTCGAAGCCTTTACTTGCCCAATCTCTTCTATGTAGATGAAGAGCAGTTTTGGTGATGATACTTTCAAGAACCTTGTTTGTGGACTCCCATGACCATTTGTGGAGATGACGGAAGTGAATCTTCGTGTTTGATTTTGTATTCTTCCATCCTTTATCACAAATTGGTGTGAATTAGCTCCCCGATACATCGATTTCTTGGAACACCAAGCGAGTAAAATATCCTAATAAAGAAAATGAACAACTGAATTTTTAGTAGAAGATACTAATGCTTTGACTACCGTTTATTAACATAATCGGTACAAACCATTATATCGCTTCTTTTGCTTAGATGGTGGATTAATAAGTCAATGAAATCTAAAGCCCATTTTCAAAAGGTTCGTTGAGTACCTATGTTTTGCAATGAATTTCATTTGAAAGGAGTAGGTTTCCCTACTCTTTAGCGGTGTCACACCTTTTGACATATTGTTTTGCATCTTTGAAGGAAGGCATTAATATCCTAAGGAAGATTTTATGGTGAGTCCTTTCTGCAAAGTGTCACTTGTGGTTCATCTGTATTGTAGAATATCGAGGCATTTCATCTTCACGACACATCTTCGATCACAAGATCTGTTACTGTTTTAATTCGTTAGAAAATCATGAATATTTTTGAACTCTCAAATAATTTTAGTTTTCATGGAAATAAATGCTGAAGGTAGTTTTAAAACATATTAAATAATTTAGCAATAATACGCATACAAAAAGGTCTTAATACATTACTACAAACAAGTATGCATCAAAACTTATCCTAGAATCTTCTTTCAGTATTTTGAATTATGAACCAAAATCAGCTACGCTTGTTCTATTTTCTGGTATGTAATATGAACAGCACTTGTACGCATTAGGTATCGAGGTTGAGGACATCTCATCTCGTTCTTCACTTTGTATAAAGTGATTTTGGATAATCCTTTTGACCTCTCTCTTGCTCATTTCTTTGTTACCATGACCTCTGCAGTGCGTTTGTATAAATCTTTGTGAACCACTATTGAAATATAAGTATGTTAGAAAGTTGGCCTCTGCATATCGACCTGCTCTGATTCTCATACGATCACAGTTCTGTAAAAACATCATGTTCCTATTGTCTAAGTATGGGCCAGTGTGGGAAACATTATAGCACCTTCGATCAAGGAGTCACTTCACATAAACTTGACCATTATCGGGGAGGGTTGGGTCTAGAAACTCCTTTATGGTACTGTGGAGCACCATGCCTCGTGGCGGTTCACCGCATTCGATGAGGTTTTCATCATTGGCCTCCCGTCTGAGTGATTCTCTGAGTGTTCGCTTGTGACTCTGTTGATTCCTGTGCCGTGAATTGCTATGTGGTACAACAAGGACCATTGTCATTATTGGTGGTACCTCTGCGTCCCCATTATGACTCATCATTGGTGATAATGGAACGATGTTCTTCCATGTTTACAACTTGACTCACTGTTAACATGTGTGGCTTGTCTTTGTTGGGTAAGTCAAACATGAAGACACGGAATTGTTAATACCATTTCATCTAAACTCGATTGTGGTTATTGTCATTTTGTAAACTCATGATTGAATGGCTAAACCATACAGGTCTGTTATTTTGATCCTTTAAGATGTTGCTTATACTGCAGATACGAATTATGGTATGCTATTTGAATGAATTGCTTATACATATACATCTTCTTGAAGATATCAATTGTATTTCAGCATTTTCCGATGGTAGGCTTTGATTGGTGCCATGTTCTTGTAAAGCATTTCACCCCTCTCTCTCTCGGGCCTCTTGTGCAAGGGCATCTGTACACGATGGTATCACTTTGTCTACCATTCCCCATCCCGCTGACAGAGAGACCCATTATGTGGCTGAGAAATGTTGACAATGCCTTCATTGCATCCCTTTCACTTCGAACAACATTTCTTCTGTTGTCATTTTACTGACGGACCCCTAAAAACACAGCACGCCGCCTTGGCTGATGGCCCATTGTCACTTGACAGAAAGGGTAACGCCCGACACGTAGCGCTACATACGATTAAACACCACTTTTCCTCCTTTTGATTTTTAAAAAGGCGAAGTTTCGTTCGACAACTTCGTGGATGAGTCATCGAAGTGGTTTAGCGAACCTTCGCCTTCACTCCTTTGACACTCTTGTTCCTGTGTGAGAACCTCCCAAGGATAAAGCCTCCCTTCCTATTGTGGGGATCCCAACCTCCTCTCTATAAATATAGCCTTCATCCCATTGATGAAGAAATTTGAAAAACTGAAAGTCTTGAAGTGCTAAGCTTTTAATCTCCCAAATTCCAAAGATCCTTTGTGTTTGTAAAACCCTCTTTCTTCCCTTAAGGCCGACTCAAGTAAGGAGACTGTGAGAGACTCGAGAGGTTTTCCTTTCCCCAGGCGAGCTTTGAACGTGAATAATTGGAGACCTCAGAAGGGGCACGACGTCGAACATTGGTTGTAATCTCTTTCAGTTTATTCACCAACGTGAATGATTATGATTGTGGTTCCTCATTTCGATTATGGTAATGTGAGTAGTATCCTTTCTGTTGATGTTTGTGAATTACGTATGCTGGATTTATGCTTGTATCTATTTGTTTCTTGCATGTGCATGTGTCCATCACGGAAATCGTGGAGATCGTAATCTGTAGGGCGAGAGCAGGAACACTCTTCTTCGGTCTTGGCATTGGATTCGAGTAGGCACTCATCTTTGGTCTTTTTCATTCGTAACTAGGAACTTGCATCGTAACATTGCGTGATTGTTGCCTGAACCCCTGTTGGCTGATAGGAAGTCGCCTCTTGTCCTGGAGGTTACCTCATGATAGGGAATAATCAACTTTACAATTTTAAAATGGAATATTTTGGACTTATTATTGCTTTAATTGAGTGTGAGGCTATGTTCCCCCCCCTCAATCATAAGTCTGAAAATGAGAACAGAACACGACTCAGTGTCATGTTGAAACCGTGAGTTGGTCCTAAATGAAAAATTTGTTGAAAAGCTGAAACCTGAATGCCAAAAAACTCCAATATGAAGGAACGCAGATAAGCGTTGAAGTTTGATTCATCTCCTAAAATTTTCTTGACAACTCATCAAATGCCAAGCTGCAATGGAAAAGGATCTGTTTATCACTTTGCTCTCAATCAGCATCTAATTACTTTTCCAGCAGCCAAAATTTTGATAACATCACTAGTGAATTTGTTGATGCTCAAAAGTAGCCTTTGAATGCTTTGAATTATAGTACGCCTTTGGTAGTTTGATGTTGACCATTGCTTTTATGTTGATGCCTTCATAACTGTAAATATGATTTGATGTTTCTAATTGGATCCATGACCATCATCAATTCCATTATCATTTCCTTTATCAACAAGAAGACAATCATATCCAGTTATTGAACTCCCCTTTAGGGTGTAGGATATTATCACTAATTTGTATTCCTCTTTAAAATTACTTGCAGTACCATCTTCATTTGTAACTGAAATAGGTGAAGTTGAATTTTGTGATCAAACTTATACAATTTTTTGTTTTTATGACCATTCCAAGAGTCAATCCATGCATATTGATCCTCCAATAAAATTTAGTTGTTTTGTTTAGAAAAATTTATCTTGCTGCAATTGAGTTTCATGATGGCAGCAGATGAAGTCAAAAACAATAATCTTCATATGACCTATTCTTTGAGGGAAATGCCCGCATTTTTGTTGTCTTCAACTTTCTCTTGTCTCTTGATGTTGCGCCGTCCAAGCTTACAACACTAATGAACGATTGGCTTTGAATAATCCTAAAGATATGCAAGTTGTTGTCATGTTGTCATATCCTAAGACACATGAATTTTGTTGCATTGGTTCTTCCATGTTGGCTTGATGATTGGCTTGGAAGAAGAAAGTTGAACTCAATCATGGACAACTTCTGCACTTGAGGTTATGGCAAGTAGTTAAATCATCTTTATCCTCATTTTGTACGGTTGAATGGATCGGAAACATGCTCTTCTGAAGTAACTCACCTTGTTGTAGTTGGCAACTCTAATTAAAAATACCAATTGTCATGTTCTTGATGTAGATGCATTTAACATCAACAATTACTTTGTTGATTTTTCACCATGTCTTTAACGTTGAATGGGATCGGATTTTTAAGAACTACTGTAACTAAATGTTTTCTCATATGAACTTGCTACCGCTTGAACTCACTTTCGGTTTCTTTTAACACGCTTTCTTCAATTTTAAAATTGCTTGGTTAAACTTGTTTGCTTGATCATCACTTGAATTTCGTTACTTGAATGCCATTAACAATTAGTTGCAGAACTCACGCTTTATAACTTTCTGCTTTCGCTTGATGTCTTGAACTTGTTCACTTGCATACCTGCAACTTAATCATATTAATTTGATTTAGCTTGTTTTCAAATAAGGTGTAGAAAACTATTGAAAATGCACCAGAGGTATTACAATGATTTAATGATAATTTAAAATGAATTTGATGACTTAGTTGAAAATAATTGACTCGCCGGCCTTATAACTTCAAACCTTGGGTGTCCAAGTTCAGCAGGAATATGCACACCTTACAGTTCAACTCAGTTTTTATTTGAATTTTATTACAAGTTAACTTACAAAATGAATTATTTTAAGTTAAAATGATTCTTGTTTACGCCAGTTGAATGTTGATGTGGGATGATCTCTTTATTGACTTGATGATGTGTTGCAGCGATTTTCTTTTTTGTATGATGTTCTTTTGCAACTACTTAATTACAGGTTCTTTGATAGTAACCTTTGTTCACTTGATTTGAAATTATTAACAGATGAAGAAATTTTATTTTCAACACCTAGATGCAACACTTGTGCACAATCAATCATAAAGGTGTACCTAAGATCCTTATTCAAATTTTGGAAAATCTGGAATGCTATTTTAAAAATATATGTTTTTAATAAATATTGGTTATAACCGCTACCTTCTACAAAATTCCATTAGAAACTTCTCAAGCGATGATAATGCAAATATGTCAAACCTTAAAACAACTTAATTCAAAATTGAATGAACCGTTGTTATAAATATGTTGTGAAATTAAATTCCTTAAAAATTTCACTTATCACTCATATACAATATACATATAACCCCACAAAAATTTACTTCAAGAAAATATTTTACATAAAATAACAAACACTACCGTTATCATAACTTGATTTTTTAAATCACTTTAGAAAAAAGTGAATTAATTTTTTTTCTTTTAAGCATTCTCCTTTTAAGAATATTTAAAACCTATTTGTTTCACCATATGTGTATGAAATTTTTGTAATTTTTGGATGCATACTTGTAGAAATTCTATAACATTGAATGCTTTCATCACAATAAATGAAATGTATTTTTCAAACCATCATTTAGGATTAATATCTTGAAAAATCATAAAGAAAGTTACATTTATTTCTTTGACAGTCGATGACTTGAAATGATATATGTTATGATGTGTCTCTACTCATATAATGTTTTGTCTGTCCAAAACAAGCTAGGCCACTTCTCTTATCTAATTCTTCAAAGAATATCACTACAAACCATTACCATAACTCTTTTGTTGTTCTATAACCTTTTCTTGGCTAACAATTGCGCTAAGTAAATGATTGAAGATTCCTCAGCAATGGCGAAGCAAGGCAAAAATGATCCGAAAATCAGAATATTGTGACTTCCATTTGAATAATGCATTCGTAAATTGTGCCCATGTTACATCACATGATGACGTCTTCCTCCCTTGGTAAATCTTCCAAGCCTTGACGAAGGATCTCAATGCTTAACCATGATTTTTGTTTCATTAAATTTAAATTAGGAAAGCATAATATAAATTTAAAAATCCAATCATAAAAATTAAGAACGCCAAAATATTAAAATTAGGTGTTGGTAATTTGATTAATGACATACTAATGTAATAAGTGCCAATAAATAATGAATAAAATTTTATTTGGTGCTAATAACTGCAATACTTGTAATATCCTCTTATACGACTACTGTAGCGAACCTCTGTAGAGAAAATTCAATATGGGTTAGTGACTCCTCTTGAATGCGAACACCTTTGCAACAAGCGGAAGAATGGTTCACATGCTTCACTGATGGCAAAGCCTCTAAGAATCATAGTTAAATTCATGGAACCGTAATTAGGAAGAAGAAACTCTGCTGATGATATTTTAAACTATTCTTATCTAACCCATAAGTATCTATGATAAACAATTCATATGTTTATGGTAACACTCATCATTATATTGATTCCATTGCATTCCTCTATAATATTTAACAATCAAGTTACTATTGAAAAAATCCATAAGTTAGCTTGATGATTTTGTTGTTAACGGTGTTCATCATAGTTGTTCACATTTCTTGCCTCACGAAATAGTCCTTTGATTTTGTATATTCAACGCCAACATCATCAGAATTAAATTTTCATAATAAACTTTGTGGGTTGGATGATCCATAATTCAATTTTTGAAAAGCAGTGTAGCCAATGATTTTTAAATCATAGCTCATTTCATCACTTGTCTGCCTTCAGCTTCATAAATTCACGTGCACCAGAACCCAGGACAACACTCTAATGCCTTTATTTTAAAACCTCCTTATTTGCAATCTTACCTTGCGAGACGCGTTTTCTTGGGCCGATTTCCCCTCAATTTATTTTCTTTGTAATGTCCCTAGATTAAATAATACCTTAATAAAATTGAACTATAAAATCGCTAAAAAATGCTTTGAAAGGAATTGAGAATATGATAAATCACGAATACGACTGTGCAATGTCCAACACTTCTCATTGTCAAAAACATCATATTTTCTTTATTTAAGTGCTTCCAATAATCTAAAAAATAATCTTGTCAAGAACAAGCGGTAATTGTAAATGACGGAAAACTACATATGTTTCTACAAAACTTCACATCTTCAGTCCTTATCTTGACACAAAACCACCTCATACCATGAAGTGAGTTCATCCCATGGTTGGTGGTTGTAGAATGCATCATAGTGCATTGTCCACAGAGTCCTCGTAATCGTCATTATTGGGCGCATATCATGTCTACATACCAAACCGCAGATGCGAAATTTAACGAGTATAAGACAATCACCATGATAAAGTTGTTGGTAGAAGTTTCTTTCTAAATTCCAGAAGGAATAATATCATACCAATTGCACACAATGTGACACACTCTTGATTTCATCTTGTGCTTGTATTACAAAACTGCAGCTTTGGGTGAGCGATATTGAAGCTCCTTTTGTTCTCGAACTATGAAGCGGATCATGCGTGTTGCATAGATGGGACAAAAAACTCCTGATGCTATGCTATGTCATTGTAATACCTACAGGCGTTGTTTATATTCACACGGATCCATGATATCCACAACAACAAAAAAATATGACGTAATTTAATCTACGATATGCCCACAAACCTCCTCGAGGAGGTTAACTTTGAAAAGGATCTAATACCGAATCGAGAAAATTAAATGAACACAAATAAAATATAGAGACAAAAAAATGGCGGAAAATGATTCTCGACCTCGGTGTATTCCTCACATCACAAAAATCTTAATGATACAAATATAAATATATGAGCATAATATATAAAGATGATGCGTCTGTCTTGGGCACAATCTGTAGTTGGAGGTGAATATCTCAACCACACTATTCAAGAGCCTAACATTGGAAAGGTATCTCAGCAAGCCCAAACCTAAACAAACTCTAAGTTTGAAGGCAAACCAATCTAGAAAAGTAGGAATAAATACAACTTTTACAATTTTAACTATTTGAAAATATTTTGGACTTATTATTATTCTTATGAGAGTATGAAGCTAACATAATTCATGTGGATGCATCCTAAAGATAATTTGAGACTAATATGTTGTTTTATGTGAAATTAAATTCCGGATAGCTTTAAACCCAACCAATGTTCTTATCGACACAAAGTGCACCGATGCATTGAAAAATTCATAGCATCGAGAGGAGCGTTCAAATAATACTTGTACCAATTTCTTGTCGAAAAATGGCTAAGGTCGATAAGATTATTTCTAATGTAAGTGTTGAAGATCATAAAGTTGATTGAAAAATGAGAGAATGATGAATCAGAAGCAAGCGAAAAATGCTATTCGAGGATGATCGGATTTATGCGGAAACACAATAGAATACGAGAAATAACCATAAACATGGATGCATGGAAATAATGCTCATTTTCATTAATACCAAATAACGAAATATGCTTACGGAACATAATGGAAATAAAATAGCTGGGGTGTGGTGGCAGATATTTTGAGAAGAGATGTGGTGGCTACGGACACACTACGTGTTACAATGAGAGCTCGAGGGAGCACAATTTGTTATTAAGAAATAATGGAAAAATTTGAAAAGTTCAAAGCCTAACTCTGGGGTAGAGCGCCATTGTGGGCCCCGGATTTGAGTAAGTTGGTGTTCAACTTCTGGGGACATAACTTTATCGGTCTCGTTTGACATGCTCAATATCTCATTATAAATATCTGTCAGGGTACAACTTTCAATGTGGACCTTTCTCCTGGTTTCCCAAAAAACGTTGTTTAGGGCCTCCAAAACGGCTCCGAAAGTCCGGAACCGAAAAAGCGCTAAAAAATAGTGAGGTTGTGATGCAGCAAGGCGGAAAGACGAACTAATGGTGGAGGTTCAAAATGGAATGATGGGTGGCCACCAATATCACCCTGAATCATTAAAGGCCCCAAAATGGCTAAGGGAGTGTGGAACTGAAAACACCTGCTAAAAAATAATGGTGGTGCTAAATGTGAAAGAGTACAAGAATTGATGGTGGGTCCAAATGGAATAGGTGGGTAGCCACCGATATCACAGATCATAGGATGAGTTTTGAATTTCATTAATAATATGTAAGAATATTAGATAACATGTTTCAAACAATCTATTAATTCATATATGTTTAATGTTCTCAGAGGGAAACAACAAAGAAACATCAATCTCATTCTAAGAAAAGAAAAGATTATAGAACATGTAAATGACAATGAATTGGTCCTTAACTCATGGAGTGGTGTTGGAGGTTAATGAAAGAAATTGTTTTTTCATAACTATGATGGATCTAGTGAAACCGAACGTATAGCGTATACACTTACAATATAAAGTGGTTAATTCTAAAACCAAATTTTATAAACTATGGAAGCATTCAAAAGCAATGGTCAATGATACATGTCAAAATTGCAATAAAAACATACAACAACAAAAAATAATCATTCAAGGTAATATTCATGTGTATAAAATGAATTTCTAGAATTATATGTATATATTACTACGAGCCATTCATTTATTAATATTTGTTTTATTATGTTGAATTCTCTATATATAATTTTAAAAATAGTTTATTACTTTTTGGGAGAGATTATGAAGAAAATCCCAAATGATCATCGATGCTAATATGTGAGCAATATCGTTGGGGATGTCCAAAAAATCATATAAGGATATGGTCGAGTGGACATAGTGCATCACGAGAGGATCAACTCAACAACGATGTGCTTTAAATGTATGTAATCATGATTGAATTTTTACATATAAAAATATAATTGCTTACATTAAATATTAATTTCAATTATTTTCTTACGAAAGGAAAACAATATGGGGTCATTCAACACATGAAATAGGACAACAAGGAATAAAAGGATTGATTTCAAAGTTTGTGAAGTAATTGCTAATAATGTTTCTTATAAAAATCAAGGTTTCATTTTTGTATATTTTTAAGTTTTTTTCAAAATATGCACATCCTTGAATGTCTTCAATAGGTGCTAACATACAAAGAAAGGTAAGTAAAATAATTTATTTACATTGGGTAAATAAGGATTGTGAGTATATGTTGGAAAATCAAAAAATAATTATAGAAGATTTGTAGTATCTATGTGGTTTACTTCTCTAAGTTTGTAATTAATATAACACAAAAATCCGTTATGTAAATCTGTCTATAATAGGGTTTAAAACATGCGAGGAAACAAAGTATTAGAACTTTATGCCAACAAAAGACTTGTTGCAACAAGACATGAGACTTTAAAGCCATGTCTTAATTTATAGTCACTTCTTGCTGTGGTACATTGATATTTGATTTACATTGATGTATGTTATTTATTCCAATTTTTAACTATCCTCTGTTGTGAATACCTCATTACACTTTGTTTTTATGTTTTAGGATGGTTGCAACATCAAGAAAGATGAAAACAATACGAGCAATCAACAAAAAATTCCTCAAATAACCCAGTCTTGGGAATTATCTTAAGGTATTTTTGATCGACGACGAGCATAGTGCATGTTCTAGCGAGGAATCATGAAAAGAGCCTTTTGATATATCATAAGTTTACAAGATCTGTTTGGGTGATGGATAATAAGTATCGTTTGTATTTATTTTGTGATGTCGGTGATATTTAAGCGTAATAATGCTACAAAATAATACAGAATATGGGAGTCTTTGGACATTTTGAAGGTTATTTTTGTATGCTCAATAAAATCCTAATTATTCAGGTTGAAATGTCTTAAAGAATATTTTGGATAAGTTAAGGTATATTATGTTGTTTAAATAAATTATGATTATCAGCCATGTGATTTCTTTATGTTCAATTCCTCTCTATGTACATGGGGAGGAATCAAATTCTTATATACATGCATGACAAATATAAGTGTAATAGATAATTAAGATGCATTCACATCAATTTGGAAAAGTACATTAGTTGATGCTTATTCTTCATGGAAAATATTTTAATGGTAATTATTAAATTCAAGCAAGGTGTGTTAACATATCCTCTCATTTGGTAAGTATTGTTCTTTCTCCTATATTTTTGATGGGCTTGAAGTTGTTGGTAAAAAAATTCTCCTTTATTGACAATAATAATTATCATTAAAAAAATATATATATATCCTTGAATGTGATAAGTCTTCTACTCCTTGATATATTGTCTAAAGATAATAGGATGATTCACATGAATGGTATTTCCACCCTCAACCACAAAGATAGAAAATAGAACCAACATGAGTGGGTACAATTTTATGAAATAAAAATTTGGGTGAAAATTGATTCAGCCTTGAGAATGGAATGTGAGTTCATGAAACCTTTTAAGTATCACAGTAGAAAGCATGATCCTATATCACTAGAAAATTAGTCTAAGTTAATGGGTCAGAATTTATTTTAAAAATATCTCTCCACACCTAAAACATGTAGGTATTAAAAATATTATATAGTTTGGAAGCAAAGACAAAATATATCTTGAGTCAGCAGCAAACGAGTATGAGAAGAAAAGCTACTAGTGTGTCTAAGTTTCATCTTGTTCCATATGCAATGGTGTCAGAGAGATTGCAGAGCCTCCTTCAACAAAATAGTTGCTTACCTGGGAGCGGAGGTAAGGCCTCCTTCTTCTACAACGTCACCACCTAAAAAGCTTTAAATAACGTCACTACTAATAAATTAGGAGAAGGTAGAGAAAAAAGTTTCAAACCATCGACGATCAATTAGTCTCTAAAGATAAAGATAGAATCATAACCCAGCACGGTATTGATATTGCAAACCAAATACCAAGAAAATACTAACTCGGTAGACAATATGGATGTTCATATTCTATGTAATGCATGCGGGGGTACGTCATCTTGTAAATTCATGACTTAAACTTGTGATATCTACATTGGTTGATCTAGTGATGAGTCGAAAGGAGAATCAGCTCTAGCTTGGCTCAAGAGTCCTTCACGGTGATATTAACTTGCTGTTATTAGGATAAGGACATATGTTTGAGTAGGACCCTATTTTCAACTCAAAAGACTATACATAAAGTATTCAGAGAGAACTTCATATCGAAGGTGGACTTCTGTAAGAGTCCCAATCTGAATCCAAATATAATCCTTTCCTACTAACAACTAGTCTACATTTTTTTGAAAGGGATGAAGTATTCTAGGAGAATATATTAGATGTTGTAAGGAATTTGTGTTGGGTTTATGTATCCTACATGCATGTGCGCTTATTTGGATGTTCAAGGCTCTCCCATAACCCATTAAGTTATTATTTGGAGGTAAACTAGTCACAAAGAATAGATTATGAACACATACCATTAATATGCCAAAAAATAGCATGAACATGTTTTTATGGGATATCCTCAAATGCCTCACATGCTTCCAGCAACGAGTTCAGCGAGAGCACATGGCTAAAAACCTCGAGAAAATTAGCTCCACCAAGTTCATCCGACAAGAAAAAATTTGAAACCTTGGTGAATAATGGGAAGAAAAATACTAATTAATTATTGAAGAAAGTAAGAAACTTATGCAGAGAAGAACCTGTACCTAGAAGGAGGAAAAGATAAGACACCTCGATCATCCCAATCTCAACGGAGAAGAAATTAAGACATATAAATGGGTGTAAAGATAACAACGACTCACAAGAAGAGAATTGAAGAATTTCTGTGAGACATGGAACAAAAATAATCATGAAATTCAGGACAGAGAGAGTTAAAGAAGCCATCAAGCCAGAATCCCTTCAAAAAATAGAAGAGGTGTGCAACTATGAAGAAGAGCTAAAGAAAATAAATTTCCAAGAGACCATTGGAGATCTCAGAATAGGTGCTCAAACCTCACATCCTAGTAGAAAAATATAATCCAAATAGGTACGAAGGATATACGAAAGGAAAAACACGGATCAAATACTACAAAGAGTTGGGAGCAATGTTGGTAAATGAAGAAGAAAGGATGAGGCTCTAATGTTAACCAAATACCTTACATTGAATTTTATTTCATGGAATGTAAGAGGTATGAATGAACCTAAAAAGGATGTAAATCTAAAGAAAAATATATCTGGCATGTAAACGAGAAATAGTTTTCATACAAGGAAAATATAAGTTGAAAAAAAATCCCTCCCTCCAAAAGCAATGTGGAAGGGGTATGATAATGTTTCTATACGCTACCCAAGCTGGCAAGGTAAAATAATTATGTGGAATGAAGTTCTGTTGGATCTACTAAATACTCCATTAGAGCTCCCAACATGCTAACTACATTCTTGAATTGGTAAGCACTATAGAATCCTATGTGCCATAAATTTCTATGAGCCTCATTGAGTCGAAGAAATAATTAACATGTTAAACACTCTAAAAAATGTTAAATAATACTCTCAAGCACTCATTGGGGTGGGAGGGGACTTCAACACAGCAAATTCTCAACTTATAAAAGAGAAAAAGGATGCCCAAGATAGTGAGATGAATATGCGAGTTCTTTCGGAGAAGCAATAGACCATATGGAAAATGGTGAACGTGGAAACTCAAAACAAAAAGATAGGGATAAAAGTTCATCCCATATAGATCGATTCATATTTCAGAATCCATTGTCTTAAACGCAGAAATGAATGGAACATCCTCATTTGTACAATCATAACATTGGTTGATTTCCTTAAAACTCACCTCATGAACTCTTAAAATGAACGCTTTAGGTTTGAAGCATTTGGTTAGACCATAAAATTCAAAACGTTGAGGAGTGGTGGCACCGCAGACTTCCCTTAAGAGGCTCCCTAATGTTCTACTTCTAGCAAAAATTCAGAAGCACATCGATAAATGAATTAACAAATGGAACAAAATGTTTAGGGATGTCCTCGAGAAGAAAAAAGCTCTCAAAAATAAAATGAACTCCAAAATAGAAAAGACATACAACAAAGTGGAAACAGAACCAATCGAAGGAGAGATTATGGAAGAAAAACTCAATAGTGAAATGGCCGAAATGTGAAGACATCAATACCAATTTTTTTCACAAGTCCATGATCCAAAATAAGAAAGAGAGAAACATGATCTCTCTCGAAGACGGAAGACAACGATAATCGCTCACGAGCTCTGTCTCTGGTCGATCTTCACCTATTTTTTGGAATATCGCCATGTTGAGCTGGTGTGGACAAGAACTACATTATATAAAACTTCTATACATTCCCGAATGGTGAATGATGACCATAACTCTATGTTGCTTAAAGAAATATCTGAGCAAGAGGTTGAAAGGCGGTCATGTCAATGCCCTTAGGGAAAGACCCTCGGGCAGATGGCTTCTGAGACTTTTTAAAGCTTTTGGCCTATAATAAAAAAGTGCAAGCCATTTTGGAGGATTTGATGTTAATAAAGATGGTTAAGGAACTTTCAATACTTTCTAACCTTGATTCAAAATATGAAGGATAGAACACCCACGAAGCATGTATCACTATATCTCTTTTAAAGTAATTTACAATATCATCTATAATATTATTATAATATAATCAAGCCTCTCCCTCTATCTCCTCATCTCATGTAGAAAATCAGGTTATGTTGAAAGCATGAAAATCCTTGAAAACTAATCATGTCATAAAACCATTCATTCTCTCAAATCCTCCAACCCGGTCATGAATGTTGATGCAACTTGATATACTTGAGGAATTTGACAATATCAATTAAATACATGAAGAGAGTGTTCAAGAATTTGGATTCCATCAATATTGTCTTGTTTGGATCATGGCTCTCGTAACTAGGCGTCATCTCATCATTATCAATGGATCTCATTCTCAACCCCTTTTCCCACAGTTGAATCGGATAGGTGACCCTTATCACCCTTTTTATTCATTCTCATGGTTGAGGGTTTTGGAAGACCTCTCGGCATCAGTACAATAGCCAACTGATTGGGTTTGGGCTTCATGACTGGGGTACAACATCTACACATCAACAATTCATGGATGATACCCTTCTTATGGACCTACATTGTTGTGGGAGCTAAGTCTTTCAAGTAAATGTTTAGTATTTTCTCAAAGCCTCGGGCATCAATATCAATATTCATAAATCTAAAATCTTATTTTTCAATACCCCTATTCCTATCCAAAGTAACATTACAGGAATCTTGAGGTTTCAAAATTTCCCCTCTCATCAAATTAAGCCGGGTGTGCTTCTCATGGACATGTTCTTACAAATTCACGATAAAACTTCCTCTCAAGCTTCCTTAAGAAAATTATTAATTGGACCTTTTGATCCCTCAACCCTAGCGAAGAATTAGTGGGTGTAAATATTTTCCTTCAAGTTATCTTACACCTCTGTTTGTTCTCGGTATTGGCTTCTCTGCAAATGGGTTCTGAAGCATCCATAACATCCAGAAAATTTATGTAGGCTTCGAGGATGAGGTAAATGAGCTTTGGTAAGATGGGATGAAGGCTATGTAAACAAATTTTGTTGGAGAGCTTGGGTCTCCAAGATCTAGAAACCATGAGTAGTGCCAGGAGTAAATGGGTGAAAGTAGTTGAACTTTCCTAAACCCCTTGGGGAAAAATTTGGAAAGCCAAATATTCCCTAATTAAAAGTAGAATCTAATGCATCTAGAAAACCATTTTATAGGATTGTCCATCTGGAAACGAAGCCTATAAAAGCAATGAGAATATAAAAAAACACAACTTTTTGGGAAGGTACGAGAATGGTCAAAGCTCTCGTTCCTGAAGGATGTCTAGGCGAAACTCTTGAAACTTGAAGGGATCTAAGAACCCTTGCGGAAGCTTATGTGGTACAAAGGAAGAACTTTGGTATCCCTCTGAAACAAACCCCTCAAGAAGGGAATGGAGATCTTAGATTGACAAATTAGATCGATAACCTCTACGATGTACGTGGTGAAGGACATACAGCTTACCAAGAACATTATATTCGCCTGGAATGTGGACAGGAGAATGAATTCGATGGACAAGTAATTTTGAAATGACTAAGTATCTGTAAAGGAAGCTTACGACCTAAATGAATGCTCTGACAACTAGAAAATCACACAAAATGGACCTCCCTCTGAATGAAAAACATGGCAAAATATTGTGCTCCTTATTGGCTTTCCATGGAAAAATTCTCCGTGGACATGTTTTGAAATTTATTTTGAGGGTCTTCGTCGTTGCATTTGTGTGAGAACCGAAGAATCTCTTGAATACCTTTTAAATAGATGACCATTTGCTTCCACAATTTGGACTAGGTACCGGAAGCTTTCATACAACGAAACAAGAATCATTGAAGAGCACCACATTTAAGTTTTGGAGATAAAAAAAATTCACTCATCATGAAATAAACAAAGCATGGAATTTACTTTTAGAGGGCTCTATGTTGATGTATGGAAAAATAAATGCTCGAATTTCAAAAATTTGCAGGCTGGGGACATGTTAGGTCCCTGTTATAGTGTAGTCCCCTTATTATTGTGATGTAGCCTTATTGTTGCACCACTGTAACCCCATATTGTTACTGTTTTCCTTTCTGTTATTGGGTCGGCTAAGATTACTGTGACCTTGTAGGTCTATGTATAGAAAGAGTTTTGTCATTTGTATCATCCAGGGTGTTCATTTATGTAATGTAAGGAAGCCTTGTCGAAGTAGCTTGTTCTCGACGTTGATCTCTCTTTTCTTCTATTTTTGAGTTGGTTTCATAACATTTGGTATCGAGCTTTCGATTCCTGAGGGTTTCTGCTTAAAAACAGATCATCATGGGATTTTCACTATAAATTTTCTTGAAAAGTTCAAACACTAAAAGAAAAACTTGTGCAAAATAATCCTGAGGAACTTTGTGTAAGTTGAATCTCGGTTCACAACATTTTCGAGAATGTAGTTTGTGGAAGTTAGGGTTTTGCGAGGCTCACCCTTATTTGTCTAAGAGTGACCTTCAGAATTTCATCATAACTCTCCTCACCAGGCATTGAATTGGAAAGTTTATAAAAATTAGGTAAATACATGAATTTAATTTCACAATGACATCAATTTGGAAGTCAAGGAAAAACTTGGGTGACATGGCACATCTATTACAAGATTGTTGTCTTGAACAAATCATAATTAGGTCATTGTGGGGTGGGAATAACTTTTCCTTTAAGAATCCAAATCAGGTCATACTGTGGCATTTGAAAAGAAGTTAAAAGGATACTACAATGTATAAATTTCAGATATGAAGATCTAAAATCACACCAGGACATAATTACGATTTCAATATCAGCTCCTTAAAAGAATAGAAAAAATTTAATATCATTTTTTTTCAAATTATAAAATACAGAAAAAAAATTAGTTTGAGTAATTAAAGAATAATGAAAGAAGCATATATATATCAGTATTCGTTCTAAAATTCTAGGCTCATTCAACACCATTAAGCACTCACTAATCACTCTCTGTGGCTACGAAGGAAAATTACAACATGATAAAATGCCTAGGCAGTACCAAATTTAGATTCTACTTGAAGAAACAAAAATAAGAATGAAGTTTTGAAGAAAGGCATGGAAGCTAAGATGGATGGTTCCAAAGAAATGGTAAAAACTAATATGGTGATTTGAAAATGACAAAAAGCCTGGAAAACTGTGAAAAATTATCTAAAAACGGAACACTGAAGGTTTGGAAAGGAAGGTTTGGAAGCAAAGTTAATACAAAGAAAATGAATTCCTAATTGTGAAAAGATAATGAAACTCATGATAGGAAAAAAAAATAAATGTTAATCATGATTTCATAAACTCTAATTTTGGATGAAAGACTTACCTTCAAAGATCAATATGAGAAGGATTTGATGGCAAGGATACGTAACATGGATACTACGGATAGAGAAATATTTTGATCTCAATATAAAAACACACAAAGTGCATGCAACTTTATATTTAAAACAAAATACGTTTATAGGTATCAATGATTTTCTCCGTAAAAAATTGTCACTTGGTAAATTTTTTGCAAATGACACATGTGAGGATACAAAGATAAATGCCTTTTTTGAAAACAATTAGTAAATATAAAACAAAAAGATTTGATGGAGCACATTAAAACTTCAAAAATTGAATATAAGGGTAGTTGATGTTCCATAGGAACACAAGATTTATGTCTTCATAGGACTTTAAAGGATAACATCAACATGAGGTTTTCCTTTGGAACACAAGTTCATTGTTGACAATTAGGGTTGGCAAGAAAAATTGAAATGTAAAAAATTATGGCGACAAAGGAAATACCACTCACATCTATAAAGATGGATGTTATGTCTAGAATTCATAACCTACAAGGTTGACACCACAAAAGCATGAAAAAAAAAAGAAAAAGGATTTCTATGGTTGTGATAGAAAATACATAAAAAGTCATAAGTATAAAGAAGAAATTATTTACATAGATTGCGAAGAGGAGGAAGAAAATGAACAAGAAACACAAAGAAGAGGATATCACCAAGAACCAAACCTAGAAAGAAAAGTAGTCCAACATATCCTCTAATGATTTGGAAGAGTGCCACTCCTCAAACTCTCCAAGATAGAAGGACATATCAAGAAGAAAAAGTTAATAGTGTTGATTATTAAAGGTAGTACCCATAATTTTATTCATTGCTGAGTAGCCAAGAATTGAATTGCTTCATATGCTTGACACGAGAATGTCAAGTAGTGGTTTCAAATAGGTTATAAATTACTCTAGAAAATACATAATAGCAAGCTAACCATGGGAGAATATTTGTTGAATAGTCCAATTCTTTCCATTAAAATGGGAGTGCTAATGTGGTACTAGGAGTACAATAGTTGCAATATTTGGGGATGGTAGATTTTAATTTCAATAACTTTTCACGGAATTTTTGGAAGAAGGAAGTTGAAATACAAGGTGTGCATGGAAGCTGAGAAAGATAATAAAAGCTGTAATATCATAATGACTTCTAAATAAATAACAATAAAGCACAATTTGCAATTATGCTCTTTCAAAGTTCTAGCATCCGTCATCTGTTCTCCATATCTCCAAAAGTCTTGGACAATCATTCCAAGGTGATTGAAACTCCCAAAGGACTCCCACCTATTCATGACCATGATCATGCTATTCATTTGATTCCAAGAAGTGTCCCCAAACATCAGAACTTACCAGATATTCTTATATCAGTAAAGAGAATTGAGCATGCTGATTGCAGAAATGTTGTAGAGGCTGTTATAATTGATACAGGTCAAAAGGTATTTCTACTGCTCCAATAGTGTTAGTGCACAAGAAGGATGGATCATGGTACATGTGTTCGGATTATAGGGGCTCGGTAAGATCACATAATAAAGAAACATTTCCATTCATGTGATTGATGAATTATTGGATGAATTACATGGAGAAAAAATATTTTTAACAAGATTGTATCTTTGTTCGGATATCATCAATTAGAATGAAGGGCGAAGATAATGCAAAAAAAAAACATTTAACTCATGAGGGTCATTATCAATTTTTGGTCATGCCTTTTGACATGTCAATTCACCTTCTACATTTAAAGGGTTTGATGAATTCCATTTCAAACCCTTCCTTAGAAATTTAATGATGATATTTTGGATGATATACTAATCTGTGATGTAGGAAGGATCATGTTCAACATGTTGATGGGGTACTCAAATATTGGAGAAAAAAGTATATGTGCAAAAACCTCCAAATGTTTCTGTACAGGTACAAGAGGTAGAATATACGGGTCATATGGTATGTCATAAGAATTATTTATGGTAGACCCTAAAAAAAAATCACGATGAAAAGAATGGAAAGTCTGACCATAAATAAGTTGCGATGATTTCTCGCGTTAATAGGGTATTATTGCAAGTTTATTAATAATTACGGGAGAATAACGGCAACTCTCTAACAACATTATTGAATAACAATGCATTTCATGGACTCTGAAGAAAACAAGGCCTTTGAACATCTTAAAAGATGAAATGTGCCTATGTTGAAGATGTGCTTAAATATTCACAAAACCTTTGTTATGGAATATGATGCCTAGAAATGTAATTGGTGTTGTTTTAATGCAAGAATGAGAGCCATTTCTTTTAGGTCGTCCAATCACGGAAAGTATTTACAAAAAGCTATTTATGAGGAAGAAATTTTGGAAATGCTACAAACACTAAAGAAAAATAAACTTTACTAATGGGAAGACACTTCTGAGGTAAAAACTTATTATGATAGTCTTAAATACTTTTTGGAGAAAAGAACTATCTTGGAAGAAAACAAAAATAGGTCAGAGATGTTGGGTTATGACTTTGAAATCATCTACAAAAGAAGCTAAGTGTTGTTTACGGATGCACTCTCAAGAAATGATGGTGAGCATTGTTTGTGCCATTTATATTATCAATAGAGATTAGATAACTAAAGCAAAGGATGAATGGAAGAAGGATGAAGAAGTGTGGACACTCATTCAAAAATTCCAGTAGAGATACTAAAATACATACGATACATTTAGTTGGAAAAAATGATTCTTTGTAGGTACAAAAATCACTTGTATCTTTGTAAAATTCCCAGCTAAAACAAAATATTGTTTTGGAATTGCACATACTCCCTTAGGAGGACATTGAAAATCTATAAAACTTATCACGGGGTGAAGAAATAATTTTGGGATAGCCTTAAATACGATATTCAAAATTTGTGGTGGAATGTTTGGTTTGCCGACAAAATAAAGTTGAGACAATTAAGACCCAAGGTCTTCAACCTTATCCATTCAGTCAAAGTTAGGAGGATATTTCAGTAGTTTTGTCTGCAAGTTTATAAGTACGAATGAAAAGGTGTCATCGTGGTAGTGGTTGCTATAGTACCAAAGTATGCATACTTTTGTGCGTTATCTCGTGGTTTAAAGCAAGTACGATTTATGCTACATTTATGAAACAATTAAAAAACTACACATGGAAGCAATTATTGTAAGCGACAAAGATGCGTATTTTCTTTGAAATTTGTGGACATAATTATTTTCTTGTTTGGGTGCCTCAACTAGCTCATAGCTCATCTTATCATCCTTAATCGATCGGTGAGATAGTGAAAAAAATTTGGAAGGATATCTTGGGTTTTGTGTACGATAAAGAAAACCATGATGAGTCGAGATTTTACCTGTGGTTGAATGGTGGTATGTACTTCTGTGTATTGCTGAAAAAAACCTTATTTGTTTATGGGTACATGAATATCATTCTGCATCCATCACATACCGAAACCCAAGTTAACAAAGCAAAATGGATCTTAATAGCTTATGTGGGTGTGAATGAACATTAAGTTGTGAGTTTAGTGAGTTTAAAAGACAATTAAAATCATACAACATATACTAGAAACAAGAAAGGAATTCTTTAAGATCACTATGCTTAATAAAGAACCAAAAGGGCAGGCACACACGCAAAGCTTCTTTGCTTTGGCTTTATAAAATAAACTTTAAGACAACAATCATAATTCCCAGACAGAACCCTAAAATCTCTGGCTATTCACTTTGATTGAAGAAAAAATTTAAGATAACATTTTAGTGATTATTAAAGACGGGGAACTATAAATTCTTCAATCAAACTTAAAAATACCTTCAAAGTGACTGTTCAATATGGACAGAAGACGGAAAACCATAAACTTCTTTAGCCAAACTACAGTGATAGTAAACCTCGAAGAAAATCACGAGAACAACATTTCAAGTAGAACCAAAAGGATGGGGAAAACCATAAACCTTTGGCTAGACTCTATTGAGTTAATCTCAAGAAAAAACTGAGTAAAATAGGCAGAACTCGTTCTCAATTAGACACATCGGAGAAAACATTCCGACACGGAAAAGGACATAATTAAGGTGCCTCTAACAACATATCTTAACCTAAATTTTCAACTCGTATAAGAAGAAATTGATGTACAAAATGGAAAACAAAAGGAAAACCATTACAATATCCTTAATAACATCACCATTTAACAAGTTCATGAATCTATGAATATGCTTGCTCCATTGATATTCGATCTAAAGCAGTTACATAAACACAAAACCAGCAACACAACTCGAAGTCTATGAGGTATTCGATCAACAAATAACCAACAAAAAACATGGAAACATCCATGCAATATTTATACCGAAAAATGAGGATATGAGTCTAAGCTAGGGTTAAATGTTATTTATTACAAAAATTAATACGTTGACCTTTAGAACCATAAAAATTGAGAAGAATAATAAGACTCATTTATTTAATAATAACTCCTAACATATGCAAAACTATTGAATATTTTTTGACTTTAAGGATTCTCAAAAACTTTTACAATAACTCACAATGAAAACACGACTCAAAATCGAGCAGAGCGCCGATGCAAACGCGTAACAAGCGAAAAAAATAGCCGTATTTAAACCAACATGACCTTTACGATGTCAGGTATTGAAACTCCAAATTGGCTCATTAGAAAGATCTCACAGAATATTTCATGAATATGTAACTTTCACTTTCAAATGGTCCCCATCGCCTTTTCAAAAGCTTGTGTTCTCTAATGCGGTAAAAAACAATGTGAGAGTCAGCAGGTAGAAAATTGCTTTTTTGTTGGTGGTTTTAACCACAGAGACAGTTTTCTCCAAATCTCTGTGAAATATTAGGTTTGTACTTGTCATTATAAACATGAATATGCTACCCATTTTCCATTGGATGGCCCAAAATAGTATGACTTGATGGTCTTGCACGTTTGTGATTTACTGTCAAACTATAAAGAAATTCAAAACATGCACAAAATTGTGAAATTAAATTTTCTTTAATCAGTTGAAAGCTTATAAGACACCTCATAAGATATTGAGCTTCTTTCTCTTTCTCGGTCTGCGGCTTTGAGTCTTTGCATCGACTCATTCTAGGCTTGGCCTTGCAATCTTATTTCTCATGGCATAATGTCTTGCCATCTTCGCCTGAATGTGGGTGTCATTATGCCTTCTGTCGGGCCCTCTAGATTAAAATTGGCTCTCTCTGACCAAGAATCTCTATCTCCCGTCAATCTCTGTAACCGTGACTCATGGAGGTGGTGCTATAGTCTTGCCTCTTTCTCCTTTCTCGGGCTAAAGCCCTCTTCGGTCAATAGTATTCGGTCTCTGTCTAGGAAGCTAATCTTCCTCATCATCACTACCATCAAAACTGGCCAAGGTCTCATCCCCAACATCATGTGGCCTTTCACCGCCTCTTTGAGCTCGGATTGCCTTGACCTCAACGATGATCTATTTTGTCCTAGATGTTTATTCTCTAACTCGAAAAGTTAATCACATTCTTTTTTTATACGAAGTTGACTTCGACTCACTAATCTTGGCATCCTTGCCTACGATACGATGCCTTTATTAATTCTCTCCTCATCCTCGTCATCAAGGTTAATCAATTGAAACTCCTGGGTTTCATGTTTTTCCTCCTCCTCCAATGTACCTACACAATATTTTCTTTTTTCCCTTATCTTTATTTTGATGAAAAGCATGAACTATTTCCATAAAGTAAAACGAAACACACATGCCTAGCCTCTGTGATATGTCGAAAATGACTCAATGTCAATCATTTTGGTGCCCGATTGTCTCAATGTTCTTCCTTGCTTGATGCTACTGGTATCATGATATGAGGGTGAAGGATTGTGGAAAGTGATGATGTGAGATCAACATGGGAAGTAGCGGATGTGGTGGGGGGTGATGTGTGAACAATGGGATGTTGTGGAGGGTAGATGTGGGAGGATGAGATGAAGGTTTATCCTATTGATGATGGTGCAGGTGGATTAGTGAAAACCTCATTCTTGATGAATACATCCCATGAAATATTTTATGACATGTTAATGCATGACCATCTTGACGAGTGAATGATGAAATAGGCTCATTTTTGATTATAATCTCTCTTTTCACAATGTGGGCCATTTTCAGTACTACGAAGAATAATATAGTATATACGACATCTGTAACTCTAGTGAATATACAAGAAAACCCAGAATGTGGTATATGAGTAAGTACAAGGAAAACCTTCTCACAAAATTAAAATACTTCATTATTGTCTCATGATAGGTGCATATCTATAAAGAAGATGAGAAAAAGGAAGATGGACTTGTTGTGGTCTTTATATACTAGGTTTGATGTATGGTTCAAAATAAATCATGTCCCGAGTTTCTTGTTTAGTTCCCACCTCTCCCACACTAGGTATCCCTATAGCGGTGTAGTGCATTGGTATACATCTCAAAAGTCACTACGTGAATTTACCTTCTTGTCATGTAAATTGATGATGAATAATCTTGTTAACTACTGAGTGATTTTGAATTTCTTGCCTCTCTCTCACAAAAATCAAAACGACCCATGTTTTAAAGCAAAACGATTGGGAGGAGAGAATATGAGTTATTTATGACAGGGTTAGTATGTTTATCTTCCTCATGGCAATCCCATTTCTCCTTTGCATTTGTAAAATAGCACTATCTTCATAGCGTCTCAGGTATGTTTTGTGAAAACCTAGGGTGGTGAAATGAATGAGGAAGAGATAGAGATGACTAGTTGAAAAATGAAGGAATATGAAGTGCGAATGAAGGAATTAGTGAAATGTAATGGTTTTTGTGACAAACTGAATGAATGAAAACTCTCAATCAATAAAATTACCCTTGTTGTAATTGTTCTTTAAGGAGGATGAAATAAAGGATGTGGGTGATCACACGCTAGTAATTAGGGTTTTCTTAGGTTTCTCTTTAATTATTTTTAAGAATGACAAAAATGGCTTAAAAATGTGTTATGGTATGTACTTACCACTTAACAATGCTTTGGAGGACTTTGGGGGGGTGGAAAGCTTGATATTTTTTGGGTAGCTGAATCACTTCGGGAACAACTTCTTTGGCTAAGAACGCAACGACACCTCTGCAAGCACGGTGCCGGAGGCTCAGCGTGCGGTGCCAATACTTACTTACGGGGTCCTTTCTAGCGAGGGTGTGGTGCCGGTCTGAAACGTACGAGCGCCTTCACAATTTGCGTCGGGAATTTCGAACGAGAGCACGGCCTTGCCGATCTCTAGCGTCAATGCCGGTGAAAATGTCACATTTGAAAATAACTAACAGAAGTTTGTAGAAAACCACGGAAATTCTTCTTTTTTGGATGCTCATGATGGTTGAAAGAAGCAAAATTTACTCATTGAAAATATAAAATGAGCTTTCATAGGCTTGTGGTTTTAATTTTAACTTGAAAAACCAGGTTTCTAATGTTTGAAGTCTTTTTTACTTTTGTCATGATACTCTTTGACACTTTGTAGCATGTTTGTTGAAGTCATGAAGAAGTTGGTTTCTTTGCTCATTTTGAGCTTGACATGGTAAGCAGACAGCTTTTGGATCTAGTTTTTAATATGGTAGAATATTCAAAATCTTACGCATGGTTCCCACCATAAGAATGACTCTGTCTTTTCCACCTTCTCTTGACCACCCTTTTTCAAATCCCTACTTGCACTGTGATTCTTTATGTAAATAATCAATGTTTTCTTCTAATTTCTCTCTAGACCTTTCAAGTGTAATTCATTTCTATCCGATTCACCTTGCAACACACCATGTGTATTTTAAGTAGACTTTCTTCATGTTTAGCCTTGTGTTAACTTTCTCCATGTCATTTTTCACCGCAGTAATCACTACTTGGCACTCCAAATGAATGACTATAAAGTTTATAACTTTGAAGTCATCTAGAACCAGATTTTACCCTTTATCTTGTTGTATTTTCATTCGAGGTAGACGATGCCTGTCATCGGTACTTTATGGCAGTAAATCTTCCTTCCCTCTACCATTGAAACTTGTCCTATTTTTCTCACTTTGTGAGTTACTGACGTGAAGATAATCCTCTTTAAGAGAGAAACTTAGGTCCTTTTTGAATAACCATGTCTTAACATTTAATACATACGAGACGATTCTAGTAAAGAGAAAAATAAATTAAACATCCAGAGTTTGGAGCCGAAGAATGCTTGCTATAATCAATCCTTCTCTGTTATGTGTGGTCTCCTCATAAAATGAAAGGATGACAGAAAAAATGAAAAACCATATTGGCTTTGATGGGAGTGCCTTTTGACTTGATTTTGAATGAAATTTGACTTAAAAAATTTCAAGTGAAAGAGCATTTCAAAAGTAATTTGATATATCCCAAAGAGAACATGAATGAGTTAGCAAGAAATCTTAGAGAGAGAATGGAGTTTATTGACGGAGGGGAAAATGGAAATGAGGTTTAAGTAGGAAAGAAGGACAGTAAGTATAAATATAATAGGTCTTTTAAGATCAATAGGAGGTGGCTTTGAGGATGACAAACTATTGAATGAGAAAAAGTTTTATGAAGATAATAGCGGTGAGATTTAAAACTCAAGATATTCAAGAATATTATTTTTCGAGGAAAACATAACCATTCTATAGTCATCCAAAGATAGTGAAAAATGTTGATGACTAATAGTGGCTCACTTGGGGAGGAAGCTCGATTAGAAGTGCTCGAAACCTTAGAGTTCAGATCTCTAAGTGTGATCGATTGCCTCACTTCATGTGAAGATTCCTCTTTATTCAATTGTTGTTTTGTTCTGTTCTTGAAAGTTGTGATCTTTTAAAATACGAAAAACATGATTTCTTCTGTCAGCTCTACTACCTACCATCATACTTTTCTAACATTTTTTCTTCATTTGGGTGCATTTGGACTAGCAAACCCTTGACATCATTTTTTTCTTTTGAACGAAACTATCTACTTCTACCCTTATATTGTCAAAGGCTACGATTAAATTAGTGAGCTCACTGTCTACACCTAATCTATTGTCATCTCAGTATTAAATAGTTTGACGGTTACAAATGTCTCTAATCTGTCAACATAAAAATTAAAACATGACCAAATCAATTAGCGATTTGATTTGTCATGATTAACATTTGGAAAAGTTGAACACTTTTGTATTTTATTTTTTCACAAAGTAAACAAAGCCAGGGCTATAATTTGAATTTTTTTATTCATCCCTCGTTTTCTTTGATTCGATTTGAACTTTAGAACCAATTTCTTTTCTAATCTAGCTTGATCTCTTGATAAGCCAAGTTTAAATAGTTTGAAGAAAGTATTCATTTCTATTATTATTAACCAATTTAAATTTATCCCATCATGATTAATTTGTACCAAGTGAACAATGTTTCATCGAAAATTAGTGGCATTTTGGACACACTTTCATAAATATTATTTTTGGTATGAGGCTTTACCTTTTCTTTTATACGCCCTCTTATCTTCTTTTCTTTGTTTTGCTTCATTTTACGATGTTTACTAAGCGGTGTTATGTACAATGAATAAAGCTTTAAACTAAGAACTTCAAAAAAAAAAATGTTGAAGCATCCCCATAGGTAGCAGGACCTCCATACCTTAATTATGTTCCCATCATTTCTTATAGAAATAATTCATTGTGGTACCTCTGCTGAATGGATGATGTATGGACCTTTCCACAGTTGTCAAATTTCCATGCTTGCCTTTGTCCTCTCTTCTTGAATCCCATTTCGGCACTTTATCCCCAATCTGAAAATCATTCCTTGATGTCTTATAAAAATCTTGATGCCTGCTGCACTTGTTATTCTTCATTGTATACTTCTTCCCCTTGATTGCTACAATTGAATGATTTGGCTCCAACCTCCTTTGTATCATCTCTCAGCTATATTGAATAAACTTCATCATTGGGACTCCCAAGGATGTTGGAAAAACTACATCCATGCCATACCACACTAGTTGATAGAACATATGTTAATTGATTTTTGTTTTTTAATCTTTACTGCACCCATAGTGCATGCACTAATTTGTTGTCATGACTTTTGTTCTCTTCTCGACAAATTCTTGATGATATTACCAAACTTGTGTTGAAAGACTCGGTAACCATTACCTTGAGGGTAATAAGCTATAAGTCCCTAATGTAATGTGATACTTGTGGCAAAGTCACCATTCTCTTGATTTAAATGCGGCAACATTATCGGTGATTTTCTTGGACGACCAAATACGGACGAATATTGGTTCGAAATTTGGTTATTCTTGATTCGATGGTAGTCCTTGAAGGATGACTTCTATCCATTTGGTGAAATAGTCGGTTGGAAGTGAGGATCCATTTGTGTTGTTGGGAAGAGAGCGGTGGTTCTCCCGATGAAATATAAGCCCCATTGTTGAGAAAAACTGTATTTGATGAGTTTGTGAGAAAAGAGTAGTATTTTCTCCTTCCTCAAAGATTTGGAATTTCTTGGCAAGTCACCTTCAGGAGAAAAATGCGGGGGGTGAATGGGTGTTGGTGATGACTTTTGCTTTTTTCTTTCTCTAAACATACGCTACTTTACTTAACCCAACTAAAACGTATGTAACGAGATATATTAATAAAACTTCGCCTTCGAGATGCGTACCATCAGGATAATTTTGTAGTCTGTTTACATCATTCATTCCATTGAATGTTTAGTAAGCGATGTTCATGCGGTAAAAACGAATAAATGTCACACATCGCTTACCACAAACAGTTTAAAATTAGAGCAATTGAGGAGAAAACCAGGTTGTCGTCATCTCTGTCTTCAATATTTATTATAAAAAAACTTCTTACAACCATGTCTTTGACGCAGGGCCTCAGCACGACACGGTGACACCCACCTGAAAACTGCAACCGTCTCTGCGTTTGACCTCTCTTGGAAGGAAACTACAACCCACAACTCTCATTTACGACTACCATTGGAGAGAACTCGCCCCCTCCTCGGCTTCGCCTGTTTCACCACGGACCGTTTCATCAATTTTCATCACCGGATCAATAACTACACAACATACCTTGTGAGCCACTTTTCATCATATTTTCGAACGGACCCTCCACCTTTAAGCTCAACATAAATCAAGTAAAACTTATATTATAATTCGGTCAATGAATCATCAACAATCAATAACAGCAGTCGCGCAATCATGACATAATCAATATTCAAACAGGATACTGTGAATACGAATGGCGATAAAAAACAACAAACAGATTGGAGCATTTCATTCCTCATACTTGGTAAAAACCTAGATTCCCGTAAACTTTTACTTCACTTTAGCTTTCAATACATCACTTTTCTTTTCAACTTTAAGTAGCCCATATGCCAAACATTCAGTGACGACATTTCATCTTGCGCTTTTCTGCGAAGCAATATGTCTGCTTTTACTATGACGAACATAAATATAGATCATAAAACATTTGAGGATTATTAATCTTGAGATGAATAAAACAACTCGAATCTCACCCTTTACTTCATAAAATATTAGCAGGATAACGAATCTAAACATTCCTGCAATCGGTCTAAGCCATAATCGTTTATGCGGTCGAATCTCTCTTCATCATTTTCTTCATAGGTGCATTATTAATTGAATCAATCAATAGCTGTTACCCATTCCGTTGATATACTTAGGGTAGTATTCATTAAAGCTCAGACTTGTACTTCCTTGCTATGATCTCTCTTCTCCTTGGATATTTTAGCCTTTATCAATACCATGAGTCAAAACCACTCAACGGTGGTATTCGGGCGGAATCAAACTAAATCGATTATCAATAGGTAGGCCAATAGTAATGCCTTGGTATCATAATTTTAGGCGCAAGGGCATACCACGAATTGGAGCATTCATTTCACTGTGTATCGCAACTTTTCTCATAAAAATGTCATGATATCATACTATACAGATATTATCAAAGGTTTCATACCGAAAGTAAAGTATGTCGGGTTGCCTTCACAAAATGGCGTATACGTTGTGACATATTATATTTATCATTTTTACGGCATGAATTTTCTGTCATAAAACGATCTGTGAATACATCATTCTTGTCTTTTGTACATGAAGGTTGTATCATAAGCAACTCATTAATAAGTTTCAAAACCTTGTTCTGTCTCTTCGTAATCACAAATTGTATCAATATCAAATAGGTTTTATCCAGGTTCTTCATCAAATGAGTTTGCTATAGAAACCTTGTTCATCATATTGCTGTAATCACCTTTGGACTTGATGTAGCAACCATGATAGTATTTGATCTACATGTGATTAAAAACATTGAATTATAAAAACATCAACACTGCAATGTCTCTTGTGACATCAAGGGGCAAAAGTGGAATGCATCAAAACAAGGTTGTTCTTTGCATGCGAACAAAGACGTTGTAGATACGATATGCAAGTTACCATGCTCCCCACCCAGAGCTCATCTTTGAATCTTCAAACATATGTTCAATGAAGTACATGACTCTGCAACCTTTCTTACTCCAAGGACTCATACTTACATCAATGATCAGCAAGTGGATTTACATATGAGACTCAAGTACCCAGCAAATGGGATTTACAACAATGAAGAAGTCTTCACAGAAGTGAAATATTACAATTCTACATCATAGGTAATAGCATGACCTTTTCATCAATTATAGAAATGACATATAAAATCAAGACAAAGAATCTCAAGCATGGGATCATATGACCAAAACTCCTTAGCTTGTGCATCAAGAACACTGGCAACCAAGTCATGAGGCATCTTCATCAATGAAATGAAACAAAAATAGAGGAGAACTCCAAATATCACAGGAGATACCATGACCTTCTTGTTTGTCTTTGAAAAGATCTTGACCCAGAAATTTGTCGACGAAAACACCCATACGCGGTTTCGTATAAACTCGCGTATATATCTTGTTATCCTTCATCGTCGGCGTGTCAATTTAGTCTTCAATTTAGCGAGATCTGATCTTGACGTGACAGGAGAAAAACTCCCATTTGTACGAGATATTCGAATGCTTCTTGATTCTTTGAATATTTTCTTGAGATAAATATGCCATCGGTTGCTTGTTACACTAGATGGAGGCCTTTTAATATAGATATTCTTGTTGCTTCATTAAAATTCTGTATTATATTCAGTATATTGATGGAAAATACAACACCATCATCTTCATTTTTTGTTGGTGTTTCCTCATAACATGAATGTACCACTTGACAGTACACCAATCCTTGTATACATCAATATAATATCATCAACTTGTATTTGGGTCTATGGTTTGAGCATCATAGTGTCTTTTATAAAAACCAACTATCAACTCAATCTAGTGTCTTTATAACATTAAATTTCCATTCCCCTTTTGTAGAAACATGTGTGGAATCATCATGAAAATAGGTAGGTAGCACCATGTGTCGTACCACCTGAGACTTGTATCAACACAATGTATCCATGTTTTCAAGTGTCATCCTTGATTGTAGCATAACTTGCATCGATAATAACATTAGGATCTTTCGCTAACAACATCATGCTTGCAAAGAATAATACCTGTCTGAACCTTCATCATAGTCAATATCACTAATAATCATCAAAGATACCATAATCGCATGATGTTATCGCTAATAACGTCTACATGTTTGTATATATGAATCATTAGACTTGCATCAAATCCATGTTGTGAAAATAAATATATTCTTCATATCATATCGTGTTTGAGACCATCAACATTAGATCGAAACATTGTTTGTATTCTACCAAACCGATCTTGAATTAAGTTCATTGTTTTTCTTGCTCGTGAGAAAAAACACTCCTTGTCTCCATTGGAACTCCGCGTGTATGTGTTTAATTCATGAAACCGCATATGGAAAGTGAAATGTGAAAATTCCTCATATACGGATTTATACATTCTGTACACCTCTGTTCCATGGAAATAACCATAACCGAATTACAAACCAACCATGGGAATCGCCGTACATTGCTCCCCTATGATGATACATTATTGATTCCTCTAATGTATCTCCCATCCTCCTAGATCTTCATTAAACATGACAGGATGGTACGTTAAGTCAATATTCTATTTTTGACGTTCACCTTCTTTTCGACTTTGCTTGAAATTTCTTAGTAGTGTCTTTGGAATTGTCAATTTCTGGAATCTATTCGTCTGCATTCCACTTTTCTACATGTCTCCATGTATTCTAGCTTTAACATCTTGTGCAACTGGAAAATGCTTGTAGGGATCATAATGTGTTTTTCTATTCTTTATTCTATTTAATGACTACTTTATGACAAACTGTACCCATGAAAAAAATATCCCTTAAAGAAACACGAGTACCTTTACCATTTGAATTTTGTTTGTTTGTGTGCATTAATCTTGTGTACGCAATTAGTTGCAACATTTGTAATTAACATAACATTTCAACATTGTTTCATTATTGATGCTTCTGTAGTTAGGAAGAATGATTTCTTTTGAGTTCATGATTATACGATTGTTACCTTTTTATTTCTTTCAACACTTCAATTTTCATTGATATCCTTTGAATCTTGGCACTTTCTTGAACTAGTTATCCTTTAACGATTCTTAAAAGCAATTCAATTGTGAAGGGAGACCTTTGACTACTAAGAATATTTCCAGATCTTGGTACTATCTTTGAAACCTCAAGGCTTAGTATTTTTCTTCTAATTTACCTTTAAAATCTTTACCTCAACCTCCAATCTTTGGCATTTCTTCTTCCTGGGGCTATTAAAATATACTGTTAACCTGTCGGTCATTCAATTTTGATCTCTTCTTTCAGCTTGTTCTTATTCTTCAGTGTTTTGTAAGTTCTTCATTCATGTATTTGGTGCACTGGGATCTTCTTTAAGAGATGATTTCTGTTACGAGTCTATTCTTCTTCAAACATTGTGAAAGTTCTTCAGCGATTTTCTTATTTGATGCCAAAGGATACTTTCGAATGATTTATGAAGTCCTTCACGATTGGTTATTACATCGTACAACGATAGCATTTGCTCTGTCCATTCATCCCTAGGGAATCATATCTTTGTAGATAGATTCTCTCCATTAAATAATCTATGTTGAAGTCTTCAACTTTAATCTTGAGAACTTCTTTAATTCTTAACATTACTTTCACTATCTTCACCATTGCATGCACAAGAAGCTGAATCACAAAAACCAACAATCAATACATGTTTCTGTCTTCTTGTTCTGCTGCACATGTTTTAAGATATCTCCTTTCTTTGATGACCTTCTTCTTTTGCTTCCTTCCCATTGAAGAACGGATCTCCTTTAAGCGATCAGCTTCTGCGAAGGACTGCTCGTTACCAATTGTTGGGGAAAAATGCGAGAGGGTAGATAGGTATTTAGAGGCTAGTGAAAACTTTTTCTTTTTCTTTCTCTAAAACTACATCTTTATCACCCTAAAATGCTTTTCTGTGTCTGTAGACCATCATAATAAAACTTGTATGTGCAGAATCGTGTCACGGGATAATTCTTTATTTAGATCATTGCATCATTCATTCATTAGATGTTTAGTAGCGATGGCTGTGTCGCGATGAAACGATAAATCATCTTTCAGCAACACACATGAACACGGTTGAAATGTGTTCAATTTGGAAAAGGCCACCACTTTAAAGTCATCTCTTGTCTTCAATATTTATTCTGGTAAACACAACCACTAGCGGACTCATACGTGCGTAGCGCCCACATGAAGGCAACCTTCGTTTACATTACTCTCACCGGAAGGGCTAAACCATTGCTCTTGTTTACCAACACCATTAGAAGGAGCTACAACCCCCTCGCTTTGACTTCAAACCTAAAGCACCACCACGGACCGCATTCATCAATTTTCATCACGGATCTATTAGCTTCATACAACATGCCTTGTAGACACTTTTCGCCAGTTTTCAAAGTAAGACCCACTCACACCTTTAAGCTCAACATACATCGAAACTAAAACTTATAACCCCATCAATTCAATGAATCATCAGCAATCAACCAACAACGATCAACATAATCACTTGTTGTAATCAATATTCAAACAACCGGATACTATTGTAGACTCGAGATGACGATCAAAACAACAAGCAGATCCAGGACATTTCATTCCTCATATGGCTAAAACCTAGTTCATACAAACTTTTACTTCTTTGAATGTTACGTAATGCTATTGCACACCAATAATGTCATACTTGCAAACATTTTAGAACTAACTTTGACATTTCATGCAACTTTTACCGAAACTATTTCTGCGTATGTCATTACTTTTCTTGTGTGAACCTCATTATGAATGTTGTAAAACATTTGATTATGCGACTCTTGATCAGATAAAAAAACTCATATCTCACCCTTTACTTCACCAAATATTTGCAGAGATAATAGATCTAAACATTCCATGATCAGATCGAAAATACATAGTCATTTAGGATCTAGAATCTCTCTTCATCATTTTCTTCATGAGTGCATTATTAATTGATTCGATCAATAAAATATTGTTCATTTAGATACTACTTGAGTGAAAGTGATGAACAAACGAGACTTATGCTTCATACTACAGTCCTCTTCTCCTTATATAATTTTAGCCTTTATCAATACCATGGTCAAACACTCAACATTTGATGGTATTCACCGGACTGAATCCAAATAGATAATCAATCGCTCATCATTCAGGCCAATACCATTTTAATGCCCCTTGGTATCATGATTTAGAGCGCAAAGGCATATGCAACAGAGCATTGTTCCAAGCGTATATGCAACTTAGCCTAATAAAAAGCTACCAAGTATATCATACGAATGTCGCGGAGTTCCCTTCACAATGTGATATCATTAGGTTTGCCTTCACAAAAAGTAACGTATACGACATGACGTATATTTATCATTTTTGGCATAGGTGTTTCTCTTATCACATACAACGGTGATCTGTAGATACATCATTCTTGTCTTTTAGCACATAGGTTGCTTATCATAGGAAACTCGTCAAATAGGTTTCCCATCAAGGACAACACGATGTCATATTTCAACAATCTCACATAATATTTATATCAATATGTAAATAGGTTGTTATCGAGGACAACTTCATGATGAGTTTCCATCAAGGACAACACATTGCATCATATTGTAACAGTCACTACTAGCTTTGACAGATGAGAAAAAGTGAGCCAATAAACGACCTCTAAGGATTTTGTTAGCAGTGGTTTTCCAATAGAGATGACCTCCACATTCGCCTTCATGAAACTCATGCATGATTCTATCTGCATATTCCTCGAGTAAACTTTTAAGCAGGATACCAGCATAATTTTTCCAATATAAAGCTTTATCTAGAATGCAAAAATTTACAGCTTTAATTTTCAAGAATCTGGCCTTTGTTTTGGACAAACCAGGAGGAGAATTTAGATTAAAAATCACATTTACTATACAAGCATACCATAGTGAGTTTATAAATGTTTCTTTAATAGGTGGATTCACCAACTCCTCTTTTTCATCCAAGGAATGTATCATGTTTATTTCTAGTGCTTGAATCGTATCGATTTGGCGAGTTCTTGCCCAGAATTGGCTTGGTGGGCTTGATCTCTAGATCATACTCTAAGGTCATGAAATCAATGCTTACCTCTTTTACCCGTAGGATCCTGAGTTAGTATGTCATACTTATTTACATAGGAGTGTAAAAGCGATGACATGTATGAATGTAAGATGTGACTGAAATCTTTTAAAATGCTTTTGATTAAGGAAAAAGCTTAGGCACTGCATAATGTTATATTTCAAGGAGGTGTCTTGAATAGGTGATTGAAAGAATTGTATGGGTTTTTCTTGTCATTCAAGTTTTCACCTTGGTAATCTGGCAATTGTGTTAAGTGCAAATAAATGAGAAAGAAAGTCCTTGGTAAATCCAAAATGTAATAAGTACAAGGTATTTGGTACCAGTACGTGTTTACCAGTTCAAAGGATTTCTTTGGTTCTATGGTCCATTTGACTCATATTTCTCTTTTCAAAATGTTTTTAATGTTTCTTAAGAGTTCTGCAAGGTTTGGTATGAACCTTTCTAAGAAGTTGATCTTTCCAATGAAATATTGCAGCTCTTTGATGTTCCTAGGGTGACTAATCTACAATATCCCTTCAATCCTCTTTGGCTCTATCTTAATCCCTTCTTTAGATATGATGTGGCCTAGAAGTTTTCCTTCTTGAAGCACAAACATATTTTTCTTGGGATTCAAAGATAACCATACTTTCTACACTTTTCAAATACTTTTCTTAAGTGAGCTAGGTGTTCTTCATCATTTTTTGAGTAGACTGTGATGTCATCAAGATATATCATAATGAAGTAACCTATCTCTTCTGAGAAAGAAATGTCCATGGCTATTTGGAAGGTGGCACCAGCTTTCATTAACCCGAAAGGCATTTTAACATACATGAAGGTGCCCCAGGGTGTAGTGAAAGTTGTTTTGTGTTGATCATCTAGATGTACTAGCACCTAATTATACCCTGAAAAACCATCAAGTAAAGATATTCTTTTGGAGCCTACTACCATTTGCAGTATATGATCCATCTTAGGTAAAGGGTAGTTGTCTTTCAGGGAGGCTTTGTTTAAATTTTTGAAGTCTATGCATAACCTAATTTCCTCTATTTTCTTCCTCACTGATACAATATTTGAGACCCATTCCGAGTACCTGAGTGGGACTATTATTCCAACATCATACATTTTATTTATTTCTTTCTCAACCAGAGGCAGTAGGACAGGGTTTATGCTGCGCAATTTTGGCTTGAATGGTTTCTGGTTTTCCTTGAGAGGAACCTTATGTTGAATGATGCTTGTATCATAGGACTTCAAGTCCTCATAGCCCCATGCAAACACATCCTTAAATTCTTTGAAAAATTCAATGTATTTCTGTTTTATAAGAGCTAGAAATTTTTTTGATAGTTTTATCATTTTAGTTTCTTCCTTACTGCCTATGTTGCATTCTTCTATATCTGTTTCAGTGGATTCTATTTTAAGCTTCCTAGCAACATCATTGAAATCAAATAGTTCTTCTAAGGGGACAAGTCCTCTTGGAAATAGATTTTCTTTGCATTGCAATACCTCAAGGTCCTTTTTGTCTGGATCTCCACACATTTCTCCCTCATGAGGGTGTTCTAACAGATTTATATCAGCATCATAAGGTGGCTCTGTTTTGTGTGTTTGTTCCTCAATAGAGCAGTCCTCTTCATGATCCGAGTCTGATTTTGGCATTTCAAACTCATGTTTGGACTGTAGGAAGTCTTCAATATGTTTGTCACCTTCAAAAACTTCCCAATAATCTATGTTATCAGGGACTATTGGTATGCTTTTGACTTTTACCATGTATTTCTCATTGGCATGAGGTAGTTGGCAAGTGCTAGCAACAAACGCTGGTTAATTTACAAGGTTGTTTTGAGTTCTTGGGATAGAGGTAAGTTCATATTTTTCAAAAAAATTTAGGAGTTTTAAGGTGGAATTTCTATATTCTCTTAACCTGGGATTTTTGGCTGAATATCCTCCTTTAATTTTCCTAATACTTAGCTCAGAATCTCCCTAAATGAAAATCTTCTTAGCTCCTATGTTTTTCAACAATTGTAAACCCAGGAGAAGAGCTTCATATTCTGCAATATTGTTTGTACATTGAAAATCTAGCTTGTAAGAGTGACCTTTATTAGTGTTGTGTATCCAAACACCTGCTCCCGAACCAGCTTTTCCACAAGAGCCATCAAAGCTCATGTTCCAAAGAGTTTCAAGTTCAGATTTTCCATTGTGTTGTTGTTCATGGCTGTTATGGTTTTGACTATTATGTTCTTCATTTTGTGCTTGGTTTGACTGTTCTGACAGCTCTTGCTCTTCCTCTTTTCTATCTACTTGTTCATTAATGTCATCTTCATTGTACAAGATAAATGAATCAAGGTCTGAATGGATAGAATAGAGAAGGGTGTTATTTGGCTTATCTTGGCTGCTTACCATGTATTTCATGTGAGTTTCTCTATACAGTATTCTTGTTTGGTTAAAGACTGGAATGGTAGCTTAGGTCATATCCATTTGGAGGGTTCCTTGGATTTTGGCTCCCCATGATCTTGATAAAAGCATGCCATATTTTAGGCGAATGTCAGCCACTATAATATCCATTACAAGGCTCTTGGTTGGTATTTGTGCTAGATTAACACATAGATCTTTAAGTAGGCCCAGACATTTAACTCTACTTGAATCAAAAGAGTACAAGTCTTTGTATGGTCTGGTTATTTCAAGGCCTAATCTTTCCATCACTACCTTTGGCATGAGGTTATGTGAAGCACTGGAATCTAGCATGGCATTGTGTAGGATTTTATCATGGATGTTCAAACTGACATAGAATGGAGGTACACCTACCTCTTGAAACTTTCCCTCTACCTCTGGTCCAAACAACAATTCTGACTTGTCATCAATCAAATTTAGAGTATCGGTGTTATCTCCTATGTTTAAAGCCTTCAAAACTTGAGATCTATATACATCTTGAGTCAATAACTCAGTAAGGGGTATGGCTATTTTTATCTTGGCAATTTCACTCTCAATACTGAATGGTGTATCTGTTCTTGGTGGATTCAAATCAATTTTATCAGACATTGTTTTTTCAACAACTTTAGCTTGCTGATTTTTATTTGGAATCTCGATTAAAATGGTTTTTTCAATGACACTAGTTAATGTACTAGGGCAGCTTTGGTCACCATCCTATTTGTTGATTTTGTTTTTTCTTTGATCAAAATTCTTAGCCAGGGTGTTTATATTTTATGTTGTCTTTCTAGGAGTGTTTTCAAGGGTCTTCCTAGCATAAATTTATAGTTTTTTCTTCTTGGGGATATCTTGGGCTTTCCTACTTCTAAGTTCATACTGCCTATGAACATCCATGATAGCATTTTCAAATCCTAGTTTGTATTCTTTATAATCCTCATATGTTCTTTCGGTTTGGTTTGAGGAAAACAGACATTGTTCTTCTTCTGTGAGGAAAAAAAAATCCTCATTATCAAATCCTATTAGATTTACATGGTTTTCCTCTGGCTCGTTAGTATCTCTTTCCTCTTCATCTACATAGTTTTCCATCGGAAAGAGGAGTGCGATTCGTACAGTCGATTTCTCTTTGTCTTATTTGAGGATCTCTTATGAAGTTTTGGTTTTTGTTTTTGTTTTGAGTGAAAATTTGAATAGCGATATTTTATCCATCGATATTCTCTGATCACACACTATTTTATCTTCATGCACAATACAAAATCTCTTCTACCATTGATCATTACATGCGGAAATAAAATCAATTGCATGCACACATTTAAACCATAAACAATCACATATGAACACGGTATTTAATGGGAAAGCTTAAGCCCGAAAACCCAACTATATATATATTATATGCCATAGATATCATGTAACAATCATAGTACAAATCTCTCAAAGCTCTCGGCACACCCTCAAATTTCTACCACTATCAGCTAGTCTAATAAACACATGCTCCAATATTTTGCCACTTGATAGCTGACCTCTATTGCATAATCAATGCTATGGGATGGCTAGTTAAATAACTTGAACCACCTGGCTTATGCTACGCCCAATCCTCATGGGCTTCTCCGATCTTTGTGTGTTGCAAATAGCAACAGTATAGTCACAATTGATAGTTAACTTACTGCTCTTTCCCTTGTTATGCACTAGTCTCCTTTGGCCCGCCCATACCTTGGAAGTTAACGTGCATACTTTAGTTGATTAATGAGTTTATAATTAGTGAATTAATTAATAATTAATTCACACACTCTACTAATTGTATCAATTAGTTAAAAATGGATACAAATAGCTCAACTATGTTTAGATTAGTTAAGCTGAACACAACTCCATTAACTTCCCTCAATCCAACTCCACCCGAACTTCTGTCACATGAGTTCTAATTGAAGTATCCATGAAATAGCTCCATAACCCTCGGGAATAGCGTAATTCCTTCTTCGGCTCACATGCCACATCTATACGCAAACGCGAAGTGCTCCGGGAGAATAAGATAGTAACATAGTCCAGAATATTATTAAGAGCTAATAATATTGCGACATATCTGTTTTAATTTGTGATCTAAAAATAGATTAGCTAAAATGTCTAAAAATAGAAGTCCATCTATTTTTCAGGGCACCTGACCAACCATCACAAATATACTGACTCATAGAACATGATCCATATGTCTAAAGCCAAGTGTGATCTAAAAATGAGCTTCTTCAAAAATGGCACAGGGCCCTTAGTAACACCACCCACCAAACTCATGCATCTTGTTATGATCTCAGCACTCCCTCTCGACAAGATAAGGATTATACTGCGACCCCTATCACCTTGTGGTATTCGAATTTGCTCTGGCAGTGGCGCCTTCGTCGAATATCGGCATCCTAATCCTCAGAGTAGAATATGAAAGTAACATGATCTTCCCACTTTACACACAATCTACGATATGATGATACCGGTCCCAGGTGAAGCCATGCCACCTCAACTCATCCTCTTGTCTATGCACCAAGATCCATATCCAGATGTGCCTGCGAGATATCTCAATACATGCTTGCACGCCTTCGAGAGAAGAGCTTGGTTGGCTTAACCATAGCTTGTGAAAGGCTGGCAGTTCTGACATAGCATATGCTATGTCGGGTCGTGTCTTGACCCGAGATACATAAGCGACCCCACCAACTATCGATAAGCAGTGGCATCCACCCACACCTGCCCAGAAGTAGCATCCTCACTTCCTCCATCCACCGGAAGAGAGGGTATCCAACGAGCTTGCAGCCTGCGTGTTGAACTTCTCCAAATTATCTCCCGTGCATACTTACCTTGAGAAACAAACGGTCCATTCTTTAACGGCGCCAGAATTTCCAATCCCCGGAAATAATGAAAGGAGGCCCCAAGTCCTTCATCTCCAAACTCTTTTGCGAATCATCCTTGTGGGAGTATCAAAAACTCATCTGTCAAAATAAAAATCATCTACATAAAGAATTACAATGACCCGGCAACTTACCATCCACCACAATGCGGTATAGGTTAGGATCCACCTCACACTTTGAGAATCCAAAATTAGGTGGAAATAACTATCTGTCCATGTGTACCAAACACTGGTGCTTGATTCAACCATACAAGCTCTCTTGAGCACGCACACATGCAACTCACTGCGAAGATCTCAAAACCTTCGAGGTTTTCACATGTACCTCCTCCTCGATGACTCCATTGAGGAGCATAATCTTCACATCCATCGATGAATGTGCCACCCCATTGTCTTGAGAGAGCAAGAATCGATCGTATGGAAGAATACCATACGGCAGTGCAAAGGTCTCCTCATAATCGATCCCCTCAATCTTTGTGAAAAACCTCGACTGACAAATCTTGCCTTGTACTTCTCCACCTCCCCATCGGCTTCTGCTTCACTTTGTAGATCCATCTCGAACCCACCCTTTGATTTCCCCTCTAGGCCTTGGGACAATCTCCCATGCACTATTTCGACAATCGAATCATATATTCACCATGGAATCTACCCATCTTTGGGTCCTCCACGACTTCCTTGAAAGATAGCTCTTGTCCACGATACACTTGCTCATAAGATCCATGTATCAGGTATATCGGTCGGGGCATCTGTAATACTGTGACTGTGATGTGGGTGCTCCTACAACCTTCTTTGCATCTTGAGCCGGTCGCTCGACACGCAGTGTGCTTCCGCCCTCGATGGTTGGGCGTTGCTTGGTGGTCACTTCCACTCCATGAACTTCCTCTTGTGGCTAATCCACATCCACGAAGCTCATCCTTAGGAACTAATAGCTCCTCAACATGCATGTAAGTGTGGCTCCCTTCAGGGAGCCTTCCATGGCTTTCTCCTCCGGTGATATCCTAGTTACGCAACGAGTCTGCGTTGTCGGCAAATAGACACGATAGTTGTGGGGCATATCGATGTACCCCACAAATATCCCAACCTGCGGTTGGCTCCCGGCTTCTTCTGTGTCCTTCATCACATGAATGTAAACGAATTGAACCAAAATCCTCAAATGGGAAATATCATACTTCTTACCAAAAAATGCCTCTGGGTGTACTCATGCCAAGTATCACAGCCAGGGACAACGGTTTTGCACATATCTTTGCGATGTGCATGCCTGTTCCACAAGTGTATGGGAAGGCCACGATCATGCAACATCGCAAGTGCGGCACCCACGATCGTTACGATTTCTTTACTGTTGACCATTACAGCATGGGTTATGGTCTTATGGAAGCTCTCTTGAATTCCTTACACTGCTTTATTCTTGAATTCTCCGAGAGATGAATTCACCACCACGTATAAGCTCCTAGAGCCTTCACACCTTCCCCGATTCTTTCTCAACCAGTTTTTTGAACTCACGGAACTTTGAGTATGTCTCGCTCTTCTTACGCATGAAGAAGATCCGGCCACTGTAAAGAAAAATCATCAACAAATATCACATAGTACACACATTGCTTTCTTTGTGAAGCTAAAGGAAAGGTCCACCTGGCCCATGTAATTCTCTCAAGGACTCATCGTGGCGACAATCCTTCGTGAAAGAGTGGCTTTGAAAATTTTTCCCAAGGTACATCCCTTACCTTGATACGCTGTTGCATAGTACATAGGAAGCCCGGTAGAAATCCGTTGCGGTATCACCCAGCTCCATGGTGAAGGTGGCCCAATCTCTAGTGCCACAACTCGCCATCATCATTCCGGCACTCCTTACGCCTTGCCTACCACGTCTTTATATGATATCTACCTACATTTGATAAGGTTTCTTAACTCCGGAGCCCCTATCCTCTTGGGTCTCACCCGGTTATACTTGCACGGGAAAGCCTTTCCCTCGCTAAAGACAACATCATATCCCTTGTCTTCTAACATTACCATAGAGATAAGATTCTTCTTCAATCTGGAACATACATCACTTCCTTGATGCGAAGGGTTTACCCGGAGACTCCCTCTCAAGGAAATGGTATCGATATCGGTCGCCTTTATTATCTACCATCATCGCCCATCTCTGATGTGCACTCCAAGATCTTTCTCATCCATATCATTAAACAAATCTCGATCTCGTGTCATGTGAAAAGATGCACCCAGCGTCGAGAAACCACTAAACCCATCACACTTGAGATAAGCATACGATCGATGAAAAATCCGACTCGAAAAATTCAAGGCTAAGGCCTCTCCAGTGCGGTCAATGACCTTATTTTTCTTCTTTTGTGGACAACTAGTGGCGTAATGTCTGTGTTGGTGGCTGTGAAAGCACTTCACCTTGGACATGTCACAGCTACTTGCCTTTCGCCCCTTCGGATTGAGAAGATTCTCTTCCCCTTCTTTTCTTTGGCGGCCAAAGTGCGATTCTCTTCATAAGAGTTCTTTGATGAAGATACGTCCTGGTACTTCACCTTATCTCCTCTTGCACAAGATCCAACCAAAGTCGCTCCCCATCCTGGCGAATTTCTCCCAGGCCATTGACGAGTCCTAATAGGAGTGAAAACTCTTCGAGAAGCTTAAGGAGAGCCAAGCTCACAAGTCCTCATCATCAACGGTCCACTTCCACACTTCCCGACTCATCCCATGCATTGGATGAACTTCATGGTACTTGGGCATGCGCGCCTTTCTCCATTTTTATGTTCACGAGTTTATCCTTGAGCGCCAACTTCCTGCGATTTGCTCTTTCTTTGGAATAAATACGCCAAGCTTTCCACATCAAGAATGGAGAAGCTTTACCATGAAGTCTAGACAATATGTGATCCTTCACGCCCTCCAACGAATCCTTCGACACTTTGTTGTCTTCTTTTGCCATCACGTCAAGTGTGGCAACATCATAGAAGTAGGCTTTGAAATTTCTCCATCTATGAACTCTTTCAACCCATTTTCATCGACTGCCTCCATCCATTGTCCTTCCATGCAATATAATTCAAGCTACCCTCAGGGCACTCCAATCGCAATCCTTTGAAAGACATCCTTCGACACCAAACAACTGTGCAAATTTGAATTCCACCCGGCACAAAACTCAAACGCTTCAATGTTTTGCAATTGCTCCAATGATCGATATCGCTCTAATACCATGTAGAAAATATGAATAGCGTGCTTTATCCGCAATATTCTCTGATCACACACTATTTTATCTTCGTTCACAATACAAAATCTCTTCTACCATTTGATCATTACATGCGGAAATAAAATCAATTGCATACACATTAAAACCATAAACAATCACACATATGAACACGAGTATTTAATGGGAAAGCTTAAAGGCGAAAACCCCAACTATGTATATTATATGTCATGGAATCATGTAACAATCATAGTACAAAGCTCCTCACAAGCTCTCGGCACACCCTCAAATTGCTACACTATCGAAGCTAGATCTATCGAAACACATGCTCCAATCTTTTGCCACTTGATAACCCGGCCTCTATTGTGTGTCCGATGCATGGGATGGCTCATTAAATAGCAGACACACGGCTTGTCTTGCGCAATCCTCATGGGCTTCTCAATCCTTGTGTGTTGCAAATAGCCACAATATAGTCACAAGCTGAGTAATTAACTGCTCTTTCACCTATTTACTTTAATTCTCCAGGCCCACATCCCATGCATCGAGATTAGCCCAGTGCATTCTTTAGTTGATTAATGAGTTTATAATTAGTGAATTAATTAATAATTAATTCACACCACTCTCACTAATTGTATCAATTAGTTAAGCTGGACTAAATAAGCTCAACTATGTTTAGATTAGTTAAGCGAACATAACTCCATTAACTTCCTCAATCAACTACACCAAACTCATCACATGAGTTCTAAGCTGATATCCATCGATAGCTCCACATAACCCTCGGGAATAGTGTAATTCCTTACGCCAAACCCACGTGCCCACATCTATGCACTTAAGCGAAGTTCTCCAAGAGAATAAGATAATGTTTATAGTCCAAATATTATTAAGAGCTAATAATATTCGACATATCTATTTTTAGACTCGCGATCTAAAAATAGATTCCGCCAAAATGTCTAAAAATAGAAGTCCATCTATTTTTGCTTGACCAACCATCCACAAATAACATCCGCTCATAGAACATGATCCATATGTCTAAAAATAGACATAGTCTAAAAATAATTTTTGCGCCAAAAATAACTGCGGGCCCACTTAGTGGCGACTTCTTTCCACTGGCTTATCATCTTGTTGCGATCTCAACATTGAGGATTTGTTTGGTTTCCCTAAGTGGTGCTCTTTCATTTAAGTTAATTATCTCCATCATCCTTTCCATTTTTCCTAACTAGGCTTGTCCAATTTTAGCATCGGATGTAGATGCCATGGGTTCCTCTTTGTATGTAACCCTATTTTTTGTTCTCATTCTAGCCCTTTTATCAATTAGATTGGCTTTTACACTTACTACTCCCCTTTGCATGGTTTCTAGGGTAAGGGATCTCTTTCTCTTAATTGGTAAGCCATTTAAGATCCAGAATCCATCTAGAAATTTTACTAGGGATAGGAATTGTGGGGGTTTCATGTGGGGAGGAAGTGCATTATATACACTATTGAACCTAGTGCGTGGTATTGAACACTATCCCCAACATTTCTTGTAAGGTTCTCATGCTACGATAAGATTTGAAGAGGATTTTCTTAGTCTCCCACTTTTTATGAATGTTTGATAAAGGAAGGAGATCATGAATGCTATTAGGAGTTAAGTCCTTGAACCATTTCTTTGCTTCTCCCCCTAAGCTTTGGGAAACATTCTCATTTGTATGGTCTCATATTCTATTTCTTAGTATTCAAAAGAATCATTCATCTTGTCTATATGATGTTGGTCGTTGTAGGATCAATCCCATTAAAGTGAGGGATTCTAGATTGATAGTCGTGTGGCATAGGTGATAAGGTTGTGGTAATACCAATAGGGCATACCATGCGCCATGATATGAGGTAATGGAACCCAAGGAGGATTTAAAATAGAAGTTTTACTAGTGGATGTGGAGGATGGAATGGATAAGTTTGAATAGTGGATGTGAGTGGGGGCAGCGAGATGCACTTGGACCAATTAGGCGTATTAGCGGGTTTGGAACAAAAAGAGTCAAAGTTTTGGAGCGATCGAAGATCGAGAGAGGTGGAAGGATAGGCTTCTCTACTTAGACTATCTTGTAAGGCGGTACGCTCAAGGTTTTGGTATATCCAAATTCGAGACTTAGTTCTAAACGGGTTTCTTTTATGGTGTAAGTCAAATTGGGTGTCTTGCAAGGATGTAAGGTTTTCGGAAAGGAACTTACTTTGTTAATTGGTCTAAAAATAGTTGAATCTTCGAGTCCTAGAAGTTTTTCTTAAGATTATTTACGGGTTATCGACTATAGTAGGAGGGTTTTGGGTTAGGGTGAGATGCGGTCTTTGATTCTTTATGAAGCTAGATTTCAGACCCACGACAAAAGAGGCTGAAATTTATAAAGTTTTTGAAAACAAACCAATCTATAAGAATATTGAATTTACACGGACATGTGACTAGGCTTTATGCTGTTGGGGCGATTAATACATTCCCGGATTACTGTGAAAACCGAGTGGAGTCGGCGGAGCCTGCGAGACAGTGGAGTCACCGGGTAAGATGATGCTAACTATTTTAAGGATTTTTTTGTTGTCCAACATCAAAAAGTGGATACCAATCTTTGAGATATTTTTGGGTTTTATGAGTTCTTTATGTAACACTAAGATTTTTAATGAGTGTCCCAGTGGACTTGCCATTATGTTAGGTCCCTATAATTTTTCAGATTGGTAAGACCAAATAGCAAAGGGTAACATCAAATCAACTTTGGAGTCTTAGGACCTAGCCTTCCTGGACTCGAGAGAGGGCTCTCTATATTTGTATAAAATATAAATTGTTTGATTTAAGGATGTTGATTTTAGGCTAGTTAAAATGATAGGGATTGTTTGTTTGTTGGTTGCTTGTCGAAAGAGCAATTGGAAGTAGAGAAGTTCAAACCATTGGGCTATGGATTCTATGAAAGGTTTGAAGAGTATAACAAAAAATCAAGGGTGATCCACGGGGCAAGTTAACAAAGCCAAATGGATCTTAATAGCTTATGTGGGTGTGAGATGAACATTAAGTTGTGAGTTTAGTAGGTTTAAGGGCAATTAAGAATCCTTTAACATATACTAGAACAAGAAAGTATTTAAGATCACTATGCTTAGAAAGAACAGGACGGGGCACACCATAAACTTCTTTGGCCTAGCTTTATCAAGTAAACTTTAAGACAACAATCCGGCAAACCCTAGAGAGCGGGGAACTCTAAATTCTCTAGTTGTTACTTTTCCGAGACAAAGAAAGCATTTAAGATCATATTTTGTTAATGATTAAAGAAGCGGGGAACTCCTAAATTATTCAATCGAGACTTCAAATACCTTCAAAGTGACTATTCGAATGCGACAAGCGGATAGGGAAAACTATAAACTTCTTTAGCCAAACCCTAGTAAGTAAACTTCAAAGAAAACTTTGAGAACAACATTTCAAAGCGGAACCAAAAGGACGGAAAACCATAAAATTATTTGGTGGACTCCTGCGAGTTAATCTCAAGAAAAAAAACTCGTAAAAATGAAGAAGCGGGGAACTCTAGGTTCTGAGACTTGATGAGAAAGACAACAGCAACAAAAACTGACCAAATTAAGGTGCACTCTAATAGCATATCTTAACCTAAATTTTCTGCTCTACTATAAGAGAAATTTATGTAAAAAATGGAAAACAAAAGTAAACCATTACAATATCAAAATAACATCACCATTTAACCAAGTTCATGAATCATGTGAATATGCTTGTTCCATTGATATTCAATCCGCGGCTACAAAGCTTCAGCCAACTTCTTTACAACTCAAATTCTATGAGGTATTCAACTCAACAACCAACCAAAAAAACATGAAGCATCCATGCGATATTTATACGAAAAATGAGGAGGTGATCTTGAATGGGTTTCAAATGTTATTTATTACACGGTTAATGCTTTTGACCTTTGAGACCATACGAGGCCCAAGGCAAAATATACGAGGTCATTCATTGCTTAATAATAACTCCTAACATAACCCGACTAATTTTGGAATATGTTTGAATTTAAGGCTTCTCAAAAACTTTTACAATAACTCCTGGTAGACGCAACTCAAGGTTTAGGGCGCAACGCAATGCAGGCACCCGAGGCGAAAAAATGGCATGTCTTACGGCCAACTTTGGAGGCAGCCTTCACGATGTCCAAATGAGATCAAGATGGCTTATTGGAAAGGTCTGCGAGTCTATTTTTCCAAATATTCTTTAACTCTCCAAAATGGTGCCCATATTCCCTCTTAAAAACTGTTCTCCCAAAGCGATAAATGCGCGGTGCTTGAGGTCAAAAAGAGGGCAAAGGTGCTTTGGTGGTCTTTGGCCTTACAGGGACCATTTTTTCTCCAAATATCACGAAACATTCTGATGTTGATGTACTTGTCATTGGAACATGAATATGCTACCAATGTTCCATTTGGATGGACCAAAGAAGAGCGCGGTGCCGGTGGTCTTGTCATTTTAGTCGATTTTACTTGCCTCGGCTATCAAAAGAATTCAAAATGTGCACAAAAAGTGCCAAAAGAGTAGAATTATTCTTGTTGATCGGGTTTAGAGGCTTGGAGGGACACCTCGCGGGATATTGAGCTTCTCTTTTTCTTTTTCCTCATTGGCTTAGAATCTTTGCATGGGCTCATTTGAGCTTGGCCCTTGCAATATTGTTTCTCATGGCATAATGTCTTGCCATATTACTTTGAATGTCGGTGTCCTTTGCCTTCTCTAGCGAGGCCCTCTAGATGCAAAATTGGCTCTCTCAAGCCAAGACTCTTTATCTCAAGTCGATCTTTATGGAAAGCGGCTCCTTGGGTGACACCTGCGCAATTACGCCTCTTTCTCCCTTTCTCCCATTCTAAAGCCCTCTTCGTCTAATGGTCTTAGTCCTATACGAGAGCTAATCTTCCTCATCATCCTTTTCTTCCATCAAAGCGCCCAATGTCTCATCTAATAAAGCCTTGGCATTTCCTGCCTCTCTTTGAGCTCACGATTTCCTTGACCTCACTTTGATGATCTATTTAGTTGTTGGGTATGTGTTATATTCTTTCCACTCATGAGCGGACCCGTCATAGGTGGACCCACCCATGGTTTTGTGCATGAGTTTGAACATGTTTTTTTGGGGACGATGGTTTATTTACAGTGTTTGTAAAGATCCGGTCAAGGGAACTACGGTTATGTGTCTTTAATCCGGGGTTAATGGATTGGGGTTTATGTATGCTTTAACACATGTATATATATGTGATGTAACACTAAAAATGAATAGGGTAAAATCAAGCTGGTCATCCCAATTTAGGATCCGGGGGAAAATCTCTGTGTATATACGTTTTTATGTTTTATGCTCTCACTATTTTTTATTTTTGTTTTTAGAATTTGTTTGTAGATAATTTATGTATAGGGTTAAAACCTACATTTGTCCCTAATTTGCTTATTCTCTAGCTCGATAAAGTTGATCACATTCTTTGCTCTACCAATATTAGCTTGAAGCTCACTAATATTGGCATCTATCTCGATCAATGCCTTAGTAATTCTCTCCTCATCCTCATCATCAAGGTCAATCATTGAAACTCCTACTCGATTTCATGTTTTTCCTCCTCTACGACAACGATATGCTCTCGTAATCTTTTCTTTCCTTATCTACCTATATTTTTTATCAATAAGCCATGGCCCCTTTCACATTAAGTGAAGAAAACACATACCTATGGCCTCTACGATATGTCAAAAAAATGACCCAATGTCCAATCATTTAGTGAGTTGTCTCAATGTTCCTTTCCTTGCTTGATGCTCAGGTATCATGATACGAGGATGAATGATTGTGGAAAGGTGATGAGGTAGGATCAACATGAAAGAGGTAATTGGGTGTGAGTGGATGGTGATGTATGGACGGGATGTGATGGAGAAGTGGATATATGGGAGGATGAGATGATGATGGGAAATCCTGGCAGTGATGGTCGGGTGGAGTGGTGAAAACCTCATTTGCGATGAATGCATCCCATGAAATGTTTTTCTATTGTAGGCGTGCACGACCACCATCTTGATGAGTGAATGATGAAATAGGCTCTTTGCATTTGCTAATTATAATCTCTCTTTTTTACCAAATTTAGGCCATTTTTTCAATGTTACGTAAAAGATAATATGGTATATGCATCATACAACTCTATGAAATTCATAAGAAGATGGATATGGTATGGTAGAGAGCGGAAGCATTCCTCACAGTGAAATACTTCATTATTATCTCATCATGGGTCCATATCTATCGAAGATGAGAAAAATGGAATATGGACTTGTTGTGGTCTTTATACCTAGGTTTGAGGTATGGTTCAAATAACTCATGTCCGAGGTTTGCTTGTTTGAACCACCTCCATCCCACATAGGTATCCTGTAGAAGGCTACTTGATGGCATTGGTAGACATATCAAAAGTCACTCCATAAATATTGACCTACTTGTCATGTAAATTGATGAATAATGTATTGGTCGGGTGATTTTGGATTTGCTGAACTCTCTCATAAAATTCAAAACAACCCACATGTTTAAAGCGAAACGATCGGAGGAGGCCATGAGTTCCCTTATGGTGATAGGTTCAAATATGTTTATATGCCCTCCCTTGTGATCATTTCTCCTTGGAATTTGTGCCCTCACCAACCATGTCACTTTCTTCTTCTTCGACATCTCAAATTTTGTTTTGTGAAAACCCTAAATTACGAGTGAAATGAATCGGGGGAAGGATATGAGATGACTAGCTTTGAAAAATGAAGGGAATGAGTGTGAGTAAGAAGAGAGGTGGGTGTGAATGAAGGGAATTAGTTAAAGGGAATGGATGTTGTGACAAAATAGATGAATGAAAAACCCTCAATCGATGTAATTACCCCTTGTTTATGACTAATTTTCTTTAAGGAGGATGAAATAGGGACAAGCAGTGATCCTGAAGATAGTAATTAGGGTTTTCTTAGGTTTCCTCTTTAATTAATTTAAGAATGACCAAAATGGATTAAAAATGGGTTATGGTATGTACTTACCATAACATTTCTTTGGAGGACTTTAGAGGGAAATTTGAGAGATTTTCAAACATTTGGACATTCTGGATCACCCAGGAACCTTCTACGGCTAGATTACGGCACAGTGGTAAGCGGCAATGCCTCTGAGGCGTGGCGCCGAGGAGCTCCGGGCACGGTGCACCAATGCAACACGGGGGTATTTTCTAGCAAGGGTGCGGTGCTAGTCTACGGCGTGCGGTGCCTTCACAATTTGTGTTGGGAATTCGAGCGAGAGCATAGCGCCCGATCTCAGCGCATCGCTGGTGCAAATGTGCGGCACGAAACCCTAGCCCAAATTCCTTTGAAAACCCTAAAATTCTTCTTTTTTGGATGCTCTGATGTTTTGAGAAAGGCCTTGATGACTCATTTGAAATGTAAAATGGGCTTTTATAGGCTTGTGGTTTTAATTTTAACTTGAAAACCCCACTTTCAAATGTTTGAAGTCTTTTTGCTGTCATTGATACTCTTTAACACTTTTTTCTTAGCGGGTTGTTGAAGTCGTGAAGTTGGTTTTTCTTTTGTTAATTTGAGGCTTGACATGTTCACTTGGGCTGACTTTGGGATCTATTTTTTACATATAGTAGCATATTCAAAATCTTACATAGTTTCCCTTAGTAGAGCCAGCTCATCTTTTCCACCTTCTCTTGGCCCTTACTTACTAGTCCCTAGTTGCTTTAATTCTTTACGACGATCATCGGTGTTTTCTTCTAATTTCTACATGGCCTTTCAACTTCATTCATTTCATCCGAGTTCACCTTACCATTTTTCATATTCCACCAAGATTTTAAAGTAGACTTTCTTCATGTTTGCCTTGTGTGCTTTCTCCATGTCATTTCATAGTAATTATTATTTTGGCACTCAAATGGACTATCGAGTTTATAGCACGAGTCATATACGGGACCAAGCTTTCCATTTCTCTTGTTGTACAATTTTTTCATTCTGAGTAGACGGTCTACATCATCACCACTTTCTATTGATGAAATCTTCCAGGCACCTCTACAGTACCAAAATTTGTCCTATTTTTCTCACTGGGTTCAGGCTGAGAAGATAATCCTCTTTGGAAAACTTAGATCCTTTTGAATAACATGTCTTGACATTCTATTACATACGAACCAGAGATTCTAGCAAGGAAAACGATTACTGAAACATCCAAGAGTTTTAGGGACGGAAGAATGCTTATCATAATCGATCCTTCTCACTTATTTTTGTTGTCCTCATCGGAATGAAAGGATGACCTTGAAAAAATGCAAAACCCTAATGACCTAATGGGAGTGCCTTTTGACACGATTTTGAATTAAATTTGACTTAAAAACTTTAAGTGAAAAAAAGCATTTCCAAAAAGTGTTGTTATGATCAGGGGCATGGGAATGAGTTAACCATAAGAAATATTAGAGGGGAGGATGGAGTTTATTGGCGGAAAATGGGGAAATGAGGTGACTTTGAGATGACAAGCGATAGATAGGGAAAGAGGGTTTTATGAAGATAATGAAGGTGAGATTTTTGAAACTCAAGATATTAAAGGAATATTGTTTTAGAAAACTACAACATTCTATAGTCATCCAAAGATAGTGAGAAATAGTGATGACTAACACTACTGAGAAAAATTTGTCGGGACTATGAGGATTTAATTCAAAGGATAGGGAATGTAATGGTTTGCACGAGCAAGAAAAAAATCCCCCTCCATCCACGGACAGTAACTCTATGATCATAATGTAAAATAATTTAGGAGAGGTGAAATGGCATCCTTCACATGCACGAGCTCCCTTGACACTCTTAATAAACCTTTAATTATAGTCTTTATGGATGATTAGCATTGCTTCCCTCGTCATCCATCCATCAGAATTACAGCAACTAGAAAAAATTGATAGTAGATTTAACCATACATGCGATGAAATGTTGCATTGAATTCCATCATGTCTCTTGGCCTTTATGTGACTTGCAGCCAATATTTTTCACCTCACATATGCTCCTCTCGCATTCCACTATTTCCTCTCATTACTTCTCTTCCACAACGACTTTGTCTATGAAGATTCCTCCTCCCCTCCCCCAGATCTTCTCCTTTTCACGCCCCCTAAGTCGCCATCCCATCTATGGCTAGAAACCAAACTCTATGCCTAAGGCCTCATCCTCATCACAAGAAAATAGATCATAGCACGGGTAGTGGAAGCAGGGAAAAATTCTCCTGATTTCGCTCAAAGACTCGACTCATCGGGAAGTTCTTAATTTCATAACTTAGGCTGGAAATAAATTAAAGATGATACCAAATAGATATGGAGGATTGTGTGGGAGGAAATTAGACAACACACTCTAGTACATATAATGTGGATGAAGAGTTCATGGATACAGTCCCAGCTTCACTAGTGTAATATTCCAAATTTTTCCGTCGAGTGGTGGAATATTAGATTTCTTACTTTTTCTTATTTAGTTAAGTAAGTAAAAGTTTGAGGGACCCAAAAACCCAATATATAAATAAAATCCACTTCTATAGTGTGAATGTGGGTTAATTTGTAGTAGTGGAGTAGCATTATGGAGTAGTGGAGACGGCAGCATAAAAAATGAAGGAAGAGTGGAGGTTATAAAGCATTAATGAGGAGATGATGGAATAGTAGAGAATAATGTGAAGATGATAGAGATAATGCTTAGAAGAAATTGTAGAGATGATGGAGGAAGTGGTGTATTAAATGCATACATGATGGGAGGAAGTGGAGAGTAATTGCAATAGTGATGGAGATCATGGAGGACAACGCAATATTTATAGAGGGATAGTGACACATGTGCGACACATTTATGAGGTGGGCCAAGGCTAGGGAAGGCTCACAACCATAAAAGGAAGATGGGGAAGAAAAAGGAGGGGAGCCTTGATTTTCATTGTTGAGTGTCTTAAGACATTTCTTGGCACGCTTGATTTGTTTAGCCTTTCTGTGGTTCTCTTTAGCACCAAGTGTTCTAAAATTTGGAATCTAACCTTACCCATGAGGACCTCTATTTCGTATTATGGGAAGGTTTTCTTGGGTAGCATTCATGATCAGGCAATCGGTGCCACTTCCCGGCCATCTCATCGCACTCAGGCTACGGGAATTACTCATTCTGAACTAGAGTTTGAGTTGAGTTGTTCTTGATACTTCGGTGAGAAACCTTTGGAGGATTATTCCTTCACATTGTGGATCCATTTCAGTCTTGATACTTTCATTGACATAACCAACATAAGGCCATCCATACATTCTCTATGTATCAAAATTTCTTGTAGGAATTGCGTATTTACTGCGATGAGGGTTTGAGGAGAATAGGGAGTTATAAGAAACTCGGCGTGGAATCTGTGAGGATTAATCCTTCACTCAAGAGATTCATTTCCAACTGACACAGGATCAACATTTTATTATCTATCAGTGGGATACACTCCTTGACCCTCCTAAGCAATTTTATTGTTTTCCAGTAATTTGAATATTCGGTGGAGGAGCTAGATCTCAAGTTTTGAGCTTGGGAATCGAGAGAAGAGGACCAGCCCTTTAGTTATTTAGATGAGTGGGTGCTATTATTACGTGGATAGACCATTATTTTTCCCTAGATCAACGGAGTTGTCTCCGAGGGGAGTGCGTAACTCGGCCGGTGATGTAGTGTGCAACCTTACGAGACCAAAATTCCAAACTCAAAATTTGGCAGAATAATTTAAGGTTTTCTCGGTTTTCAAGTAGAGTTGTTAGTTAAAATCAGATCTTTTTTAGCACCTCCATAATTCTCTAGCACATAGATCTTCGTCGGTAACATTGGTTTCCGTAGTAATTAGTTTACTTTCCAATACTAGTCTTGATAGGTTGTTTCAACTGTATTTGGATGGCTTGGAGTGCATCCCTTTTTTGGGCACTATGTATATTCATTTGTTGTTGATACATAATGATATGGCTCGGGTTTTACGCTCCTTATGTGATGTTACGATGTATTAGGCATTTTTCTAGTTTTATATGTTTTGTTCTTATTTGTAATTATGCATATGTTCTATATTCTATATTTCACATTTTGGGATATTGCGGTGGTATCGAGCATGATATTTTGCTCTTATTGTGGGCATTTCATGACATCATAGGAATAAGATGAAGAGCGAGAAAAAATAAAAAAGTCTTCAATGGTGGAAGTAATTGGTTTTTCCCACACTTCTCTTAGGATCTATACGGATCTCAACATGGAGATCGAAATAAATGATAAGGGAAGGCAAAAAGGAAACCTCAGAGGGTTTCATAATGGAGAGAGAACTGAGCACTCCTATCATGATGTAAACGACCCGTGGTGCAAAAAGTTCCACAACATCCTACTATGACCACTTTCCTTGAAGCAATGAATGGCATGGAGATGGAGTATATTTGGAGCGTGAGACTGCGAGGTGATTATATTACGAAGTAAAAATCTCAATCCCCAGAGCATTCAAGAGAATCGACTTTCCAACATTTTTTTCTAGATTAAAGAAGGCAGAGACCCCATAGCGCCTTGAGAAGAAAAGGCCATATGAAAATTTGATTTTTACGCACAAATTCGATGGGTCATCCAGCAGCTCTGACAAAAGGCTTGGATGATTATATTATTTCTTCTGACTACACCCAGTCTTGGAAAAAGGAAGCCATTGATATTGTAGCGCGCACCTTGAGGGTGAAGCAAATGATTAGTGGTTCGATGGAATTGAAACATGCAAGAGTTATTGTATCTGGAGTTCACTCAAAGATTGGTAAAGAGGTTTGTGAGAAGAAAAATGGAGCCAATTCCCATTGGGACATTTCGACATTAATGAGGGAGTATATGAGGAGTAAGAAGTTACCCGGCAACGATACTTTGGGAGAAGAAAACTACCACCACCCGGTACTTAGTAGATGTCTTGCATCGATTGGGAGGATCACTTTCATTTTGGCAAGATGTTCCCAAGACTTCGAAATTGAGATTCCAAGGCATGATTCAAGAGGTGCATGAGGAATAGAGACGGATACCGGCATTGGTGCAGCAAAAAAGGAGCATCCATCACCATCATGACCAGTTGGAGAAGCAATTGCACTTGGTTGGAGAGACTCTTGTAGCTTTGCCAAGATGTTCCCAAGCATCAATTGATCAATTTATCTCATTCCACTAAATTGTTTTATCACATCATATTGAGATTTATTGGGCCATGCCATCGAAATTGCATGAACAAGGGTTAGAGCACATTGCTGATTTGAAGCGATAAGCTATCCTTTAACGAGAGGACCCTTGAATGATTCAAAGGAGGACATATAGCTATCCCATTTGAAATTTTTGAGCTTCAACACAACACTTTGTATTGGAGTGTGGTGTTTATGAGGATGGGATTAACACAATCCTAATGCGGGGAAGCTATACGATATCTTTAAAGGCAAAATTTACTATATGAGTTGTGTATTACTTATGACAAAGAGATATTGGCCATTATGCATGCATTGGTAAAATTCTAGTAGTTTTTGATTAATGATGGAATTTTAAGTGGGAATAACCACTACATACTCTTACATCTTTTGGAGGAGGAAGCACGTGATTACGAAGAGAAGTGGCGGCGATGGTGGATCGATGCAATCTTAAAGAATATGATGTCGGCATTATGTATGGAGAGGGCCATGAGACACGCAGATGCACTATCATGGAGATCGGAAACACTATCAGCGAGGAGAAGTAATGATTTGACTGACTCGATTATTATTTGAAATTGATAACATTCATATGAAGGCATTGGATGGGAAGATGGTGAATGGTAGACATCATGTAATGGATAACATCTTCCATTATTGTGACAAAGCCTTCTTGATGAGTACCTCACGGCTCGAAAATTTTTGAATACGGCATATTCGAACCTCATAGGTTCTACCCAGGCCATCGATGAGAGGTTCTGGAGAGACCTCGGAGATGCCTTCAACATAACCATGGGTAGAAAATATCATCATCATATTGTGGAGGATGGTATTTTTGACATTGATGTTGTTGTCGAGGTATGCACATTGCTTCGGCATTTGCACGATGCATCTCTTCTTTGTGGTACAGTTATCTTCAGGATGTCTTCATGTTTTCTTGGTCTTCCCAAGGCCATAGATAATGATGGGGGATAGTTCTTATGTGAGCAATTTTAGCGGGGTTCTCCATTGGAATTGCTTGGATACAAAGTGGTGCATGATATGGTCATCACCCACATTGGATGGTTGGATGGAGATGACGAGCAAGTGGCGAGAAAGTTACTTGCGATATATGACACAAGGCACCGAAGCATGGTTTGCTTGGCTGCTCTTAGGTGAAATGGTTATACCGGCATTTCATATTGGTATGTTGCTGCAGTCTTGGTGATACGTGACGCATGAGGCATGGATGCAGCTACTCTTGGAGAGTATGGCCAAGACATTTAATTTTATATGTACATTGGTATATCATGGTTTCCTTCCTTGTACGTGGTGATGAGATGCGGTTGGAGGAATGGATTCTTGTTGGTTATTTTGAGAGAGTTTGGCCATCACATGACATATCACATGTTAATGGGTATGTTATTGCTAGGATTTTTCATAATAATCATATGATCGTCAACATGAATCTGGCTATGTTGGTTTCTGTGGGAGAGACTAGTGTGAAATTCTACATGTCAATCGGTATATCATTGCTTCATGCTTTGCATTATGATGATGTGGGGTGGCGACGGGAGTCATTGTTGCATTGGTTACTCTTAGGAGAATATGGATTGACATTCTCAATACCTTATATGTGGTGTGGGATGGCAACGAAGCCTTGGTAAAGCTATTAGGAGTGTATGGCCGCCATACTTGGTATGATAAGGTGGGGGTGGCAACGAAGGCATTGTTGCGGTGGCTACTATTAGGAGAGTATGGTTCGACATTTCACATGTCGATCCATATATCTCTATTTCCTACTTTTCAGGAGTGTTGAGATGATGCTTAGAGCGAGCAAGGCCACCGGGGCCAAGGATTGGAGCATGGAGAGACACAGCCTACTCCATGTAGCATGGGTTGGGAGAGATAGTTTATGACTTGGGACTTTCCACTTGGGGAAAGGAACCACTACACTTCACATATCTCATGCGGAGAGGAGGCTCTTGGACACCCGAGATGGTTGCCACTTGGGGGACTCATTGATGAGGGGAGGCATCTAGCTACATAGTTGGAGACCATTCTAGACATTCTAGAGAATCGGCTATGGATTTGGGCATTCATAACACATTAGAGTAGATAGGGAAACCTTCCATGTGAAAGTGCCACTTGGGAGGGATGGATTTACGCCAGCATCCACTGCGGTGCTTGAGGACAAGCAAAATTGTGGTGGGGAGGAATGTTGTAATATTCCAAATTTTCCATCGAGATAATTGGAATATTAGAGTTCCTAATTTTCTTATTTAGTTAAGTAAATAAAAGGGTGGAGGGATCCATAAACCAGTGAATAGAATAAAATCCACTTATGTAGTGTGAATGTGTTTTAATTGAGTAGTGGAGTATCATTATGGGTAGTGGAGAAGCATAATAATGAAGGAAGAGTGGAGTTAATAGATAATTAATGAGGAATATGATAGACCCGGTGGAGGAATAAATGCAATATGATGGAGGAAGTGGTTCATTAAATACACACGATGGAGGAAGTGGAGAGTAATTGCACTAGCGATGGAGATCATGGAGGACAACACGGTCTTTATGGAGGATAGTGGCCAAATGGCCGGTGCGGTTATGAGATGGTCGGCCAAGGCTAGGGAAGGCTCACAACCCATAAAATGAAGATGATGGAATAAAAGGGGGGAGTGCTGGATTTTTATTGTTGAGTGTCGTAAGACATTTCTTTGCGCTTGTTTGTTTAAGTAGAAAGTGCTGTTTTTTGTTTTTTAGCACGGGTGTTTAAGCGGGAATCCCACCCTTAAACACGGGGGGTGAGTGCCTACTACGCAGGAAGGTTTTATTGGTGGCATTCATCATGCGGAAATCAGTTCCACTTCCAACTACTCATCACTCCCATTGCTGTGGAATTACGCATTCCTGGAACTAGATTTTAAGAGATGGAAGGTTGTTCTCGATGCCAAAGCAGGTAAACCTATGGATGGATTATCCCTTCACACTATGGATCCGTTGCGGTATTCCGGGAGTTTCATTGACATATCCGGCATCGATTCATCCATATATTCTCCTATGCGGCAACATTTCTGCCGGGAATTGCATAATTGTAGTGAGGATTTGAGGATAAGTGGAAGTTCCAGACGCTCAACTTGGAATCTCGTGAGGGAATAATCCTTCACTCAGGAATCACTTTAGTAGCTGAGATAAAAATGTTATTATATATCGACGGGGCTAAATCATCAACCCCCTAGACAACGCGGTATTTCTTAGCGGAGTTGTGCATGCGGCCATTTTGCATATTCGATGGAGGGAAATTTAGATCTTAAGTTTTGAGCTTGGGAATCGGGAGAAGGGACCAACCCTTCATTTATTGATCTCATTGCATGCTATTTGAGCATATAGGCCATTATTTCAGCCCGGATCATTGATTATCTCCCGGGGGTGCATAGCTACGGCCGAGCGGGGGTGCGGTGTGCAACCTTACGGGGGCCAAAATTCCAAGCAAAATGCGCGAACCATTTTCTAGGTTTTTTTAAGGTTTTTCAAGTAGAGTTTGTGGTTAAAATCCAAAATATTTATGAGCACTCCGAAGCCTCTAACACACATATATTCATCCCAACAACGGTAGTTTCCAGACGGTAGTTGCGGTTTTACTTTCCGGTACTAATCTTGATAGAGTTGTTTCAACCATATTTGGATGGCTTGAGTGAATCCCCTTTTTGGAGCACTATGTATAATCAATTTTTGTTGATACATAATGATGTAGCTCAGCTTTTACGCTCATATGTATGATTTTTTGATGTATTTCGGCATTTTTCCGGTTATATGTTTTATTCTTATTTGGAATTATGCATATGTTACATATTCATGTCTTTCCCATTTTGGGATATTACACTAAGGTCCATGAAACCTATTCACCCAAGCAGTGATATTGTGTTGAATATGAAGGCCCTCTGGGCATGGCAATGTGGGACAACAATCAAGTTCGGAAGGCACTAGGAAAATGAACCGATTGGATGCAAAATTCGGCCTATGTGGAATAGTTCCACCATAAATTATCTAAAGGTTCACCTTTAGCCAGGTAGTTCAAAGGAAACACCAATAAGAAAAATTGGTAAATATTAGCCCCTTCTTCTTTAGTTTTTACGGCTTGGAATTTACGATTACATTTTGTTATCATTGCCTTTGTATAAGATCAACCTTTGATATCTAGAGTGTGGAGGAGTTTGTTGATGAATACCCTCCTGCAGGTCTTCTATTCGAAACCTAGGTTGCTACCATGTGGAGTTTTTTTCTCTTAATGTTGTAATTATGTCTACTACTAATTTTTGAATAACCTCGAAATACATATAGTACATAACTTCCGGAAATGAAATTTTTGCGAGAGGATCGGCTTCTAGTCGGGATGACCTACGAAAAATCATCATGTATGTTTTTCTCTTTTGTTAAAGTAATATAATATTAGTCTTACTTGCGAAGAAAAAAATACCAAAAAGAATTATTAAGATAATATTTGTTTTGGGAAAGTAGTCCAAATATTTGACTTGCATGTAATTTAGTAAGTAATAAATTTTACACGGAATAAAGCTAAGAAGTGGTTAATAAATTACTATTGTTTATTTCTTTGTAATTTGGCTCAATTTTTTTATATTGGATATGATGAAATAAATGAATAAAAGTTACGAGAAGAAAGGGAAAAATCCTTCCATGTAAATAAATAAAATGGAATTAATAGAATGAGGAAGGTAAGAGATGACATAGCATGGATAGGTTTCCCTAGTGCTAATAAGACACCCTTGAGGTGACATGTGGCACTAGCGTCCATGTCATCTACCTTGTGTCAAATGTACAAACATACTTACTTACCTAGAGTTCGTGGAAAAAATATTCTAAATGCCACATGTTAATTATTTAGACTTCGGATGGGATAAATTTTATATCATTGAAAAGCTCCTCGGAAGATAGAAACCTTAAAATGGATTTTGAGGTGATTAAAAGTGAAAAATTATAACCCACCTCCTTAAGGTGACTTAATGGGCTTGGGTGTGTTCCAAAAATGGTATTATATTTAAGGTGCACTTGGAGTGAATGGGATCATAAGAAAAATAAATGAATTGGCTCTTGTGAATGTTAAAATTTTGTGTGGTAAAATTTACTTGATTTATCTAAACCATATCTAAGTGTGATTAGAAACAATAGAAAGACATCAATTTCAAGCTATCATAGGTCAATACAAATGTAACAAAGGCAACCACACATATTTTAAAATTTTATTATTTTCTTAAACCAACATATATGTGTAGTTTCGGCCTATAACTAAACTTTCCAACGGTGAAAAGAAATGGATGGGTATAAAATGGGCAATATAGTTTATATGACTTCACATTAGAGAGAATAGGATTCATATGAGAGAAAATTAGTCGATATCCCTTCTAATTTGATGGAAACACTTAGAATTTTAAAAAGTTGAGATTGGGAGCTGAGGAAATCAATGAAAGTATTATTATATCCCAATGAAAGTAAGCTGATAAATGCAACAATTTTGCAAAGCATATCATATTTTAAAATGCATAAGCAACATGAACCACCTATATGTGATATGGAAAAGTATAAGTGCAAATAAGTTCCTATCCCACACAGAAATTTAGCAATATGGGATAGCAACTAGTAAGACAAAGAATTGAGTCAAGAAATAGGCACAAGGATGCTAAAAATGAGACAACCAATGAATACATCTCAGTGAGCTGCATTTGAAAGTGAAATGGATGATTCAATCAAAATGTCTAGCACAGTGATTAACTAGAGTTGCATAAGAAGAGAATGATTTACAAATATTTTAGTGCTGAATATTTCAATAAGGATAAACCTCCCACATTTGATGAAGTTATAAATAATGAAGAAGCTAAGGCATGGTTGTTGGACCTTAGGGAGTACTTCAAGGTACATAATTATTTAACAATATGAATGCGATTCTTCATTATCTCACTTGAGAGGAAACATTGATATCTAATGGGAAGACTTCAAGAATTTCAAGAGCATTCACGAGAATAAGCTAATTTGGAGTACATTCAAAAAATATTTCAGGAGAAATATCTATATGAAGGAATGTAATGGAAATATCAAAGAATTTCATGAACATGAGTTAGAGCAGTTGGATGCTTATTTATATATTTTTTATTTTAATTAAGATTTGAGATACCTTTTGTGCACTTTCTTTGTGATGCGAAGTCAATAAGCTTGTGAAGACAATCATGCGTATACACAATAAATAGGGTCCTTACCAAATCCTAAATGACCTATGTTGCTAGAAAGAAATCATATTGTAGTTCGAGTTTGGGTGGAAGATGTTCTTAGTATATTAGGCTGATTTAGGAGCATCAGTCAAATTTCATTACTTAATTATGTAATAGGGGGTGAGACATTTTAATTATTTTATTAATTAAATTGTTTATTTTAATAAATTGAGAGAAAAGGTGAGGATTTTTGTATATATTATTTTTTTAATAATTAAGGATATAGGTAAGAAAATAGGATTAGGTAGAATTTAGGGAGTAGGAATTCTAAGTACGGGACTTTGTTGAGTCCACACTACAGATGAATCTAATTAAAGATTTAGTTGAATTTGTGTGGAGAGATTTTTGGAATGGAGGTAAATCCATATTTTTGTATAAATAAGAGAATTGTATAGAGTGTAATCAAAGAGGAAGAGAGGTGAGGAAGTGAGGAATTAACGAGTATGAATTGATTGGAGAGCTATTGTGGGGGCCAAAATTTGAAAGCTCCATTGTAATATGTGGTTGAATTTTTCTCTTCGTTATTAATATCTACATTTTGTTTGAATAAGCTCTCTTTTGATTTATATATTTGATGTTAGTGAATGGTAATTTTATGTGACGGTGTGAGTGTATATGAAATTGGGAAGGCTCTGTTGTTTATATGTTTTGTAATACACTTTAACCCGGATACCTTGCATCATTTGGTATCAAAACCATACGAACTGAACCTCGGAGACCCTCTAAGTGGGGAAATGAAAAATATATTTCATTTGTTTTTTTATTGGTTTCGACGGACTAGTGCGGTGGCATGACTACACCTTGTGATTAGTGAGAGCGTAGTGTTCATGGGGATACCTTGATTTGTGTGGAATAGACGTGGATCTAGTCATATATCTACCCGGCACGCCATAGTTGTCTTCTACGCCTAAATAGGCTTCATTGGAAGAAAGACATTGTTTGGTATTAAGTTCATTCATTGTTCCAATTGTAGCGGATGCACTCCCAGGATAAGGTCGTGAAGATGTTTCATGTTAGTAACATTGTCGAGCAAGCTCTTTTGTGCGTGATGTTCGGGAGGCATGCATTAACGATGGGTACATGCTTCCAAATATTTAAGTAAAGATGCAGATTTGGTTATGAGGAAGAGGCGAGGCCCTTTTACGTAGCTCTCGGGATTTGCGTCTTGGAACGCGTGAGCCCTTGGTGAAGAAGTCACTACTTAGTGTTTTAATTGCTAACCATTGTGGTGTGATAAGGAGGGCGTTCTCAAATGAGAGCCAACGTAAGTATCCAAAAAACTTCGAAAAATCGGCGATCGAACTCAATGCACTATGAGACGGCGTCGATAAATGGGCGGAGGTTCCTATCTCTGAAGGGCTGAGGTACGTGAGATTCAGTTTGTAAGAAGAAATAGTTTGTCGCTTTTACGCAATGACAATGGGCCGGCTATGCTTGAGCTAGACGTGGATGGAGCCTACTCTAACTAACATTGCGTGCAAACGTCCCTCAAAGCCACTCTTCGTGATTTGGTTGAGCTTGACTTGCTCGAGATCTACACATCTCTCCATCAAAGGTTGAGTTAGCGGTGATTTTCTCGGATTTAATTTTTGAAGCGTTTAGTTCTTTGATAATGCAGATTTCTAGAGTTTCTCCAACTTTCAATAGGTTTCTTTCTTGGCGACGCGGAGCGTGGGCGATGGAATTTGATGGTAGTAGATTCTTATTATGAGCTCCTAGAGAGTCATGAATACGTAGGTGTATATCGGGAATGTGCTTAGCTCGTCCCCTAAGTGAGGGTCCTGTAGAATTTATGTAGGACTCAATTTCCACCACCCTTGAGTGCAAGCGTAGCGGAGAGCGAGTCGGAGGATTATATATTGGCTCGTTTGTGTATGGAAGCAAAAGTCGTGCAAGTCCAAATCGAAATTCCAACATATAAATGTTGGAATGTGTTTGTTTGCGTGAATGTCATGGTGAATGAAACGTTGTGGATTCATTCAGGTATTGGTATGTTGCTTACTTAATATCATCATCAACACAAATCGACTTATTTTTTTATTACGTGAGGTATGGTGGCTTGTTTTAATTAAAGTGGATTTGTTAGGTCCCTATATTACTAGTATAGTCCCTTATTATTGTTAGTGTAACCCCCTTATTGTTATTATTGTACCCTTGTAACCCCCATTTTGTTATTATTGTGCACTTAAATTATTATTGTTAGGTCGGCTAGGATTACATTGTGGCCCACTAGGATTACATTATGGCCCCATGGAATCCTATATATAGAAAGGAGGTTTTGTAAATTGTATCATCCAAGAATTTTTCATTTATGTAATGTATTGGAGGTTTCCCCCTCGAAGTGGCTTACTTATAAGGCGTTGATATCTTTTTTTCTTCTATTTTTGGAGCTGGTTACACAACATTTGGTATGAGAGCTTTGGATTCTAGGGTTTCGCTGCTCCAAACAAGTCATCGTGGCATTTTCGCTATAACTTTGTTTCTACGAAGTTTCAGAAGCTGAAATTTTTAGGGTGCGAAGCTGAAACCATGAGGAAGATTTTCTAAAAATTTCAGAGCTTGGTTCGCAATATTTTCGGAGATATCATCTGTGGAAGTTAGGTCGTTTTTCAAGCACCTAAACAAGTCATCGTGGCATTTTCACTATAAATTGTTTTTTACGAAGGTTCAGAATCTAAAATTTGTATGGTGCGAAGCTGCAATCCTGAGGAAATTTGTCAAAAAATTTCAGAGCTTGGTTCGCAATATTTTTCGAGATATGATCTGTGGAAGGTAGTGCTTTTTCAGGCTCCTGAATTTCATCTCAAAGAGGTGATCGTGGGAAAAGTTCAATAACTCTCTCTCTGGGAAGTGGATTTGAGTACCGTAAAAAGTGGTTGCAAGTACACAGACTTTAGTTTCTTGGCTATCAATTTCATAGACAAAGGACGAAACAGTGACACGTGGCAAGTCCTACAAGTTTGCTCTACTGAACCAGTCCAAAATTAGGTCATTGTGGGAGATTGGACACAACTTTGTCTTGGGGAATCCAAATTAGATCAGACCTGTGGCATTTGAAAGAAGCTTTAGAGGGATACTACAGGGCTGAATTTCAGATATTGAAGATTTTCAATTACAGATATAATTCAATTTCAATATCGAGCTCCTCAAAGCAAGTAAAAGGTGTGTATTTTTTTCCCGAATTGCATAAGTCTTGTTTGAAGAATCAAGTTGAATTGATTCCAAGGGAATATTGTAGAATAGGTATCAATATTGGATTCTAAAATAGAGCGCCTAAAATAATTCAACACCCATTAAGCCTTAGAAGGCTCATGACTCATGAAGATGAAGAATTGCAACATGATCTATCAAAATTACAAGAGCAAGTGCACCAAATTTCACTCTCGCAAAGAACAGCAAAAAATGAAATGGAAGTTTTGCAGAAAGGCGTGGAAGCGAAGATGGATGTAAGGCGTGGAAGCTAAGATGGATGGTGTGGAAACTAAGATGGATGGCGTGGAAGCTAAGATGGAGGACATGAAAGAAAAAATGAAAGACAACATGGAAAAAATGAAGAATGATCTAAAATCAAACATCAAAGATTTGACAAAGTTGATACAAGAAAGGTTTCCTAATGGTGAAAATATAGTAGAAGAACCTCATGATGAGAACAAAATAAATGTTAATCGTGATTTCATAAACTCTAATGTTGGTGGGAAGAACCAACATATTCCAAAAATGGATATGAGGAAGTTTGATGGAAAGGATCCTGTAACATGGATACTACAGATGGGGCAATATTTTGATCTCCATAATGTGCAAAACACACAAAAGGTACGCATTGCAACTTTTCATTTAGAACAAAATACATTTGTATGGTATCGATGGCTTTGCTCCCGTAAAAAAATTGTCACTTGGTCAATTTTTACGGAGGAAATGATAGCACATTATTCGGATACAAAGAGCAACACCTTCTTTAGCCAATTGATAAATCTCAAACAAAAGGGTTTAGTGGGGCAGCACATTGAGGACTTCCAAAAATTGAATATAAGGGTAACTGATATTCCAGAGGAACAAAGGATTGATCTCTTCATAGGCACTTTAAAGGATAACATCCAACATGAAGTTCGCGTTTTGGAACCTGATTCATTGGAGAAGGCATTCAGGTTGGCAAAAAAAGTTGAATGTAAAATTATGGCAACAAGGAAGCCTACCACTCAATTCTATAAAGAAGGAAGTGTTGCTACGCCTAGATTTCCACAACCTACAAGGTTGACACCACAACAATTGGAAGAAAAAAGAGCAAAAAGGGCTTTGCTACAGTTGTGATAGCAAATACACTAAAGGTCATAAGTGTGCTGAGAAGAAATTATTTTACATAGATTGTGAAGAAGAAGAAGAAAATGAACAAGAAGAGGATATACACCGGGAACCACCCCTAGAAGAGGAAGAAATGAATCCGACCATATCGTGTAATGCACTGGCAGGAATTACCACTCCTCAAACTCTCAAGATAGAAGGACATATAAAAAAGAAAAGGGTAATAGTGTTGATTGATTCAGGTAGCACCCATAATTTTATTCATTATAAGGTAGCCAAGGAATTAAATTGTTTCCTATACCCAGCACTAGAATTTCAAGTGATGGTTGCAAATGGAGGAACTATAAATTGCTCTGGAAAATTCCATAATATCGAGCTAACCATGGGGGAATATGTGTTGACTAGTCCAATGCTTTCCATTCCTATGGGAGGTGCTGATGTTGTACTAGGAGTACAATGGTTACAATCTTTGGGGGTGGTAGCTTTTAATTTTCAAGAACTTTTCTTGAAATTTTTTTCAGAAGGAAAGGAAGTCGAATTACGGGGTATTGAAGGGAAGCCGGGAAGGATAATAAGCTCTAATGTCATGACAAAGATTCTAAAGAAAGAACAACGAGGCGTAATTGCACAATTATTCTCACTAGAAGTTCCGACATCAAAATCATCTATTTCTGCAGATCTCCAACAAGTCTTGGACAATCATTCCAAGGTGTTTGAAACTCCCGAAGGACTCCCACCTATTCGTGATCATGATCATGCTATTCATTTGATTCCAGGAAGTGTTCCTCCAAACATCAGGCCTTATAGATATCCTTACTTCCAAAGAGCGAAATTGAACGTATGATTGCAGAAATGTTAGAGGCGGGTATAATTCAACCTAGTCAAAGTTCTTTCTCTGCTCCTGTAGTATTGGTACACAAGAAGGATGGATCATGGCGAATGTGTCCGGATTATAAGGAGCTTAATAAGCTCACCATTAAAGATAAATTTCCCATTCCTGTGATTGATGAATTATTGGATGAATTACATGGAGCAATTTATTTTACCAAGTTGAATCTTCGTTCAGGATATCATCAAATTAGAATGAAGACTGAAGATATTCCAAAAACAGCATTTCGAACTCATGAGGGTCATTATGAATTTTTGGTCATGCCTTTTGGCCTTACCAATGCACCTTCTACATTTCAAGGGTTGATGAATTCCATTTTCAAACCCTTCCTTAGAAAATTTGTGCTAGTATTTTTTTGATGATATACTAATCTATAGCAAGTCTTGGAAGGATCATGTTGAGCATGTTGACAGGGTGCTCAAACTATTGCAAGAGAAACAATTATATGCAAAAGCATCCAAATGTTTCTTTGGAGTACAGAGGTGGAATATCTGGGTCATATTATATCCCACGAGGGTGTTAAAGTAGACCCTAACAAAATTAAAGCCATTAAGGAATGGAAAGTCCCTAAGACAATAAAGCAGTTGCGAGGATTTCTCGGGTTAACAGGCTATTATCATAAGTTTGTTAAGAATTATGGAAGAATAGCAGCACCTCTAACAGCATTATTGAAGAAAGATGCATTTTCATGGACTCCTGAAGCAACTAAGGCCTTTGAACATCTTAAAGAGGCAATGTGCCTAGCACCGGTCTTAGCTACGCCGGACTTCACAAAAACCTTTATTGTGGAATGTGATGCCTCAGGAAATGGAATTGGTGCAGTTTTAATGCAGGAAGGAAGACCCATTGCTTTTGAAAGTGGTCCAATCAAAGGAAAGTATTTACAGAAACCTATTTATGAGAAGGAAATGTTAGCAATACTGCATGCACTAAAGAAATGGCGAACTTACCTAATGGGAAGAAACTTCAAGGTAAAAACTGATCATGATAGTCTTAAACACTTTTGGAACAAAGACTATCTTCAGAAGAGCAGCAAAAATGGGTCACAAAGATGTTGGGTTATGACTTTGAAATAATCTACAAAAAAGGAAAGCTTAATGTTGTTGCGGATGCACTCTCAAGAAAGAATGAAGAGGTGGAAGCATTGCTTTGTGCCATTTCTATTATCCAACCAGATTGGATAACCAAAGCAAGAGATGAATGGAAGAAGGACAAAGATGTATGGACACTCATTAAAAAGTTGCAGCAAGATCCTAGTACATCTGATACATTTAGTTGGAAAAATGATTCCTTATGGTACAAAGATCGCTTATATCTTTGTAAGAATTCCCAACTAAAACAAAAGATTCTGCTGGAATTGCACACTTCTCCTTTAGGAGGACACTCAGGATTTTTAAAAACTTACCACAGGGTGAAGAAAGAATTTTTTTGGGATGGCCTTAAATCTGATATTCAAAAGTTTGTGGCGGAATGTTTGGTTTGCCAGCGGAATAAAGTTGAGACAATTAAGACACCGGGACTTCTACAACCTTTATCCATTCCAAGTCAACGTTGGGAGGAGATTTCAATGGATTTTATCACAGGTTTACCTAAGTCCGAAGGAAAGAGTGTCATCATGGTGGTAGTTGATAGACTTACCAAGTATGCACACTTTTGTGCATTTTCTCATCCATTTAAAGCAACTACAGTTGCTACTACATTTATGGATAGAATTCAAAAGCTACATGGAATCCCAAGGGTTATTGTGAGCGACAGAGATCCCATTTTTACTGGAAATTTTTGGACGGAGTTATTTTCTTGTTTGGGTACTCAATTAGCTCATAGCTCATCTTATCATCCTCAATCTGATGGTCAAACTGAGATAGTAAATAAATGTTTGGAAGGATGTCTTCGTTGTTTTGTATCTGATAAACAAACACAATGGGTCAAGTGGTTACCTCTCGCTGAATGGTGGTATAACACTTCCTTCCATACTGCAGCAAAAATGACCCCATTTATGGCACTTTATGGATATCATCCACCATCGATCACATCATCTTTAAAGGAAAATTCGAAGGTTCAAGCAGTGGAAGATCACATCGAGCATCAGCAAGAAGTTCTCCAACTCTTAAAGGATAACCTGAATTTGGCACAAAATCGAATGAAACAACAGGCAGATCAACATCGCAATGAGAGAAGTTTTGATGTAGGAGATTGGGTATTTTTATGGCTACAACCATACAAACAAATGTCCCTCAAGCAAGCTAAGAAGGATAATAAATTATCGCCAAAGTGCTATGGTCCTTACAAGGTGTTGCAAAAGATTGGTACTATGGCATACAAATTGGAGCTTCCTGTTTCTTCGGGAGTACATCCAGTTTTCCATGTTTCATGCTTAAAGAAGGTTATAGGTGAAAATATTCCAGTTCAAACAATATTTCCAGAACTTGATGAGGAAGGAAAAATCATATTGGAACCGGAAGCGGTCACGGAAACAAGAACTCGACAACTACGGAATCGATCAATTTCAGAGTATCTCATCAAGTGGAAGAACTTACCCACTGAAGATTCTACATGGGAGGATGAGAATTTTATACAGAAGCACCCAGAGCTACTCAAGCGTTGAGGACAACACTTTTTGAAGGAGAGGGGCATGTTAGGTCCCTATATTACTAGTATAGTCCCTTATTATTGTTAGTGTAACCCCCTTATTGTTATTATTGTACCCTTGTAACCCCATTTTGTTATTATTGTGCCCTTAAATTATTATTGTTAGGTCGGCTAGGATTACATTGTGGCCCACTAGGATTACATTATGGCCCCATGGAATCCTATATATAGAAAGGAGGTTTTGTAAGTTGTATCATCCAAGAATTTTTCATTTATGTAATGTATTGGAGGTTTCCCCCTCGAAGTGGCTTACTTATAAGGCGTTGATATATTTTTTTCTTCTATTTTTGGAGCTGGTTACACAACAG
>JAXQQM020057682.1:0-10025 GCA_034641835.2 Pinus albicaulis | reverse complement strand
TTTTTAGAAACATTATACAACACTTTTTAAAATTTTATAACGTGGTTTCAAAAATTTTTGAAGACATCATAAGACTCTTTTAAAATATTTTTAAAAATTTGTAAAATGTTTTAAAATATTTTTAAAAATTTCAAAATATTTCAAAATATTGTCAAACGCTTAAGATATTTTTGAACACTTCTAAATATTTTGAAACCCTTTTAAAATGTTTTAAATTTATTTTAAAATGTTTTAGCTTTTGTCTTGATTTTAAAATAACATTGTTTTTAAAATGTTTCAAAACACTTTTAAAATGTTTTAAAACATATTTAAATCCTTTTTAAAAACTTGTAAAACATTTTAAAATGTTTTAAAAGTGTTTTAAAATGGTTTTAAAATGTTTTCGGAATGCTTTTACAATGTTAGAAAAACATTTCAAAACACATTTAAAATATTTGAAAGCATTTATTTAGGTTTTAAAAACGTTTTTAAATAAAATTTAATATAAGTTAAGCTTATAAAGCTAACATTATAAACATGCAATAATTTTTATAAATGTTTCATAAATGGTTTAAATCTGTTATAAAATATTCTAAATTCTTCTCAATATGTTTAAATCAAATATTTAAAGCGTTTCATCTTTTTATTAAATGTTTTTAATAAAATCGTAAAAAAAGAAACGTTTTTAAAAATATTATAAAACCCTTTGTAAAATGTTATAATGTGCTTTTAAACACGTTTAAAATGTTTCTAACACATCATAAAACTCTTTTAAAATATTTTTAAAAAATTTGTAAAATATTTTAGAGGATTTTTATAACATTTCGAAATATTTCAAAATATTTCATAAAGTTAAGCTTATAAAGCTGACAGTCAATAATTTTTATAAATGTTTTAAAAATGGTTTAAACCTTTTATAAAATATTCCAAATTCTTATTAATATGTTTTAAAGGATTTTTATAACATTTCAAAATATTGTAAAACACTATCAAGATATTTCAAGACACTTTTAAGATATTCTGAAATGCTTTTAAAATATTTTGAAATGCTTTTAAGATTTATTTTAAAATGTTTCAAAACACTTCTAAAATGTTTTAAATTTATTTTAAAATGTTTCAAAATACTTTTAAAATGTTTTAAAACGTTTTTAAATCCTTTTAAAAAACTTGTAAAGCATTTTAAAACGTTTTAAAAGTGTTTTAAAACGGTTTAAAAATGTTTTTAGAAAGCTTCCACAATATTTTAAAAAAGGTTTAAAATGTTTTAAAATCCTTTTCAAAAACTTGTAAAGCATTTTAAAACGTTTTAAAAGTGTATCCAAATATGCTCTCAGATTTCAAAACCGAAAAGTTCAGCCCCCGATATCTGTGTTCATTCATTTTTCACAAATCGTCTGAAATGAATCCCGAAATCAATTCGTCACTTTGTGCATCCGGGGCCACACTTGCATCTCCAAAATAGGTATCCAAATATGCTCTCGGATTTTAAAACCGAAAAGTTTAGCCCTCGATATTCGCGTCCGTTTGTTTTTCACGGATCATCAGAAATGAGGTCCGAACTCAATTCGTCACTTTGGGCATTTGGGGCCACGCTTGCATCTCCAAAATGGGTATCCAAATATGCTCTCAATATGGTGAAAATTCATTGCGATATCTGTGTTCATTCATTTTTCACATATCGTCTGAAATGAATCCCGAAATCAATTCGTCACTTTGTGCATCAGGGGCCACACTTGCATCTCCAAAATAGATATCCAAATATGCTCTCGGATTTTAAAACCGAAAAGTTTAGACCTCGATATTCGGGTGCGTTTGTTTTTCACGGATCATCCGAAATGAGGTCCGAACTCAATTCGTCCCTTTGTGCATCTGGGGGCGCACTTGCATCTCCAAAATGGGTATCCAAATATGCTCTCGGATATCAAAACCGAAAAGTTTAGCCCCATCTTCCACGTCTGTTCTTTTTTCACGAACCATCCGAAATGAGTCCCGAAATCCATTTGTCACTTTGTGAATGCGGGGCCACGCTTGCATCTCCAAAATGGGTATCCAAATATGCTCTCAGATTTCAAAACCGAAAAGTTCAGCCCCCGATATCCACGTCTTTTAATATTTCACGGATCGTCTGAATTGAGTCCCGAAGTCAATTCGTCACTTTTTTCATCTGGGGCCACGCTTGCATCTCCAAAATGGGTATCCAAATATGCTCTCAGATTTCAAAACCGAAAAGTTTAGCCCCCGATATTCGCGTCCGTTCGTTTTCACGGATCGTCCAAAATGAGGCCCAAACTCAATTTGTCACTTTGTGCATCGCAAGTACGCTTTCATCTCCAAAATGGGTATCCAAATATGCTCTCATATTTCCATTAATCACAATTTCGGCCCAGATTATACCTTTTCCATCGTTTTTCGCGGATCATCCGAAATGAGTCGCGAAATCGATTTGTCACTATGTGCATGCGGGGCCACACTTGCATCTCCACAATGGGTATCCAAATATGCTCTCAGATTTCACAACCGAAAAGTTCAGCCCCCGATATCCACGTCTTTTCATTTTTCACGGATCGTCTGAATTGAGTCCCGAAGTCAATTCGTCACTTTGTTCATCTGGGGCCACGCTTGCATCTCCAAAATGGGTATCCAAATATGATCTCAGATTTCAAAACCGAAAAGTTTAGCCCCCGATATTCGTGTTTGTTCGTTTTTCACGGATCATCCAAAATGATGCCCAAAATCAATTTGTCACTTTTTGCATCCGAGGCCACGCTTGCATCTCCAAAATGGGTATCCAAATATGCTCTCATATTTCAAAACCGAAAAGTTTAGCCCCCGATATTCGCGTTTGTTCGTTTTTCACGAATCATCCAAAATGATGCCCAAAATCAATTTGCCACTTTTTGCATCCGAGGCCACGCTTTCATCTCCAAAATGGGTATCCAAATATGCTCTCATATTTCAAAATCGAAAATTTCAGACCCCGTTATCTGCGTCTATTTGTTTTTCACGGATCATCCGAAATGAGTCGCGAAATCAATTTGTCACTTTGTGCATGAGGGGCCACACTTGCATCTCCAAAATGGTATCCAAATATGCTCTTGGATTTCAAAACAAAAAAGTTCAACCCTTGATATCCGCATCCGTTCGTTTTTCACGGATCGTCTGAAATCAGTCCCGAAATAAATTTGTCACTTTGTGCATGCGGGGCCACGCTTTCATCTCCAAAATGGGTATCCAGATATGCTCTTGAATTTAAAACCGAAAATTTCAACCCCCAATATCCGCATTTGTAAATTTTTCAAAGATCATCCAAAATGAATCCCAAAATCAATTCGTCATTCTTTTCCTGTGGGGACACACTTGCATCTCCAAAATGGGTATCCAAATATACTCTCAGATTTCAAAAACGAAAATTTTAGCCCCCGACATCCGCGTCTGTTCATTTTTTACAGATCATCCAAAATGAGTCCCTAAATCAATTCGTCACTTTGTGCATGTGAGGCCACGCTTGCATCTCCAAAATGGTTATCCAAATATGCTCTCGGATTTCAAAACCGAAAATTTTAGCCCCCGATATCCACGTATGTTCGTTTTTCACGGATCATCCGAAATGAGTCCTGAAATCAATTTGTCGCTTTGTGCATGTGGGGAAACGCTTGCATCTCCAAAATGTGTATCCAAATATTTCGATTTCAACCAAAAAATTTCTCGCCCCCGATATCCACGTCCCTTCGTTCATTTTTCACGGAGAGTCCCAAATCGACCAACAAATTCATCACTTTGTGCATGCGGGCCCACGCTTGCATCTCCAAAATGGGTATCCAAATATGCTCTCGAATTTCAAAACTGAAAAGTTCAACCCCCAATATCCGCTTTCGTTCAGTTTTCAAAGATCGTCCGAAATGAGTCCCAAAATCAATTCGTCACTTTCTTCATGCGGCGGCACACTTGCATCTCCAAAATGGGTATCCAAATATGCTCTGGAGTTTCAAAAATGAAAATTTCAACCCCGATATCTGCGTCTGTTCATTTTTTATGGATCGTTCGAAATGAGTCCCTAAATCAATTCATCACTTCGTGCATGTGGGGCCACGCTTGCATCTCCAAAATGGGGATCCAAATATGCTCTCGAATTTTTAAACCGAAAAGTTTAGCCCTCGATATTCGCATCCGTTCATTTTTCACGGATCATCCGAAATGAGGTCCGAACTCAATTCGTCACTTTGTGCATTTGGGGCCACGCTTGCATCTCCAAAATGGATATCCAAATATGCTCTCGGATATCAAAACCGAAAAGTTTAGCCTGCGTCTATTCCTTTTTAACAAACTATCTACGTTTAGAATGTTTTTCAGACACTATAAAGCTCTTTTAAAATATTTTAAAAACTTTGTAAAATATTTTAAAGGATTTTTATAACCTTTCAAAATATTTTAAAACGCTTATCAAGTTAAGCTTATAAATCTGACATTCAATAATTTTTATAAATGGTTCGAAGATTTTATAAAATATTCTAAATTTTTATTAATATGTTTAAATCAAATATTTAAAGTGTTTAATCATTTTTAATAAATGTTTTTAATGAAATCGTAAAAAAATTGTTTTAAAAACATTATAAAAAACTTTTTAAACTGTTATAGCGTGCTTTTAAACACATTTAAATGTATTTTACACATTATAAAACTCGTTTAAAATATTTTAAAAATTTTGTAAAATGTTTTTAAGGATTTTTATAACATTTCAAAATATTGTAAAACACTTCCAAGATATTTTAAAACACTTTTAAAATATTTTGAAACGCTTCTAAAATATTTTGAAACGCTTTTAAAATTTATTTTAAAATGTTTCAAAACACTTCTAAAACGTTTTAAATTTATTTTAAAATGTTTCAAAACACTTTTAAAATGTTTTAAAACGTTTTCGGAACCTCTTGAAGAACTCGTGAAGCATTTTAAAATGTTTTAAAAGTGTTTTAAAATGGTTTAAAAATGTTTTTAGAAAGCTTTTACAATGCTTTAAAAATATTTCAAAACACTTTTAAAATTCTCTAAAATAATTAAAAAACATTTATTTCATTTTTAAAAAGGTTCATAAATAACATTTAATAAAAGTTAAACTAATAAAGTTGACATTATAAACATTTAATAATTTTTATAAAGGTTTTATAAATGGTTTAAATCTTTTATAAAATATTCTAAATTCTTATTAATATGCTTAAATCAAATATTTAAAGCGTTTAATCATTTTTGATAAAATCACAAAAAAACGTTTTTAAAAACATTATAAAACACTTTTTAAAATGTTATAACGTGCTTTTAAACACATTTAAAATGTTTTTAAGACATTATAAAACTCGTTTAAAATATTTTTATAAATTTGTAAATTGTTTTAAATGATTTTTATAACATTTCAAAATATTTCAAAATCATTCAAAAATTTTCAAAATGTTGTAAAAAACGCTTCCAAGATATTTTAAAACACTTGTAAAATATTTTGAAACACTTTTAAAATGTTTTAAATTTATTTTTAAATGTTTCAAAACAGTTCTAGAATATTTTAAATTTATATTAAAAGTGTTTTAAAATAAACACATTTAATAAAATCGTAAAAAAAAGTTTTTAGAAACATTATACAACACTTTTTAAAATGTTATAATGTGCTTTTAAAATGTTTTGAAGACATCATAAGACTCTTTTAAAATATTTTTAAAAATTTGTAAAATGTTTTAAAATATTTTTATAAATTTCAAAATATTTCAAAATATTGTCAAACGCTTAAGATATTTTTGAACACTTTTAAATATTTTGAAACCTTTTTAAAATGTTTTAAATTTATTTTAAAATGTTTCAAAACACTTTTAAAATGCTTCAAAACACTTTTAAAATGTTTTAAATTTATTTTAAAATGTTCCAAAACACTTTTAAAATGTTTTAAAACATTTTTAAATCCTTTTCAAAAACTTGTAAAGCATTTTAAAACGTTTTAAAAGTGTATCCAAATATGCTCTCATATTTCAAAACCGAAAAGTTCAGCCCCCGATATTTGTGTTCATTCATTTTTCACAAATCGTCTGAAATGAATCCCGAAATCAATTCGTCACTTTGTGCATCCGGGGCCACACTTGCATCTCCAAAATAGGTATCCAAATATATTCTCGGATTTTAAAACCGAAAAGTTTAGACCTCGTTATTCGCGTGCGTTTGTTTTTCACGTATCATCCGAAATGAGGTCCGAACTCAATTCGTCCCTTTGTGCATCTGGGGGCGCACTTGCATCTCCAAAATGGGTATCCAAATATGCTCTCGGATATCAAAACCGAAAAGTTTAGCCCCATCTTCCACGTCTGTTCTTTTTTTCACGAACCATCCGAAATGAGTCCCGAAATCAATTTGTCACTTTGCATTGCACACGCTTGCATCTCCAAAATGGGTATCCAAATATGCTCGTATTTCATAACCGAAAATTCTACCGACCCCCACGTCTTTTTTAATTTTTCACGCATCGTCCGAATTGAGTCCGAAGTCAATTCGTCACTTTTTTCTATCCGGGGCCACGCTTAGATCTCCAAAATGGGTATCCAAATACGCTTCCGCATTTCAAAACCGAAAATTTTAGCCCCCGATATTCGCGTCCGTTCGTTTTTCACCGATCGTCCAAAATGAGGCCCAAACTCAATTTGTCACTTTGTGCATCCGAGGCCACGCTTTCATCTCCAAAATGGGTATCCAAATATGCTCTCATATTTCAAAATCGAAAATTTCAGCCCCCGTTATCTGCGTCTATTCGTTTTTCACAGATCATCCGAAATGAGTCGCGAAATCGATTTGTCACTATGTGCATGCGGGGCCACACTTGCATCTCCAAAATGGGTATCCAAATATGCTCTCAGATTTCACAACCGAAAATTTCAGCCCCCGATATCCACGTCTTTTCATTTTTCACGGATCCTCTGAATTGAGTCCCGAAGTCAATTCGTCACTTTGTTCATTTGGGGCCACGCTTGCATCTCCAAAATGGGTATCCAAATATGCTCTCAGATTTCAAAACCGAAAAGTTTATCCCCCGATATTCGCGTTTGTTCGTTTTTTCAATTTCTACTTCATCCAAAATGATGCCCAAAATCAATTTGTCACTTTTTGCATCCGAGGCCACGCTTGCATCTCCAAAATGGGTATCCAAATATGCTCTCAGATTTCAAAACCGAAAAGTTTAGCCCCCGACATTCGCGTTTGTTCGTTTTTCATGGATCATCCAAAATTATGCCCAAAATCAATTTGTCACTTTTTGCATCCGAAGCCACGCTTTCATCTCCAAAATGGGTATCCAAATATGCTCTCATATTTCAAAATCGGAAATTTCAGCCCCCGTTATCTGCGTCTTTTCGTTTTTCACGGATCATCCGAAATGAGTCGCGAAATCAATTTGTCACTTTGTGCATGAGGGGCCACACTTGCATCTCCAAAATGGTATCCAAATATGCTCTCGGATTTCAAAACCAAAAAGTTCAACCCTTGATATCCGCATCCGTTCGTTTTTCACGGATCGTCTGAAATCAGTCCCGAAATAAATTTGTCACTTTGTTCATGCGGGGCCACGCTTTCATCTCCAAAATAGGTATCCAGATATGCTCTCGAATTTAAAAACCGAAAATTTCAACCCCCAATATCCGCATTTGTAAATTTTTCAAGGATCATCCAAAATGAATCCCGAAATCAATTCGTCATTCTTTTCCTGCGAGGGCACAATTGCATCTCCAAAATGGGTATCCAAATATACTCTCAGATTTCAAAAACGAAAATTTTAGCCCCCGACATCCGCGTCCGTTCGTTTTTTACGGATCATCCAAAATGAGTCCCTAAATCAATTCGTCACTTTGTGCATGTGAGGCCACGCTTGTATCTCCAAAATGGTTATCCAAATATGCTCTCGGATTTCAAAACTGAAAAGTTTAGCCCCCGATATCCACGTATGTTCGTTTTTCACGGATCATCCGAAATGAGTCTTGAAATCAATTTGTCACTTTGTGCATGTGGGGAAACGCTTGCATCTCCAAAATGTGTGTCCAAATATGCTCTCGGATTTCAAAACTGAAAAGTTCTGCCCCTGATATCCACGTCTGTTCATTTTTCACGGATAGTCCGAAATCAGTCCCGAAATAAATTCATCACTTTGTGCATGCGGGGCCACGCTTGCATCTCCAAAATGGGTATCCAAATATGCTCTCGAATTTCAAAACTGAAAAGTTCAACCCCCAATATCCGCTTTTGTTCAGTTTTCAAAGATCGTCCGAAATGAGTCCCAAAATCAATTCGTCACTTTGTTCATGCAGGGGCACACTTGCATCTCCAAAAGCGGTATCCAAATATGCTCTCGAATTTCAAAAATGAAAATTTCAACCCCGATATCTGCGTCTATTCGTTTTTTATGGATCGTTCGAAATGAGTCCCGAAATAAATTCATCACTTTGTGCATGTGGGGCCACGCTTGCATCTCCAAAATGGGTATCCAAATATGCTCTCGAATTTTTAAACCGAAAATTTTAGCCCTCGATATTCGCATCCGTTCGTTTTTCATAGATCATCCGAAATGAGGTCCGAACTCAATTCGTCACTTTGTGCATCTGGGGCCACGCCTGCATCTCCAAAATGGATATCCAAATATGTTCTCGGATATCAAAACCGAAAAGTTTAGCCTGCGTCTATTCCTTTTTAACGAACTATCTACGTTTAGAATGTTTTTCAGACATTATAAAGCTCTTTTAAAATATTTTAAAAACTTTGTAAAATATTTTAAAGGATTTTTATAACCTTTCAAAATATTGTAAAACGCTTATCAAGTTAAGCTTATAAATCTGACATTCAATCATTTTTATAAATGGTTCAAAGATTTTATAAAATATTCTAATTTTTTATTAATATGTTTAAATCAAATATTTAAAGTGTTTAATCATTTTTAGTAAATGTTTTTAATGAAATCGTAAAAAAAAATTGTTTTAAAAACATTATAAAAAACTTTTTAAACTGTTATAGTGTGCTTTTAAACACATTTAAATGTATTTAACACATTATAAAACTCGTATAAAATATTTTAAAAATTTTGTAAAATGTTTTTAAGGATTTTTATAACATTTCAAAATATTGTAAAACACTTCCAAGATATTTTAAAACACTTCTAAAATATTTTGAAACGCTTCTAAAATATTTTGAAATGCTTTTAAAATATTTTGAAATGCTTTTAAAATTTATTTTAAAGTGTTTCAAAACACTTCTAAAACGTTTTAAATTTATTTTAAAATGTTTCAAAACACTTTTAAAATGTTTTAAAACGTTTTCAGAACCTCTTGAAGAACTCGTGAAGCATTTTTTAAAATGTTTTAAAAAGTGTTTTAAAATGGTTTAAAAATGTTTTTAGAAAGCTTTTACAATGTTTTAAAAATATTTCAAAACACTTGTAAAATTCTTTAAAATATTTAAAAACATTTATTTCATTTTTAAAAATGTTTATAAATAACATTTAATAAAAGTTAAACTAATAAAGTTGACATTATAAACATTTAATAATTTTTATAAAGGTTTTATAAATGGTTTAAAGCTTTTATAAAATATTCTATATTCTTATTAATATGCTTAAATCAAATATTTAAAGCGTTTAATCATTTTTGATAAAATCGCAAAAAAAAACGTGTTTAAAAACATTATAAAACACTTTTTAAAATGTTATAACGTGCTTTTAAACACATTTAAAATGTTTTTATAAAACTCGTTTAAAATATTTTTATAAATTTGTAAAATGTTTTAAATGATTTTTATAACATTTCAAAATATTTCAAAATCATTCAAAAACTTTCAAAATGTTGTAAAAAACGCTTCCAAAATATTTTAAAACACTTGTAAAATATTTTGAAACGCTTTTAAAATGTTTTAAATTTATTTTTAAATGTTTCAAAACACTTCTAAAATATTTTAAATTTATATTAAAAGTGTTTTAAAATAAACACATTTAATAAAATCGTAAAAGAAAGTTTTTAGAAACATTATACAACACTTTTTAA
>JAXQQM020065122.1:0-229644 GCA_034641835.2 Pinus albicaulis | reverse complement strand
TTTTTTTTTCACGAACGGAGATCAATCTTCGTCTCCTGCAGAGGTTTAAACCCTATCTCTTACTGTAACAATCAGTACGTTCCCTATTTGGCATCGACCCCACTCACACAGTGGTTTCATGTATCGTTAAATCATTGTATATATTTTTTTTGTTGGTTTCCTCGCTAACTGGAAAATCTACTCGTAGGTATCTTCGTAGTTACATTTAGAACCATTATTCTTTCACGTCGTTGCATGATTGACACTACAAGCATTTGATTGTTGTGTCATGGGTCGAACTGTACATGTCAGTTTGTGTTGATTACATGCTTTACCGCTGTCACAGACCGTCAACACATCTGCCACTTGTTTTGGCGCTAAAATTTGTTTTCATACATAGTTCACATCATGATTCTGTGTTTACAGTTATTATTGTAAACCTATATAGCTTTACAGGTGTCCAAATACGTCTTATCTTTTTTTTTTTTCATATATATATAGTTCGTAGTTAGATATATAGTTCATGTTTAGTATAGGTAAAATGACTCTATCGTTATTTATGAACATATGGCTATTTTCGGTTCATGAAATAATAGTCCATTGGGTAGTATACTTTGAGCATAGATTAGATCCAAATCCATAACATTTGTTTCAAGTTAATGATATTTAGTTAAATTTGAGAGATGAATTCGAAAGGCAAGATACCATATATTTAATATGGATGTTATAACACTTCTAGGGTATAACTTTACTCTTTGGTTTAATAGGAATACGTATTCGAATATCCTTGTTCTTCACTCTATATTTCTCGCTATGTACTCTTATAAACAATCAATAGTATTTAACTTGAAAAATTTAAGTGTTAGTAAATCCTTTTATACCATATTTGTTTTCAAGGTCAATGGTATACTTGGAAAAGAAAATATTTACACTTATAACTATGATACTAATAAGCATGAAATAGAAATACTTTTGTGTTTTCCTTTCCAGCACTATTTTAATGGTGATACTGCTCTTATATGCCTTCTACATATGTGGTAAATGTTAGAATACTCATATCTGCAATTTATAGGCTACTATCTGGTGTTTTTTCCTTTTTGTTACATACCAGGTATATTTCAATGCTGTTATCATGTTTCCCTAGCATACACATAATCATGTCATATCAAATTTTTTTCTTCTACAGGGAACATAATAAAAATTAATCATCTATAGATACCAAGTAACTTAAGATTTGAACCGACCTTGGTTTAGAGTTTCTGAAGTTTCTACTCTATAGATTTCTGGTCTACAACTAAACAAATCTGGAAGGTGAGAGCCTAATGATAGATTCTGTTAAATGTAGTACCAATTTTTCTCATGGTCATAAAATAGAATTTTATATGTAGCCAATTCATACTGTAATAAAACATAATACAAAATTTCAGAACATACCACACAATCTGCAAGATGACCAACCTCCCAACCTTAGAATCCTCTTTATCTCCCAGGATTCACCCCCGAGCAGAGATCACCTCCTAGAACAGATCAACCTCTGATCTGCCTAGGAGCAGCTTATTTAAGCTCATAATTCTCCAAAGCATGTTTCTAATTCTGCGTCCAGAATAGCAGGATGCTTTCTTTCTTGTTTAGCCTAGGCTTCCCATCTTGGGATTCTTTAAAGCTGCTTTAAGATTTTCCTCAGCTTTTCCAGCTTTTTCTCACCTCTTCCCAACTACTCCTCTTCATTGAGGAAACTTTAGATTCCTCCTCAAATCTAAATAAATTTCTTTCAAGGATTTTTGAAAGATTTTTGGGGATTTGTTGCCTTATCCATCCTCATGGATTTGGCAAGTGATCTCTAATTCTCTTTTTGGTCAAAATGCACAATCATTTTATTTATTTCCTCAAATAAAATATTCAAATACATTCACACCATACTCATCCCTTGGGGTCCACCCCCTTAGGATTAAAGTTCAAATGTCTAACTTTAAAAATTCAACACACAAATTGGGGGTGTTACATATTCCCCCTCTGAAAATAAACACCGTCCTCGGTGTTCTTATTCAACTACTAGAGTTCATTTAAACAAAAATGGATATTGCTCCATCATTTCAGCTTCCCTTTCCCAGGTGGCTTCTTCAGCAGTAAAGTGCTTCCACTGCACTTTTACTCTGGCCACTGTTCTGTTTCTTAATTCAATTTCTTCCCGCTCCAATATTTGAAGCGGTTCTGGCAGAAACTCCCCTTTTGGTTCCACCTGTACAACATTCCAATCAACTATGTGAGAAGCATCATGCACATATCTTTTTAATAATGAAATATGAAACACATTATGCACTCTAACATGGGGGGGTAAGGCCAGCTTGTAAGCCACTGGTCCCACCCTTTCTAAAACTTCAAAAGGCCCACAATATCTAGGAGCCAGTTTTGCACAACTTCCTGCATAAAGTGTGCTCTTTTTGGGTTTGATGCGCAAATACACATGATCCCCTACTTTGAATTCTTGATGCACTCTTTTCTTATCAGCATAGCTCTTCTGTCGATCTTGTGTTCTCTTGATATTCCTTTGTATTTGCTTGACAATTTTTTCCATCTCTTGTAGTGCATCTGGTCCCAATACCAGTTTATCCTCTGGTTGACTCCAACTCAAGGGAGTGCGGCACTTTCTCCCATAAAGTGCCTCAAACGAACTCATCTTAATAGAGGATTGGTAGCTATTATTATAGGCAAACTCAGCTAAATGCAGATACTCTTCCCATTTTGATGGCCTATCCATCACGTACATTCTCAGCATATCCTCTAAAATTTGATTTGTTCTTTCTGTTTGCCCATCAGTTTGAGGGTGATAGGCAGTACTAAAATTCAACTTAGTACCCATCCCTCCAAACAATCCTTTCCAAAACGCTGCTGTAAACTTAGCATCTCGATCTGAGACAATTACTTTGGGCACCCCATGAAGCCTTACTATCTCCTTCAGGAAAACATTTGCTACCTGAGTTGTTCCGAAAGTTGATTTCACTGGTATAAAGTGAGTAGCTTTTGTGAGAGTATCTACTACTACCATTACTTAATCATGTTGGTATTTGGTTTTGGGTAATCCTGTTATAAAATCCATGGAAACTGTATCCCATTTCCATTCTGCAATTGGCAGGGGATTTAAAAGCCCTGCTGGGTGTTGATGCTCAACTTTGACCAGTTGACACTCCATACATTTACTTAGATACCGCCATTTCTTCACATTCTGCCAATAAAGTTTCTAGCCAGCAACATCTTCTGCACTTCGGATGTCCTTATTAGGTCGTTTGTGATATTCATCTAGTATTTTCTTTAATGACTCTATATTGGTACAACTGTTTTTACAATAGAAAACTCTTTGTGTTGTTTTGTTAAAACTGCATTTCTTTATCCTTTTCCGTAGTTTCCAAGAGGTTCCATAGCTGGGATCTTGATTTGTTGCCTTCCACCAATTCTTCATCTCCATCCGGGCACTACTCCCAATGTTGTTTAAATGTTGACAAGCATTCCTACTTAAGGCATCAGCAACTTTATTTTCTTTTCCCTTGATATGTTTTATGTCCATATCAAATTCACTTAGAAAAGACAGCCATCTGGCTTGTCTTGCATTCAGGTCAGTTTGGGAAAAGAAATATTTAAGGCTATTATGATCAGTCATCAATGTGAACTTCTTCCCCAGCAGATAGTGCCTCCACATTTTTAAAGCATGAATAACAGCTGCAAATTCTAAATCATATGCACTATAATTCTGTTCATGAGTTTTCAATTTCCTAGACTCATAGGCAATAACTGAATTTTCTTGCAATAGGACTCCTCCTAGCCCCTCTCTGCAAGCATCTGTACATACCACAAACTCTTTATCAGGATCAACAATTTTTAATATAGGAGCTGAAATAAGTTTCTGTTTCAATTGTTCGAAACTGTTTTGACATTTTTCAGTCCACACAAACTTGACACCCTTCCTTTGTAATGAGGTTATGGGATTTGCTATAGCAGAAAATCTCTCCACAAATCTGCGATAATAGCCTGCCATTCCCATAAATGATCTTACTGCTGAGACATCAGTGGGAACTGGCCATTCTTTAATGGATTTTATCTTTTCAGGGTCAACTGCCAACCCTCTTTCAGAAATTATGTGCCCCAAATATTGAATTTTATCTTTATAAAATTCACATTTACTGAACTTGGCATATAGCTTATTTTCTTTCAAAGTTTGCAACACTATTCTCAGGTGTTCCTTGTGTTCTTCCTTATTTTTGGAATAAACTAAGATATCATCTATGAACACCAGAACAAATTTGTCCAAATACTTATTCAACACACTGTTCATCAGACACATAAATGTGGCAGGGGCATTTGTCAAACCAAAAGGTAGGACTACAAATTCGTAATGCCCATACCTGGTTCGAAATGCTATTTTGCTGATGTCTTCTTCTTTAATTCGGAGCTGGTGATACCCAGTCCTTAGGTATATCTTGGAGAAGATTGAAGCTCCTCTCACTTGATCAAAAAGATCATCAATTCTAGGAAGTGGATATCTATTTTTAATGGTCAACTTGTTCAGTTGACGATAGTCAATGCACATCCTAAAAGTTCCATCCTTCTTTTTAACGAATAAGACCGGTGCTCCCCATGGAGACACACTTGGTCTAATGTACCCCTTATCCAATAATTCTTGCAACTGCATCTTCAGCTCCATCATTTCTGGCGGGCTCATCCGATAAGGAGCTCGGGAGATAGGTGTAGCTCCTGGCACCAAATCTATAGAAAAGTCAATCTCTCTTTTGGGGGGAAGATGAGGGATTTCCTTGGGAAAAACTTCCTTAAATTCTCTGATGACTGGTATAGCATCCAATAACTCTTCCTCAGTTTGCTGTTCTATTTCTTCTATCTGCACTGCATAGAATTGGTATCCTTTTCTAGCTGTTCTTTTCAATTGTAATGCTGATATTTGTCTTACTACAATTGGTTTTGGTTTCCCTTTTAATGTAAAAGGTTTCCCTTCCTCATCTACACAATGCAGGGTTTTATCCCAGCAGTTCATCAGGGCTTTCTTCTTTTCTAGCCAATCCATTCCTATCAGCAGATCATAGGATCCTAATGGCAAATATGTTTAGATTTATCAGTTAAACCCATCTAATTTATTGTCGTTTTTGGCAAATTCCAGTACCTCTCTCTTAGTTCCGGTGGTCAAACTGCACTCAAACTATGACCGTTGAAATTTTTCTTCTGTTTAATTTTACAGATGCTGCAATTTTCATATCATTAATAAATTCTCAAAGAAGCACTGGATCAATCAAAAACAGATGAGAGAGGTCGAACCCTGGCTAGTCTTCCACCATGGTCAGTTGATGTTCTTTGAAGATTTTCCAATGTCAGCATCGATAGTTGGCATGCCAAAGCCATGTTGCTTGATCAGTGGCGTTTCTTGCTCTCTGTCGATCATATGAATATTTCAAGGACAAATTTCATCATATGGGGTTCTCCACAGCCCCAACATTTCAGAGGTTCCTTCATTCTGACTGTCCCTTCCTTTCTATTGTTCCCTTCTACTGGTTTTGAAACCACTTGGGACTGAGCAGTTTGACTTTCTTTTGGTTTACTGAATTTTTTCCGCTGATGATCTCTACCAAAATTTCTTAAATATGCTGGTTTTGGTCTTTTACCTTTGAACTCACCCTTGTTCAGCCAGCTCTTCCCTTGTTCAGCTTTACCTTTAAACTGCTGATAGCATAATCTTGCTTTTCTAACAGCCTCATCCATCGTCTTTGGATTGTCAAATTCAATTTTCTCCTTGTAAACAGTAACACCTCCAATTTGTGTATGATTTTTACCTAGACATTTAACCTTTAATCCTGCGGTGGGACCCATGCACGGAATATAGTGAACAGTTTTGCATATTTTATTTGAGGAAATAAATAAAATAATTGTGCACTTTGACCAAGATGAGAATTAGAGATCACTTGCCAAATCCATGAGGATGGATAAGGCAACAAATCCCCAAAATCTTTCAAAAATCCTTGAAAGAAATTAATTTAGATTTGGAGGAGGAATCTAAATTTCCCCAATGAAGAGGAAGTAGTTGGGAAGAGGTAAGAAAAGCTGGAAAAGCTGAGGAAAAGCATAAAACAGCTTTAAAGAGTCCCAAAATGGGAAGCCTAGGCTAAACAGTAAGGAAAGCATCCTGCTATTTTGGACGCAGAATTAGAAACATGCTTTGGGGAAATATGAGCTTAAATAAGCTGCTCCTGCCGTACCGCAGGTCGATCCCAAGCAGAGGAAGATCTCTGCCAAGTAATCCCTGGAGATAAAGATCATGCTGAGGTTGGTCATTTTTTCGTATTGTGGTATGTTCTGAAATTTCAAGGTTTCTATTTTTTACAAAAGATGAATTGACAAGGTATATAACCATTTTATTACATCATAAAAGCTATATCATATTTACCACAATCATTCAGTATTCACCTTCCAGATCTGTTTAGTTGCAGACCAGAAATTCTCTAGAGTAGAAACTCCAGAATCTCTAAACCAAGGATTGGTTTAAATCTGGAGTTACTTGCACTCTATAGATGACAAATTATGGTTGGGTCAGGGTAGGAACAATTGTGATATTTTATACTTATGAATCTGCTAAAAGAATATCACATCAATACTAGAAATATCTGGTATAAATACCAATTACCGGAAGTAAATATAACTAAGTTTGACACTTAAACTTATGTCAGAAAAATGAAGATTTCCTACCATATATAATTGTACAACTGTGAAACTTTATGTTCATAGTAAATTGGAAACTATATTAGTTGCTCTATAAACATCCTAGAAATAAACCAAAGATGTAGGAGTGTACATGTTAATCTTTTCAATCTTTGAAAGAAATTCTATACTACAGAAGAAACACACTATTGATAGCAAATAGAGAGCCACTAGGTAAACAAAAAGAAATCCATTTTCCCTCCCTGATCTGAGCCTCATAGTCAAAGATGAAGGTATAAGTTCATTTATACAACTTAATGATTATTCACTTCATATACAAATACCATGTTACATTATGTACCTATACTTATGTTAGGAGATTATGGTAACCAAATTGAAATTCATATGGTATTCACAATTATACTAACATAGTAGCAAGTATATATATATATAGAGAAACTATACGATAAAAGTATATTACTTGTTAAAGGAGTAACAAGAACCTTGAATGAAACACTATAAATATAAATTCCATCTATGCTATGATATATCATTACATACACAAATTAATATGGATACGTGCATATAAACCAGAAGTCGACCCCCCTTAATTCGTAAATACCAATGTCGAAAGACCTTTTTGTTGATATTTAAATGCATAAACTATATAAGTCATATCAACCATCTCGGGTGTATCGACTATATCGGTTCAACCAAAATAATTTAAAAAGATAGGGCCGATCTGTTTACATGAATTACATGCGGCCAAGGACAAGTTAGGTATGTGATTCATACAGCTGTAAACCCTATTTGCTGACAGAAGACGGATCTGAAAATTTAGAAGGTCAGAGCAATAAAAGTATACATAAGATTTCTCTTCGACTGTACAAACTAATAGTTCGCTACTCTATTAAAGGAATGTGGCGGAAAATTAAAAAGCTGGAGCGAAATAGAAACGCATCACTACGACGGTAGTGAGTTTTCTCAAACGCTACCACAACTGAAATAAAAACACAACCCGAATTGCAAGTGAACGAAAGTAGAAAAATTTATAATCTAAGGGCGACGTGGGTGGATCTTCATGCCGGTAGCATAAATCACCTCACGACTTCATATCCTGTTTAAAACAGAAAACCTAGAGAAGCTCGAAGATCATATGGATATATATAAAATTCTGTTATCGCTCGTAGAGCGAGAGCTGGGCGAAAACATGAGCCAACCAGCCATATAAAATTCCAGTTAACTACTGACGAATCATAATCAGTACTGACATTCAAACAGTAAGTTCACCATACGTAAATTCTCTGGAAAACATGCCTAACTATGCTGCGATATCTCTGAGCAAGTAAATGCAGTAGTTGAAAAGAATAAGATACACAGGATTTAGTTCAACGCAAAGGGTGAACTCTACCACCAATCGCGGAAGTAAATAGACCTGCATGTTATGCAAATAAACGTCTGAGGGTCTGTGGAAATTTCTTCCACAAGAGGGGTATGAACCGTGCTCGCATGGAGAGTAGCACATTGCAAACGCAGCTCGGCAGACGTTAAAAATGTCGTTCAAGGAGGTAGGTCACCGATATAGAAAAATCGGTACCAGTTGCCTCACAGGAACCCGATAAGGCATAGCCATTGATCCTCAAGGAAGCCGGCCCAGAGATATAACTCGTATACCGGACTGAGGTAACATCGAACGAATAAACTGGAATGATAACATAATAACTTAACACCTGCACAAGCTCAATGAATAGGTTTACATCCGCATGAGATTGCAGAGGTGCAGCAAGAAGGAACCAGAGGGTTTCGAAAATGCGCAAGAGAACAAACTCGCCCTCGGATCTCCAGTTCATAGATGGAGACGACGATCTGTTACCCTCCTGGCGCAGACCCAATGGTAACTATCCAGTACCATCGAGATGAAAACAAACATCCCTGCGTTTGAAACACCCCGCAACTTATAGAAATGAAACGAAGAAGGGTAGCATACCTGAAGTAGGAGGGAACCTGCTGAATCGACAGATGGAGTGCCCTCAGTTTAAGGTACCTTTGTAACCCTAAACCCTCTGCCCGATAACGAGGAAGAAATCCCAAAATAAATTGAGTATAGGCAACACGTAGCCAAAAAGTACCGTGAACATCAAGAGGCGCCGGAAAGAGTTGGGTGCCGTATGCACTCAGCATTAGGGTAATATCAAGAAATTTAACACCCGGGGTTTCACACCAGCAACCGCCGATTTCACTGTGAACTAGGCGGCTCGTAAGCACCCTAGCCGTAATTGCAGGGTGTACTGCCTCCCAGAAGCTCGACGCGTAGAACGGGTATTCCAAACGCCACGAGAATTGGTGGGACGCGCCGATTGGTTGCGTGGAACAGCCGCACTGATAACACTGTGCAATACGCTCAAAACACCTGGTTAAGTTAAACGTACAATGCAATCGAAATTATAATATTGTGATCAGTCTAGTTAAACCCTACTTTTGCAGAACGTCAGGATCGATGGATAAATTGACGGTCTTAGTCAAGGCGAAAAAGAAACGTAGAGTCGGCATACGACGAACCGAAAATCATTACTCATGATAACCCCTTTTAATGTGAAAGCTGCCATTGATATATATATATATACAATATGGATTCATGAAAGGTTGGGTCGGTGCTCCTGTACGACGGAGGGTTTAACAAAATCATATATCAACAATTCCACGCTGTATCGGTACAGGCGTGTCAATCTTTTTATTATTGAAAACGGTCGTAAGGTATATGACCATATACATTTGTCGAATACATGAAATTCGACATCACTGATTCATAATTGTCATAGTGTTAAAAAGAAACATTTGGTCAATTTCATTGAAATTCGACATCACTGATTCATAATTGTCATAGTGTTAAAAAAGGGAAATCTAGGTAGGGTTATTCAAAGGTATCGACATATAGGTTACACATATATACCTATAAACAATTATATGTGGAATTAATTATAGGTGCAACATCTTATAAGATAGGTATATACTTAATTATAAGTGAATTTAATTATGTGTCCAAATATTTTATAAATATACATACATAATTATATGTGGAATATAATTATGTGTCCAATAGCTTTTAAGATGTATATATGGAAATTATATGTGTAATATAAATTTAAAGCAATATCTTAACAAAAGGCGCTTATAGCCTTATATGGGTATAAACAGAGTCACGATCTTAATAAGAGATGTACTTCTTGTGTATAACCAGGGGGGGGAAAAAACTACAAATACTCAAAAAAAAAAAGAGATGTATGATACCCCATATTGAACATATATACATAGAAAAATATAAACGTTTATATACAAGGGGAGTAGATATAAAAAAAAAAAAACTATCCTCAAAGAGTCGTATGGAATACATCTGAACTAGATACTTCGAGAAATTTTTTTTTTTCCTAAACTGGAGGCGTTACAAATGGTATCGGAGCCCTAGTTACAAAAATTGGGCTGTCAATTTTGTGCTCACTGCTTATACATATTTTGTTTTTCTGAAGTTATAAACTTTGCTAATCTGTGTTGTAAGTGTATACAGTTGAATTGGAAGAAGGTGAAGGGATTTATGTAGATCTGCGGAATGAGTTTGCTACTCCAGATCCCAATGCCCCGGTACTGGCTATGTTGCACCGGATGCAACGAGAGTTGGCTGAATTAAAAAGCCAAAATGACCTATTGTCATCAGCCAGTGAGGAACAGGAAAAGCTCATCAGAGAGCTAACTTCCCGGAACAGCCAGGAAGGTGAAGGTTCTGGAAAAAGAAAGATGGATGAATCTGAGGATGAGGATGTAGCCAGAAATCAACATAAGCAGAAAAGAGAGTTGCAGGGAGAATTTATAAAGATCAAACCTCCCTCCTATGATGGAGAGAAGGAGGAGGATGCTGAAGCTTGGTTGCTGAATATGATCAAGTACTTCCAAGTATATGAGTATGAGAGCAATCTGAAGGCTAGATTAGCTGTGTATCAGCTGCAAGGAAAAGACACAATGTGGTGGGAAGAGACAAAAATGGTGCATGCTATTGATGAAAAAACAGTTACTTGGGAATATTTTCAGACAAAGTTCAAGAGTCGTTATTTGAATGAATGTTATTATGATGATAAAGCAAAATAATTCCATGAGCTTAGGCTAGGACAGCTCACTATTGATGAGTTCGTCACTAAGTTTACTAATCTACTGAGGTATGTTCCTTACATTAGGGAAGAAAAGGCAAAAGTGCAAAGATTTTTAAATTGCCTACCTACTGTGTACAAGGAGAAAATAGAGTTTGAAAACCTAAAGACCATGGATGAAGCTGTTAGAAAAGCCAGACTATGCTATCAGCAGTTTAAAGGTAAAGCTGAACAAGGGAAGAGCTGGTTGAACAAGGGTGAGTTCAAAGGAAAGAGACCAAAACCAGCATATTTACGGAATTTTGGTAGAGATCATCAAAGGAAAAAGTTCAGCAAACCAAAAGAAATTCAAACCGCTCAGTCCCAAGTGGCTTCAAAACCAATAGAAGGGAACAATAGAAGGGAAGGGACCGTCAAAATGAAGGAACCTCTGAAATGTTGGGGCTGTGGAGAACCCCATATGATGAGGGACTGCCCCCATCGAAATATACACCTGATCAGCAGAGAGCGAGAAGCAACAACAGTCAATGACATAGCCAGAAATATACCAACTATCAGTGCAGCATTGGAAAATCGACAAGCAGAACATCAAGCAGCCATGGTGGAAATGGAGGGTAAGATTTCTGAACTACCTATTACTGTTTTGATTGATCCAGGTGCTTCTTTGAGTTACATTAGTCCTGGAATTGTAGAAAAATGTAAAATTAAACCTGAAGAATTTCAGCAGCCATGGTTGGTACAGCTAGCCACTGGAACTAAGAGAAAAGTCACTCATAAGTTGCCCAAAACAGCAATACAATTAAATGGTTGGTCAACAGAAGTAAATTTGAACATATTGCCATTAGGATCCTATGACTTGCTGATAGGGATGGATTGGCTAGAAAAGAAGAAAGCTCTAATGAACTGCTGGGATAAAACCCTGCATTGTGTGGATGAAGAAGGGAAACCTTTTACATTAAGAGGGAAACCAAAGTCCATTTCTGTAAGACAAATATCCGCTTTACAATTGAAAAGAACAGCTAGAAAAGGATACCAAGTCTATGCAGTGCATGTAGAAGAAATAGAACAGCAAACTGAGGAGGAGTTGCTGGATGCTATACCTGTCATAAGAGAATTTAAGGAAGTTTTTCCCAAGGAAATTCCTCATCTTCCCCCCAAAAGAGAGATTGATTTTTCAATCGATCTGGTACCAGGAGCAACACCTGTTTCCCCAGCACCGTATCGAATGAGCCATCCTGAACTGATGGAACTGAAAATGCAATTACAGGAATTGTTAGATAAAGGGTATATAAGACCAAGTGTATCTCCTTGGGGAGCCCCAGTTTTATTCGTGAAAAAGAAGAATGGAACTTTTAGGATGTGTATTGACTATCGTCAATTAAACAAATTGACCATTAAGAATAGGTATCCACTTCCTAGAATTGATGATCTTTTTGATCAAGTGAGAGGAGCTTCAGTCTTCTCTAAAATAGACCTCAGAACTGGGTATCACTAGCTCAGAATAAAAGAAGAAGACATCAGCAAAACATCATTTAGAACCAGGTATGGGCATTACGAATTTGTAGTCCTACCTTTTGGTTTGACGAACGCCCCTGCCACCTTTATGTGTCTGATGAACAGTGTGTTGAATAAGTATTTGGACAAATTTGTTCTGGTGTTCATAGATGATATTTTAGTTTACTCCAAAAATAAGGAAGAACATAAGGAACACCTGAGAATAGTGCTGCAGACGTTGAAGGAAAATCAACTATATGCCAAGATCAGTAAATGTGAATTTTATAAGGATAAAATTCAATACCTGGGCCATATTATCTCGGAAAAAGGTTTGGCAGTTGACCCTGAAAAGATAAAAGCCATTAAAGAATGGACAGTCCCCACTGATGTCTCAGCAGTAAGATCATTTATGGGAATGACAGGCTATTATCGCAGATTTGTGGAGAGATTTTCTGCTGTAGCAAATCCCATAACCTCATTAAAAAGGAAGGGGGTTAAGTTTGTGTGGACTGAGAAATGTCAAAACAGTTTCGAACAATTGAAACAAAAGCTTATTTCAGCCCCTATATTAAAAATTGCTGATCCTGATAAAGAGTTTGTGGTATGTACAGATGCTTGCAGAGAAGGGCTGGGAGGAGTTCTGTTACAGGAAAATTCAGTTATTGCCTATGAATCTAGGAAACTGAAAGTACATGAATAGAATTATAGTGCATATGATTCAGAATTTGCAGCTGTTATTCATGCTTTAAAAATGTGGAGGCACTATCTGCTGGGGAAGAAGTTCACATTAATGACTGATCATATTAGCCTTAAATATTTCTTTTCCCAAACTGACCTGAATGCAAGACAATCCAGATGGCTGTCTTTTCTAAGTGAGTTTGATATGGACATAAAACATATCAAAGGAAAAGAAAATAAAGTTGTTGATGCCTTAAGTAGAAATGCTTGTCAACATTTAAATAGCATTGGGAGTAGTGCCCAGATGGAGATAGAAGAATTGGTGGGAGAAGCAACAAAACAAGATCCCAACTATGAAGCCCTCTTGGTGAAATTACAGAAAAGGGATAAAACAGATTACACTAAAAATCCACAAGGGTTGCTCTATTACAAAAACAGGTTGTATATTCCAAATATAGAGTCATTGAAAAGAGAAATACTAGATGAATATCACAAACAACCCTATGCAGGACATCCAGGGTACCAGAAGATGTTAACAGCCTTGAAAAAGAAGCTGTTCTGGCCAGGAATGAAGAGAGATGTGGCAGAGTATCTGAGTAAATGTATGGAGTGTCAACTAGTCAAGGTTGAGCATCAACACCCAGCATGGCTTCTAAATCCCCTGCCAATTGCAGAATGGAAATGGGACACATTTTCCATGGATTTTATCACAGGATTACCCAAGACTAAATATCAACATGATTCTGTGATGGTAGTAGTCGACACTCTCACAAAAGCTGCTCACTTCATACCAGTGAAATCTACTTTTGGAACAGCTCAAGTAGCGAATGTGTTCCTGAAGGAGATAGTAAGGCTTCATGGAGTTCCCAAAGTAGTTGTCTCAGATAGAGATGCTAAGTTTACAGCAGCGTTTTGGAAGGGATTGTTTGGAGGGATGGGCACTAAACTGAATTTTAGTACTGCCTATCACCCTCAATCAGATGGGCAGACAGAAAGGACGAATCAAGTCTTGGAGGATATGCTGCGAATGTATGTGATGGATAGGCCATCAAAGTGGGAAGAGTATCTGCATTTAGCTGAGTTTGCTTATAATAATAGCTACCAATCTTCTATTAAGATGAGTCCATTTGAGGCACTGTATGGGAGAAAGTGCGGTACTCCCTTAAGCTGGAGTCAACCAGAGGATAAACTGGTGTTGGGACCAGATGCACTACAAGAAATGGAAAGAATTGTTAAACAAATACAGAGAAATATAAAGATGGCACAAGACCGACATAAGAGCTATGCTGATAAGAAAATGGTGCACCGTGAATTCAAAGTGGGGGATCATGTGTATTTGCGCATCAAACCCAAAAAGAGCACACTTTATGCAGGAAGTTGTGCAAAACTGGCTCCTAGATATTGTGGGCCTTTTGAGGTGTTAGAAAGGGTGGGGATCAAAGGGCTAATATTCTTAGCCACCTCACAGTTACATGTAGTTATGTTTATTATTAAAAAGGTATAAAGATGCTTTCACATAGTTGATTAGAATGTTCTGCTGTGTGAACTGTATGGGAATTTCTCACGAACCGTTTGCAAATATTGGAGCGAAGAATTGAACGAGAAATGGTAACGTTGGCTTATAAAAGTGTGCTGTGAAACACCATCAACAGTCAAACCACCCGGGGAAAGGGAAGTGAAATGATGGTTAAATACTGTATTTTTGTTTAAATAAAATTCCAGAGTTAAATAACACCGAGGATTCGTGTTTATTTTGTGGGGAATACAACACCCCACCTGTGTTGATTTTTTTTTTTTTTTTTTTTAGACATTTGAACTTTAATCCTAAGTGTGGACTCAAGGATGAAATTGGTGTGAATGTATTTGCATATTTTATTTGAGGAAATAAATAAAATAATTGTGCAATTTGACCAAAAAGAGAATTTGAGATCACTTGCCAAATCCATGAGGATGGATAAGGCAACAAATCCCCAAAAATCTTTCAAAAATCCTTGAAAGAAATTATTTAGATTTGAGGAGGAATATAAATTTCCCCAATGAAGAGGAGTAGTTGGGAAGAGGTGAGAAAAAAGCTGGAAAAAAGCTGAGGAAAAGCTTAAAGCAGCTTTAAAGAATCCCAAGATGGGAAGCCTAGGCTAAACAGGAAAGAAAGCATCATGATATTCTGGACGCAGAATTAGAAACATGCTTTGGGGGAATTATGAGCTTAAATAAGCTGCTCCTAAGCAGATCAGAGGTTGATCTGTGCTAGGAGGTGATCTCTGCTCGGGGGTGAATCCTGGGAGATAAAGAGGATTCTAAGGTTGGGAGGTTGGTCATTTTGCAGATTGTGTGGTATGTTCTGAAATTCTTGTTGCTCTGTCTTTTTACAGTATGAATTGGCTACATATAAACTTTTAATTTATTACATTGCAAAAGTTTGGTACTACATTTACCAGAACCCATCCTTAGGTATTCACCTTCCAGATCTGTTTAGTTGCAGACCAGAAATTCTCTAGAGTAGAAACTCCAGAATCTCTAAACCAAGGATTGGTTTAAATCTGGAGTTACTTGCACTCTATAGATGACAAATTATGGTTGGGTCAGGGTAGGAACAATTGTGATATTTTATACTTCTGAATCTGCTAAAAGAATATCACATCAACATAGAAATATTCAGGAGAACAACACCAATGGAAGTAAATATAACAAAGCTTGACACCTAAACTTAGGTCAGAAAAATGAATATTTCCTACCATATAATATTGTACACCTGTGAAACTTTATAGGAAATGGGAAACTATATTAGTTGTCCTATATACATCCTAGAAATAAACCAAAGACATAGGAGGTTACATGTTAATCTTTTCAATCTTTGAAAGAAATTCTATACTACAGAGAAACACAATATTGATAGCAAATAGAGAGCCACTATGTAAACAAAAAGAAACCCATCCTCCCTCCCGGATCTGAGCATCATGGTCCAAGATGAAGGTATAAGTTCATTTATACAGCCTAATGATTATTCACTTCATATACAAATACCATGTAACATTATGTACCTATACTTATGTTAGGAGATTATGGTAATCGAATTGTAACTCATATGGTATTCACAATTTTACTAACATATTAGCAAGTATATATATATCTAGAGAAACTATATGATAAAAGTATATTACTTGTTAAAGGAGTAACAAGAACCTTGAATGAACCACTATGAACATAAATTCCATCTATGATATTATATATCATTACATCCACCAAGTAATATGGATGCGTGCATATAAACCAAAAGTCGACCCCCTTAATTCGTAAATACTAAGGTCGAAAGACTTTTTGGTTAAAATTTAAATGCAGAAACCATATAAGTCATATCAACCCTCTCAGTATCAATTAATGTATTCAATCAAATACTGGAAAGATACTTATCTGCTTATATATTAACTAGACAAAAGCATATAAAACAGTATTCAGATATACCAACCTATTCACTAGAGATTGATTCACTGAAGGTCGAGCAATAAACAGAAAGACAATATTTCTTCTCAGGTAACCAATAGTCAAGCATTTCATTAAAGGAATGTGGCGGAAAATTAAAAAGCTGGAGCGAAATAGAAACGCATCACTACGATGGTAGTGAGTTTTCTCAAACGCTACCACAACTGAAATAAAAACACAACCCGAATTGCAAGTGAACGAAAGTAGAAAAATTTAGAATCTAAGGGCGACGTGGGTGGATCTTCATGTCGGTAGCATAAATCACCTCACGACTTCATATCTTGTTTAAAACAGAAAACCTAGAGAAGCTCGAAGATCATATGGATATATATAAAATTCTGTTATCGCTCCTATAGCTAGAGCTGGGCGAAACCATGAGCCAACCAGCCATATAAAATTCCAGTTAACTACTGACGAATCATAACCAGTATAGACATTCAAACAGTAAGTTCACCATACGTAAATTCTCTGGAAAACATGCCTAACTATGCTGCGATATCTCTGAACAAGTAAATGCAGTAGTTGAAAAGAATAAGATACACAGGATTTAGTTCAACGCAAAGGGTGAACTCTACCACCAATCGCGGAAGTAAATAGACCTGCATGTTATGCAAATAAACGTCTGAGGGTCTGTGGAAATTTCTTCCGCCAGAGGGGTATGAACCGTGCTCGCATGGAGAGTAGCACATTGCAAACGCAGCTCGGCAGGCGTTAAAAATGTCGTTCAAGGAGGTAGGTCACCGATATAGAAAAATCGGTATGCCTCACAGGAACCCGATAAGGCATAGCCATTGATCCTCAAGGAAGCCGGCCCAGAGATATAACTCATATACCAGACTGAGGTAACATCGAATGAATAAACCGGAATGATAACATAATAAATTAACACCTGCACAAGCTCAATGAATAGGTTTACATCTGCATGAGATTGCAGAGGTGCAGCAAGAAGGAACCAGAGGGTTTCGAAGATGCGCAAGAGAACAGACTCGCCCTCGGATCTCCAGTTCATAGATGGAGACGGCGATCTGTTACCCTCCTGGCGCAGACCCAATGGTAACTATCCAGTACCATCGAGATGAAAACAAACATCCCTGCGTTTGAAACACCCCGCAACTTATAGAAATGAAACGAAGAAGGGTAGCATACCTGAAGTAGGAGGGAACCTGCTGAATCGACAGATGGAGTGCCCTCAGTTTAAGGTACCTTTGTAACCCTAAACCCTCTGCCCGATAACGAGTAAGAAATCCCAAAATAAATTGAGTATAGGCAACACGTAGCCAAAAAGTACCGTGAACATCAAGAGGCACCGGAAAGAGTTGGGTGCCGTATGCACTCAGCATTAGGGTAATACCAGGAAATTTAACACCCGAGGGTTCACACTAGCAATCGCCGATTTCACTGTGAACTAGGCGGCTCGTAAGCACCCTAGCCGTATTTGTAGGCTGTACTGCCTCCCAGAAGCTCGACGCGTAGAACGGGGATTCCAAACGCCACGAGAAATGGTGAAACGCGCCAGTTGTTTGCGTGGAGCAGCCGCACTGGTAACACTGTGCAATACGCCAAGACACATGGTTAAGTTAAACGTACAATGCAATCGAATTTATAAAATTGTTGATCAGTCTAGTTAAACCCTACTTTTTCAGAACGTCAGAGATCGATAGATAAATTGACGGTCTTATTCAAGGCGAAAAAGAAACGTAGAGCCGGCATACAACGAACCGAAAATCATTACTCCTGATAACACCTTTTAATGTGAAAGATGCCATTGATATATATATATATACAATATGGATTCATGAAAGGTTGGGTCGGTGCTCCTGTACGATGTAGGGTTAACAAAATCATACAACAACCATTCCACGCTATATAGGTACAGGCGTGTCAATCTTTTATTATTTAAACTGCCGTAGGGCATATGACCATGTACATTGGCCGATTTCATGAAATTCTACATCACAAATTCATAATTGTCATATTGTAAAAAGAAACATTTGGTCGATTTCATGAAATTCGACATCACTAATTCATAATTGTCATAGTGTTAAAAAGGGAAATCTAGGTAGGGTTATTCAAAGGTATCGACATATAGGTTACACATATATACCATAAACAATTATATGTGGAATTTAATTATGTGTCCAACATCTTATAAGATAGGTATATACATAATTATAAGTGGAATTTAATTATGTGTCCAAATATCTTATAAAATGGGTACATACATAATTATATGTGGAATATAATTATGTGTCCAATAGCTTATAAGATGTATATAAGGGAAATTATATGTGTAATATAAATTTGGTGCCAATATCTTAATAAAAGATGTTTATAGGCATTTATATGGGTATAAAAATATGGAGTCAATGATCTTAATAAGAGATGTACTTCTTATGTATAACCAGGGGGGGAGAAATTATAAATACTCCAAAAAAAAAAAGAGATGGTTGATAATTGCATGTTGAACATATATGTTATGTAGAAAAATATACATGTTTATATACAAGGGGAGTAGATATATAAACTATCCTCAAAGATTCGTATGGAATACATATGAACTAGATAATTCGAGAAAATTTTTTTTTTTCCTAAACTGGAGGTGTGACATGGGACTAATTCACTACTATCTTGGAGTTGAAGTATTCCAACATACACATCATATCTTCATTTCTCAGAGTAAATATGCATAAAAAATTCTTCAGCGATTTGGAATGCAGGATTTCAAGCTTATTCTTACCCCGATAGAAAAAAAACTTGAAACTTTCAAATTTTGAAGGGGGGGAAATGGTGAATAGCACTACTTATCGATAGTTGATTGGTAGCTTGATTTATCTGACAACTACTCAACCAGATCTTTCTTATGTCGTCAGTATTATTTCCCGCTTTATGCAGGAACCACGGGAAAACCACTAGAATGCAGCGAAAAGAGTTCTTCGTTATATCCAAGGAACAAAATATTTGGTCTTTTTTACAAAAAGACTAAATTTTTTTTAGTTGGAGGATTTTTAGATGTCGACTTTGTTGGCAGTATTGATGATAAGGCATCAACCTCAGGTTATTTAATGAACATGGGGTTAGCTACAGTTTCCTGGAGTTGCAAGAAGCAAGCTACAGTGGCCACTTCTTCAGTAGAGGCAGAGTACATTTCAGCATGGGAAGCAACATGTGAGATTGTTTGGTTGCGTAGATTTTTACAGGACTTGGGTATTCCTATAGTGGAAGCTACTTCGTTATTCATCGACAATTAGTGAGAAATAAAGCTTTCCAAAAATCCAGTTTTTCATTCAAAGACAAAGCATGTGGACACCAAGTATCATCATATCAGATCACTCATTGTAAAGGATGTCATCAAACCGATTTATTTTCCTTCAGAAGATTAGACCTTCGATATCTTCACCAAACCTCATGGCAGAATAAAATTTACTAAGTTCAGAGATGAACTTGGTATATGTTGTAATGTAGCTTTGGATCATAGGGGGCAAAGTTAGATGATCCAAATATAATAATGTAAAGTTAGGATAAAAATATTTATTGAATAAGAATATTTAATAAATATTAGAGACACTTAGAAATAGAATATTGTTAGCGAAGATAGGACTCTAGAATTGAGTTGTATCTTAGGCTCTAGAATAGGAATAAAGTTAGTATATTAGATAGAAGATCATTTATTGTAAAAGGACACTTGTTATTTTTTCAAGTGTTTCATAACTAAATTATGTTAGGACATATAGCTTATAAATAGGTTAGTTTCCTAATTGAAAATTAGTGGAAGTTTACGTTTGTAAACTCCTGCAAATGTTTATGTAATTTCTTTTCTAATATCAATAAAATTACATGTCTGAGGACACTTCTGTATTTACTGCTTTTCTTGTTCATATTTAATTTCCATGCCCAAAATATAGTTTGCAGAAACAAGATCCTTCATGTCAAAGTTGGTGGAAAATTTGGTCTTAAAATAATGGATAGTTTATTTATCATTACCAATGAACAACATATCATCAACATAAAATGTTCACCAATTAATTTGAAATACACACAATGATCCACTTTGTTCCTAGTGAAGCCAATTCCTTGTATATATGTATCAAATTTTTGATACCACGTCCTTGGTGACTTCTTTAACCCATAAAAATATGTTTTTAACCTACATACCAGTTGTCTCTTACCCTTCACCACAAATCATTATGGTTGCTTGATGTAGATTTCGTCTTCCTTATCCCCATGAAGAAATTTGGTCTTCGCATCAATCTTTTCTATATAAAAATAAAAATAAACACCAACAAATAAAAGTAATATAATAGAAGCTAGCTTGGTAACAGGAGAAAAAATGTCACCAAAATCAATTGCCAACAATTGGGAATAACCTTTTTCTACCAACTGAGTTTTGTATTTCTCCACCTTGCCTTTTTCATTCATCTTCTTCTTAAACACCCATTTTCTACCAATGGGTTTCCTTCTAGTCAACAACTCCACTAGATACCAAGCCTCATTTTTGTCCAAGGATGTCATTTCTTCAATCATGGCCTCCTTCTGTAGTTTTTTATTCTATGAATCCACTTCCTCCTTGAAAATTTTGTGATCATAATATATAATACATAAAGAAAAATTTGAACACAAAGGATATGGACTATACCTCTTTGGTTTCCTTCTCTCTCAAACAGATCTCCTCAAAACTAGAGTGTGTCACTCTTCCTCTTCTTATCCATGTTCTATTCTAGAGTTGTTGTATTCCTCCTATAGTTCAAATTTTATTTTATTAGGTTCCTTTGGCATAATTTTATATTTAATAACATAATTTACCTCTCTAAACATCAAATCCAAGTTGTACACAAACTTCCTTGTTTTTGAGTTCCAAACATTATAACCTTTTAAACCACCCTTATACCCAATAAATATGCACCTTTTAGATTTACTATCCAGCTTGGTTCTTTTCTCCTTTGGAACATGTACATATGCATCATAGACAAATAACCTGAGATGTGAGAATGAGGGTTTCTTACCAATGCATACCTCATGTGGAGTATTATCCACCAATGCTGATGAGGGTGATATGTTAAATAGGTAACATCTAGTATCCATGGCCTCTGCCCAAAATTCTTGTCGTAACCCGACATCACTGAGCAAGCTTCTTGCCTTTTCCATAAATGTATTGTTCATTATTTTGGGAACTCCATTTTGGTGAGGTGTATATGAGGCAATATTATTTCATGCTATACCACACTTCTTATATAACTTTTCAAATTATGTCTTGCAGAACTATCCACCATTATCAGTCATTAAATCCATAATCTTCTTCTCTATCCGATTTTGCACTAGTGCCTTAAATTATTTAAACTTTTCAAACACTTCAGATTTCTTCCTGAGGAAATATATCCATGTATTCCTCAATATTTAACATTTAAATCATATATAATACACAAAATTTCCCAGTGATGGAACTGACAAAGGTCCAGACACAAAACTATGCATAATTTCTAATATCCCTTTCAGCCTCTTAGCATGAGAGGGGAAACTCACTCGATTCTTCTTCCAATTTACACATTGTTCACAGAAATCAAAATCCAGATATTTAATTTAAATAAAAAAAGTCACAAGAATATGCAAAGATGGATATTTTCAAATTCATTTCTTTTGATTCTAATTTTTACCTGTATCCTAATATTTTTGCTGATAGTAATTTATCCCCTGTTTCCATTAATGTTATTCCAAAAAATATATAGGTTGATCTAAATGAATTTCCTATTATTTTTTATCATGATAGAGGGACAATTATTGATCGTTATTCTAATATTGATGAACATGTGCTCCATATTCCTTCTTTTGTTTATACATCGGATGAGAATGAAGAGAATACTAATGAATGTAATGAAATCATTTATGATGACAAGTTTAACATTGAGGATTTAGATTTTTCACCTTCTCTATTAAATCCTCATGTTCCAAATCAAATTATACTTGAAAATGAAGAGAAAATCAATACAAAAATTGTTCTAAATCACTCTCATTTTGGAACATTTCACCATATGCATGATTTCATCATTCAAGAACCTATCCAAATTTATGATTCTTATGATGATCAAGTTCACACTCCTATTAATAGTCTTGATCCTCTCTCTAATTCAAAATATAGAGTTGGAAATCATTCTAATTGTATTAGTTTGGCCAATTCTTATGAAGAGGAAATTACTTCAAACGAGTCCCAATTGTGTTGTAACAATGCATTACTACAGTACAGAGTGAATTGATTTTGTCATTATTCCTTCATTTATTTTGTTTAATTTCGGATTTATTTCTTGTTCTCATTTTTCAGTTTTCGATATCATTTTCTGTCATATTGAACAATTAAGTGCTCAAAATTTACGATGTGTATTTATAGAATGTGAAGAGGAATTATAAAATTTAGGCCATGACCATCAACAATTGTTGATCTTCCAATTCCAATTGATGGTCATATCTTATCATATTACATTTCCCTATAAAATGCATCTTCAACATGAATCAACACTTGGGAATGCATTGATCCAATAGGACCAGCCATATAACCCAATTGAAGATATTTTGACATATGCATTAAGCCTTCGTCCACACTTCACTTGTCCATTTAAAATATCTTTGGAAGATTCATGTTCACATAAGATTGCTAAAGGAATTTTTTGTGTACATAACACTAATGGTTGTTTGACCTCTCTCCTAGTTGGGTTCTTTCATTCGCCAATAAATTCATCCTTGTTTTTATGATCCCAAAGAGATTTGGTTAGAAGAATATTTCGAGGAGAGAATTCTTGTAAGTCAAATTCTTGTAAATAAACTGCTTTATGTAAATTTCTTGTAGTAATTGTACACTTTGAATTTAAATTTATTTTCATTTGGTTAATTGTAATTTTGCTTTTGTTACCAATTTTTGTCGTGTACATACATGCAAGAGTTAAAATGCGAGAATGGTTAAATTGGAAGTACGACTATACCTAGTCATATTTCCTTTCATTGAGTTAGAATTCGGAATAGACTAAAATTATATTTAGATTCCTTTTCTGTTTGCAGTTATTTCATTATTGCAAGGTTTTAAAAAGTAATTAATGATTCAAAGGTTTTCTTGGAATTCCCTTTCATTTTATGGATAATTTTCTTAGAACATATCAATGTTCTTATATAGATGGATCATACACACTTGCGAAGCACTTGACTGTCTTGTTTTTGAAAAAAAAAATCACATTGTTAAAAAATGATTTTTGTAATAAAATTATATATGAACAAATTCCAAGGAATTGCTATGGCTTGGTAATTTTTGATTCACAAGTATTTCTAAAGGTCCATTTTTACCACTCTTGTCCTCCAATGTAAATTTTAAGTGGATGAAATTTGAAAGTTTATTTCTTAGCATTTTAGATTGAATAAGTAGATGATGTTGAAAATATGCGAATTTTGAGAAATACATGGGAGAACATTAAGTTTCCTGAGGTAAAATTACAGTCAATATTCTTCTAGGTATGACTTAACAGGTTCATCTTCATTTTCTATTAGTTTTATCTTTTCATAGTTTACTTCTTATTTATGTTTTTACTTCTTTTACAGGTCTTAGTTGACTTTATTTGGAAATTGAATTAGCCTTGGGAATAAATGAGTGATTAATCGCAACATGTCCATGGAAGTATTTGTTGTTTCGCCATAATTTGGATATTATTTAGTTTTATTATATTCATATTTTCCTTCCCTCGTACATTTAGCGATATGAGTCAATAATCATATTATGCCTCTCATCGATGCAACTGAAATGAAATGCTTAGAAGCTTTATTTGTCAAATTTTCTACAAAGAGAGGAAAATTTTCACAAAAATCTTGCAGCAAATGATATTATCCATGGTTTTATCTATGTACATTCCAAATATTACATTTTCTAGTCGATTTAAAGAAAATTCCATTACGCTCATTCATTTTACATCTACTTAAGTCACTTTCCTTTCTTCTATAAAAATTCATATCCTCTAATTGGTAAATTTGTATTTCCGATCCTCTTCTTTTCCTTCTTCAGATATTATTATCTTCAAGATTTTGAACCTTTTACCTTATCATATCCTTGGGGTTGTATAATATCAGAATAATTTTAAAACAAATTCCAATATTTACCTGTCTCAGATCCACATGGCCTTTTCCTCCACTATCATGTCTATTACATCCAGAGAAGGAAACTACCCCTATTTCAATGTCTTTAGTGGAATCTTATGGTCTCAAAGTTTTGTAAGTTGATTAGAGTTTCATAATGGTTTTTGATATCTATGATACCCAATTTATTCTCATATTCATAAAATATTAGACTCCTTTCCTTAGAATCTTATTTTATAGACAAATGCAAGTGCTCTTGAAACCATTTCTAGAAAACTTTAAGTTATCTCATTATCAAAATAAAAGTCATCAAAACTAATTTATAAACTCTTACCAAATTTTTTACCTAAAATACGTAAATGTTTGAGGTTCTAAAAAGGAAAAGTTTCCACATTATATACTTAAAAATAATTCGTTATCGAGCATGATTAATATTGTAAGTTTTATTTTTAAAAGATAGAAATTATTTTTGTTTTGAGATTGTGCTTCCTTTTAATATCAAATATTTCATACCAGAACTTCTAATATCGGAAGTAAATTTCTATTAAACTTTTGAAGAAAAAAATTGTTGAAAACGAAGCAAGTTCTTTGTTTATCAAAGTTTTTTTCACCGAAGGTTTTTCTTGGAAACCTTGTCTAATAGATCAATTACCTTTGGTACAACATTTGTTAGTGTATTTCATGATTGGGCCTCTATCTGGTAGTTATTGGAATCATAATTCTCTGTTATTTCACTTTCTGATACCATCCCTTAAGATTTCAGAAGTTATTGCTTATCAAAGTCCTGTTTTTATGTATATCAGAACCATTTAAAACAAATTCCAGGATTTTTTCATGAGATCCATGAGGCCTATTTTATTTTATCTTCCCAAATTACTCGATCTCAGAATCTTGTAAGTCGTATTGAACTATTTCCATATCTGAGTTTTGATATTATGTTTTTATTCAATATTAATTTCAAACTTCCTTTTACTGAAACTCTTATTTAAAATCTTTATAATAAAAATTTATATTGGGGCTTCCAATATCAGAAGTGAAAACCAATTAAACTTGCAAAAATAAATTTCGATGAAAAAATTTAAATAACAAAGGCTTTATTTATCATAATTTTATCTATGAGAGAATTTTTCCCATTTCAGAAGTATTTTTTTATCAAATATCTTACATTTCACATTGATTTCATCATAACCTAGGAACTTCAAAATATCGAGTCAAGTATTCTTTTTTGACTCTCATCAATTCATCCATTACTATATAGTTTGTTTTATCAGGTTATCATGGTGTTTGATAGCTTGGATGTATTTATAATTACAATTTCCTTAAACTTGAATATTTCATTTCTTAAGATAACTTTGTGGCCTTTGGGGATATCCATTCTTCATGGTGTATGAACTTGTGTCTCTTATTAATCTTCATGGAAATTTTCCTGACTAATGAAAAATGCATCACTTGTGGCTTGCCTATATTTTCATCTTTATCTTAGCATCGCATGCTCATCCCATCATCCTGATCATCTTTTAGTATGCATCTTTAGTTGATTTGGAAGGCACTCTTGAGAAACCACTAGGGTAATGCAGCAATTGGTTAGGACTTCGGAATAGGTAAAGGTAATGGATCATGGTTAAATCATGTTTTATTTCTTATATTTGATTTTTGGTAAATCACTCTATTTAGCATGAAAATTTTCAAGACCTATTCATCTACACATATGCATTACATTATTTTGGTATTCATTTCAATTCTTATGATATATGGAGTAAATATGAAATCTAAAATATAAAGAATACATTTTTCATTGCGATTAATAAAACATCATATCTTCATTCTCATTTCTGATGGATTTGAATTACATATAAATTCCTTGAACGTGATACATCATTTTCTATTTTACTACTTGTCATAGTTCATATTTAATAAATGATGAGTTTGGGTCAATCGGGTTTCAGAAAAATTTACTTCTCTATGATTTTAATTATAATTAAAAGAAGAGGTTACTTCCAACAAAATTTTCCAATGGTAAGTTTCATATGCCCACTTTCGTTCATTTACATTTCTTTAATTTTTGTTTTAGTTTTGTTTTTAGTTTTTACTGATACAAAAATATGTTTTGCAAGTCTCCATGAGTTATTTTTGCACCCATACTAGCTCAGATTGGGAACTAGTTCTCTTTATCATTTTTTTTTTGTTTTGGGACGGCTATAAGGATTTTTCATCAAAATCAATAAAGTGGGGAATTTGAGAACCTTTATTATGTTTCTTAAACATTTCTTTTATCCGAAAATGGTTAAGATGTTTTTGTTGCAGGATTTTCTTTCAAACAAGAAAATTTGTAGTATGTAGAGGCTTCTCATTTAGAGTATTATCTCTTATCACTGCTAATCACCATTTACATTTTGAGAGCCTTATTTGTTATAACTCTGCAAGATAAAATTTATTAAAATTTCAACATAGAATGAACACTCACATGCTTATATTATTTTTCTCTTTCGTTGAGACATTTGTATAGTTATTATTCCTGGGTTTGGTTTTTAATTTAGGATTTTATTTCAACGTTCTTTTCCAATTTGACGTTTTGGAGCTTGATGATTCTTTCATTTTTGTTTCGACTTATTTTCCTTTTTCTATTTGGTTTTATTTTGGTGACTCCACCTAGGTTTTTGTGAAAGGATTTTTCCTCACCCAACTTTGCTTGATAGACATGGGAAATATTTACTTTGTCTATCTCAATGAGTTTCATTTATAATTAAAGGTATATCTTTATGGAATTATAAAGCCCTCTTGCTTGAATTTTTTTTCATGGAGGAATACACATCCTTTATAAGTGATATAGTCCACTTTTTATAAGGAAAGAATTGATCTGCTTTTAACTCGATGAATCCCTCCCTCCACTACAATTTATAAAAGCCCCTGATTGATAGTTGTGGGGAAAGAATTTTGATTCAAAATTAGGGAAGTATTATATCCATTAATAGAAGTTTTTATTTCCATCCCACCTCTTTCACTCAAGTACATCATAAACTAAAAGCTCACAAATGAGGTTATCAAAACAGTGATTAAAAGAGGAAGCATGAGAAATATAAATAAAATCTTCGGGGCTATGGATGCTCGCTAGCAGCAGGGCTATGCTTGTATGGAATAAAAGAAAACAATTTTGGAGTACTATTCAAGTTTTCTGGTAGTGAAGCAATGTCAGAGACCATTCAAAACGATGGATATATGCTTTATCAAAAACTCCTATTTCTACATCCTTCTATTTCTCACACGATGTAATTTTAAAATTAATTTTCCCAAATATTGGATTCATGATTTTTACTCAAGTTTTCTTTGAGTACTTACCACTCATATTGCCTAATCTATTTATGTGGGAACCATGTGACATGTTTTACTATTAGATGATTCTGTGGAATCCATTCTTTTTTACCTTTGGATAAATTAAATTTCGTCGTCTCTTAATAATAGATAATTGGTTCTTCACTGCGTGTCACCAATTTTTGTAATGAAAACTAAAAATCCTTATTTTTTTACTTATTTATTTCAAAAAATGGGGACCCTTTCCATAAATTTTTGGTTAAATCGGCTTTTTAATATTTTATTTTGGTTAAGTGCCTTACAAATTTTCCATTTTTTTATTATTTTCGTCACATTTCTATTTCTATTTCTTCAGATTAGTTTCAATTTTAGCTAGAGTTCCATCACTACTTGTTTCATCTCATTTGGTTACTCGGTTGGCAAATGGTGCTCATCCGAAGTTCGATAATTTTAACTGCCTCGGTTAAAAAATGTACAAAATGTATATTATTTTAATTTTTATTAGTACATTAGGAATTGATTGTAAATATTATTTACTTGTTAATTTTTTACTAATTATTTCATTTTTCACTAAAGGTCCTACAAAATCACTGCATCCAAATCGTATAACAATTCAAATTATGTGTTTTCAGGATCTCGGTAATTTATTCCAATTTCCAATTTTAAAAGAAATTTGAAACTTGAAATGGTTATAGTTTATTTTTTCAAAATTTTAATTGCAAAATGTAAATAGTTCATTTTTTCATATTTTTAATTACCAATGGGTTTTAGTTTATAATGGATGAGTCTTGCTCCAAGTGGGCCCCACTTTACCTCACCTCCTTTACTCTGAAATAAAAAACCCGATAAAGATCCTTGTATAAATATCTCTGATATAAAAATTATGATAAATAAGAACCTCTGAAAAAATTCTCCAATATAAAATACCTATTGTATTTAAATCCCGATATATAAAAAAAGTCCCGATAAAAAAATTTCCCAAATAAGATTTTTTTGATATGTTATATCGGACATTGGAAATTTCATTTGGTGTCTTAAAGCCACATTTTAAATTCTTTGATAGCTAAACTTTTAGATATCATCATGTGACCGTTTTCTTTTTCTTATTGAAGGTCTCTGCTCCATTTTTCTTAAATCCTCCTCTCCTACATAAAGCCGAGGGAAAATTTTAAGGATGGAGAATTATCTTGAAGTTTAAAAACATTGGCGAATCTCACTAGTCCATAATATGAAAACTATAAAATGTTATTGATTTATTTGTAAAATTATTCAAACTTATAATTATTTAATATATAATATCTATATAATTTTGGCGATTTTTAAGGTAAAATAATTTTATATTGTAAAATTTAGGCGAATAATTTTTAGAAAACATGGAAATTGGGGAATCTTTTTTTGAAAAAATTATGGAAAATTAGCCCACTTGCAAATTTTAGCGCCTAAAATTTTCCATGAGCCCCTCCCCCCATTTTCATTTCATTATATGAAATCAAAAAGCCACATGTTATATTTTAATATTTTTTATTTATTTATTTTATTTAATATAATTTAATTATAAATTAAGTTAGTTAAATTTTAATTAAATTTTGTTTAATTTGTATATAAATTAATAATTTAAATTTAAATGGTATATATAATTAATTTAAAATTTTAAATAATTATTAATTGATTCAATTTAATTAATATTAGATTTTTAATTAAATTTTTTTAATTTTGGCCAAGGTCAAAATTTTTCCAGAATTTTGGAAATATGACACTTCAAATTTGGGAGCTCATAAGTTGAGTTTTACTTGGAAAAATGAGGCCCGAGATGACAAATTATATAGATAAAATAATGGAGAATATTTATGAAGTAGTTACATGATGAGATTCGGTCATTAAATGAGTGTAAAATTTAGCAGAAAATGAAGCTCTAAATTTGTAAACAAAGTTAATTTTTTGAATTTATTTTTTTTTCATTTTCATTTTCTCATAGCATTCTGAGTGCAAATCCATTTGACTGTGTTCTCTTTGAAGAAAAATATATTTAGAAAGATCGATGAAAATCTCATTAATTAAAATTTGATTGGAGGTGTTTTTTTTTAGAATTGGCATTTCTGATTTTGATTTGTATTTTAATTTAATTTTGATTGGCTTTTGGCAAGAGAACAAGTGAGGAGATGAGGAAGAGAAGATTTGAATCAATATAATTTCTCTAGCAAGAGAAGAAAAGGAATTTCGACCAATGAAATTTATTGGAGCAGATTTGTTCTTCAAGAACTCTCTTGTTTGGAATTCATTTTTGTAATTATAAATAGTATTTTGTAGAAAGGAGAAAAGGTCCCTTTGCTCTGCAACTAGAGGCTCTAGTAGCGTTATTGTTGAAGATATTATAACTATAGGTAGGAGGAAAACTTTAGATCTCATGTTAAGGGAGAACGATGTGATTTGTGCTTGTTTTCTCTTATGCACTATTGTAATGTATTGTGAGGTGAATTGTAGAGAGAAAGAGCATTTTTGGTGCTAAAAGAGAAGTTGTTTATCACTATTGTTGGAAATTTCTCCAAGAAAATTAAGTTTCTCAAGGACTGCAGAATTGTAATGAGATTTTGGTATGATTTAATAAACTTTCATTTCATATGCACTATTGTTTGAGATGTAAGCTAATTTTCCATTTCCATAATTTATTTAATTAGTTTCAGTTTTCTGTTCCAAATAGTGAATGCCTTTTTAGATTGAACACTTTTGTCTTATTATTATTTTTATGCTATTAAAGTCCCATAGGAGATATCTTTGAGGAGAAAAATAGGATTAAAATTAATATGAATTGATTGATATTGGAATATGTTGAGAAGTAACTATGTATTGTTCAATTACCTTTCTATTTTGGTTTCCCTTTAATTCATTAATTGAACTATTTCTCTAATTCATGAAAATTAAATAATGTATTGAAACATATATAAAGTCCTCTCCCCCTATGTAGTTTTTCCATTTTCTATTGAGTTCAGAAAGGGTTATCCTTTTCCAAATTTTAGATACCATTAGTTTAATTGCATCTTAGAATAAATTAGCATTTAGTTTTAATTTCTACAAGTCCCATCATACAGGGGAAGAACTTAGTTTGTGGCTTGGGTGAACCCTAGATCATCTTAAGGATCACTTTCTTGCCCGAATTCAGCAAGATGGATGATCTAATCTCTCTTCCCTATTGGTAAGAAAAAAACATACTTTAAGTGAGTAGAGATAGAGAGAAGGTAACTATATGAAGTTTAACTAGATATAACCACCCTTACAAATGAAAAAAGAGTTGCTTTAATTTACTGATCAGGTGGCTTTCCCCCAATGTTGAGGCAGACATTTCGAGCCTGCATACAACCGAAACCATAGCCCAGAACTTATTCTAATCATGATTCGACCCCAAGGATCATGATCTACATCAACAAATACATTAACAACAATACCAAGTTGTTGTTGCATGCGAGAGAGGCAACAATCGAATTGAGGAAGAATATTAATAGTAAAATTAATGCATGCATATACCCAACTGAGAGTGACCAACCACCGATTTCTAAGAACCCTTGTTAGGTCAATAAAAGAAATTAGTGGGGGCCCTCCACTCCCCTCATAAACTAATCTAATCAATAGAAAAATCCACCCCACCAAGTTAGATTCTTTTTTCACCCCTATTAAAATCTCATTCAAAAAAATAACCACCGGTAGTGGGCCTTTTCATCCTTCACATGAAAGAGCTTCTGTTTGACAGGAAAATCATATAGAAACAAAAATAAAATCAAACTGAAGTCTCAAAGTCAATGAAAAACAATGACCTAGCACCCAACAACTCATGAAAAGGAAGATAAATACCTATTAATCAGGGACACTCACTCACACTACCATAATTATCTTCAGATGACAGAGCATCTGTTTGACAGGAAAATCATAAAGAAACAAAAATAAAATCAAACTGAAATCTCAAAGTCAATGAAAAACAGTGACCTAGCACCCAACAATTCATGAAAAGGACGATAAATACCTATTAATCAAAGACACTCACTCACACTACCATAATTATCTTCAGTGTGTCTGTTCTCTCTATATAACAGTCCCATGCTATGATCCAGGTGATATTTGGATCCTAGGTTAAAGTTTGACTACGTAAATTCATTGATAGGCATTCACTGGGCAAAAAAATCTTCCTCCTGATTGCATGTCAAGTCTATTATAATAACCATGGAATCTATCAAATGTACACTATACGTCTGCTAACAAAAAGTTGCATACACCATCCTTTTACTAGGTTGCAAGCCCAGAAACATTATAATTTGTTATCCAAAACTTAGTGTCACACAATAAATCTACAAATTGAATCTTTTGGACCCTTTAACGCTTATTCTATGGTGTCGCAGGTGGCGTTACTGAAGGGACAATATCCCTCATCAGAATGTTAACAATAGAAATTGGGGTCACTTGAAAACGTGCATTAAGAGGAATTGCGACTATCCCAGTTGGCTTGATTCCCTTGTAAGTAAGGAAGTGTATCTCAAGACATCAGGTGTTGTGTGTGTCTCTCATTTTCATGGTTTAATAAGAAGAACCACCCATTTGGATTCCTTTTCCTATCAAAAACTGTATAATTTTTGAAGGGTTATTTTTAGTAGAATCTACAAACTTTCACGAAAACTTCTAACTTTCATGTTTACTTAGGCTTCATTCCATCGATTAATCACTGACCTACTATATCAGATATTTGGAAATATAACTATTTCGTTTTATTGCGGAGAGAGAAACATTCAATGTATGTGTCCATGGCATTAATTTCGCTAAAAACACTAAATATTGAGATCCCTACATTGTTTCCTACACTCCAAAAGGTCTCATCAAAGTTTTCTATTCAAAACGTAGCTACAGGTGTGATCACTTCCGGAGAATTATTCAATCGAAAATCTCAACACACCCTCTTTCATGCATTGCACACTTGAGAAATTAAAATATTCTCAGATCATTTGAGTTTAGATCTAAAAATTTCCTCTTTCATTTAAATTATTAATGACTGCACCAAAAATTTAAACATTTTCTTATGTGATGACGAAATCCATGATATATTTTACATTGAAAAAAACCATTTACTTTCCAAAATTAAAGTTTTTTTTTGGGAAAAAATTAGCAAGAACTAAACATTTAATGCTTAATGACCATATCCACAAAATCTTGTCACTTGAACCAAGTGAATTACTCCACTAGAAAGGATAAAAAATATTATGAACACATTTTATTCGACTTATACAACCATGAAAACTTAAGACCGCAGCTAATACTCCAAGGCTCACAATGGATTACCCATTAAAAAATTTCAATGCATGTGGACTTCATTAAAAACATGACATCTCACTCTCCGTCTTAAGACTAGATCAATGACCATTCTCACACCTCTGTCATTTGATTCACTTTATTTCGATTTTATGATGGTAATATATATTTAAAAAAAAAATTAGATCCAACTTTCTTATTGAGCCGAGAGGCTTATTCTACAATCCAGTATGAGGGACATGTGTAAGTATGTCACTTCCTAAAAATATAAAAATAGTTTTTTCTCATGTCGGCTAAACAAATAAAATAACCATATAAATAAATAATTTAAATCTATTAACGAAAAATTACCTAAGCTGTTTGATATGCCACTTTCACTCTCCAAGTAATAAATACAATATTTTGGTGTCTATCTTAAATAATATAAGTTTACAGACATAAAAAATCCAATGTAGATTATGAATAAAATATTTTAACATGAGTTAATATAAAATGACTCAATACACATGTTAAGTAATGTTTATAACATTCAAAAATTTAATTTAAAAAATAAAAAAATACACATTGGTTTTTTCACTCTAAAATAAGTTTGGAACAAAATAAATTGTATCCCTCTGGGCTCATGTTAGATTCATGCTTTAGATGGACCTATGTTGGTTTTAATGGTCATATTTGTAACACCCCCAAAGTATGTGTTGAAAATTTCAAAGTTAGACATTGAACTTAAATCCTAAGGGGAGTGGACCCCAAAGGATGAAAGAATTGTGAATGTAATTTAATATTCAATTTGAAGAAATGAATAAAGTACTGGTATGCATGTTGACCAAAAATGAGAATTGAGATCACTTGCTAAGTCCATGAGGATGGATAAGGCAATTATTCCCCACAGTCCTTCAAAAATCCTTGGAAGGAATTAATGCTAATTTAGATTTTGAGGAAAAATCTAAATTTCCCCAATGATGAGGAAAGTAGTTGGGAAGAGGTAGTAAGCTGGAAAAAGCTGAGGGAAAGCATAAAACAGCTTTAAAGAATCCCGAATTGGGAAGCCTAGGCAAACAAGAAGAAAATCATCCTGCTATTCTGGACGCAGAATTAGAAACAGGCTTTGGGGAACTATTAGCTTAAATAAGCTGCTCCTAAACAGATCAGAGGTTGATCTGTGGTGGAGGTGGTCTCAGCTTGGAGGTGAGTTCTGGGAGAGAAATAGAACTCTACAGTTGGGAGGTTGGTCTACTGCATGATTGGTATGTATTTAAACCACCTATGGATTTTATTTTCTACAGTATGAATTGGCTACATATAACTTACTACTTTATATTAGAAGTGAAAATACTGCATGCTGGACAATGATGGTATAAATTTTATTTGTAACTTTAATCTGCTTCAATAAGTAAAAGAGGAACAGTAGGAATGGGGTTTTCAACCCATATGACAGAGAAAGGAGAAATTATGGGATTCTGTGATGTTCTTGCTTTTAACAGAAGTAACTGGCAGAAGCAAATCTTCCACCTTCTGTATGGTAGCAAGAACCAGAGCCCAAGATAGTATCCACCAGAATGTCTAAACACAATTTGGGGTCTAAATCTGGAGATGCTGTATAAAAGGGGGATTCAAGAAACATAATTAGACAATATTAAGTTATTATTAGAATGGAAAACTTCAGGTGATGCTCAGAAAAACAATTATAGAATTAAATCAATGTTACTGACTATACACAGTAATGAGGCTGAGATACCTTGTACAGACTCTCCCCTGGAGATAAATTCAGAAAATCCATCATAGACATATTTAAAATAGATAGTGGTGGTACAAATAAACATTGAGTATAGACATGACAGAGTATAGCAATCATATAAATTACTCTAAATCCTATTATTAAAGCTGTAAGGAAAATCAGTGGAAAACTTATTCAGCTCCGAAAAATAGTTCATACAGGTACTGTAGGACAGAGAGCATATATTCCAGGAGATATGGGACTGTCACTTTAAATAATGATTATATTTGTGAGTAAGAGATTAGTATGTATAGTATGTAATTCTCAATCATTAAACAACATTGAATATCATATGCTTGAGTCATAACTCGCTACCCACTAAGGGCAATACACTATTCTGGACGCCTATAAATTAACCATGGAAACAATATGAAAATCACAACCACAAGCCTATCGCAGATAGGAACCACATCTATCTTGCAGACTTTCTGTAAATGCGATAAATTCGTATACTATATCCACAGAAATCAAACATTATAGGAGTAAACCCAGTCTGAAATGGAAAACAATCAGCATATTAAGGGTTTTCGTATTATCCTATTATCACTCTTCTGTATCAAAACCAAATTAAATATCCAATGCCAAACATTCAATCAACAACCGCATTGACGAAAATATATCATAGCCATATATTATAAATCCGACATTGTTATTCCCTGTCCAAGGTTAAGAAACCGCATCATATGGTGAGAGAGTCTCGGCATAAACGCCGAACAAAACCCAACGTCACTGAAAACGCAGACGGCCATAAACACAGTCCTTCATACAAGTTGGCACCAAAGTTTATCGATTATATCTGGCAAAAATTTCAAAATTAAAAATCTATAGAAATCAACGACGGCATCGTTCCCTCATAAAAAGTTCAGGAATCGTTGGTTGCCCTCAGGCATTCATCGGTAAGCCATTGCAAGAGTAGTATGATACGAGTACCGACCTGTAGGTATGAGGAGAGGTTCAATTAGCGCATGGGGTAGAAAGGCGAGAAACCGCGTTGCAGAAACTAAATTCTATATAAGGAGCGAACAACATCACCTCAGTAAAGGGATTCTGACACCTGCATATAACCAAGGAGAGGCGTTAGATACTCATAGAAAACGCGAAGGCTGTAAAAATCAGTACGTATGGAAAGTTCAAACAATGAATACTGAGGTGGAATATTCAGGTATCGCTATGGTGAATCCCATAAACGGTGAGGCTACAGCCATGGTACGCAACAAAACAAACCAATACATGACCAGAAACGATAGGACGAGAGACTGTTACCTGGAAATCGAACGAGGAGGAAGAATAAATTCCTCTGCGTAAAGCCCAGGTACCCAGCGAAAACCACAAATGGGATACGAAGTTGGTTAACCTGCAAAGCAAAGTTGTTGAGACGTAAAAGCACTCATAACCACTGAAATAAACGCTCGGTGAAAAATATTTGGAACGAGTTAGGAATGTAAATAGGACTCTGGTTAATGGATACCAACCAAAAAGAAAATAAAAACCCCAAATCACAGATGACCTGTGCGAAGGTCTAACGTGCTCGCAAGTTAGAGCTTCAGTCGACTGGAAACAAAGACCTCAACAGGCCGAGTCGTGGCGTAGGTAGATCCGGAGGGAAGCACCCTCGCTGCAAGGAAAACGTGAGTTATGCATCAACTGTGGAATGACCTCGATACACTTCGGTGAGAGAGAAAAGAACATAGTTAAGCCATGGCGCATTACATATCAACCGGAATCCAGACTTTGCAACCCTAAACCGCCTTACACCATACACCTGTCTTCATCACCACAACTGGCATGGGGATGAGTAACTCGGCGGAGTGGGCATTATTAAATTCAGAGGTAGGTGAAGTACTATGCCTCAGTTAATAACCATAGCCTCGAACCAGTAAATAGCGTAGTTCAAACGATCAAGTCACGTGAAGAAATCCGAGGTGGCACCGCCTGTAACCAGGGCGTACACCCGAATTAAATACCCAAGGATCAGATAAAATCAATGCACGCAGCGCTCAATGATGCCTCGAAATCTCAAGAAGAGTTCAGAAAAAAATATATAAAAATCTCTATGGTTACAAAGCAAAATAACTACGGTGTGAAATTATGGTTCTGTAGTAATTAATTTCGATTAAATACGATTGCGTTCATTTGACTCGTCCTCATAACCATATATTACATACATAAACCCATAGTGTTGAACTTGGCAATCGTAGTGCGTTATGCATAAGTCAAAGTTTAAGTCACTACCATTATTAAGGCCTATGGAAGCCTTTGAAGGAGTGCTTCGAGGCTTATAAATTGAAAATATATATATATATATATATATATATATATGGTGAACTACATATATGTAAGTTCTATGGAAGGGGCATTTAACCTATGTGGGAAATTATGTTCAATAGGCATAATGTCGGGATATATAAATGTGTAATATATATATATATATAATATATATATATATATATAATATATATATGGCCACACTCCTGTGTAGAGTTGGGGAAAGACGATTTAACCTTATTATGAGAATCCTAACCAGATGCAATGCATAAGTTTAACCAATACATACTAGGGTGAAAACTGGAAAAAAAAATATATTTGTTGGTGTGGTGATGGAGGTACATTACAAATGGTTAAATCCTATTATTAAAGCTGTAAGGAAAATCAGTGGAAAACTTATTCAACTCCGAAAAATAGTTCATACAGGTACTGTAAGATAGAGAGCATATATTCCAGGAGATATGGGACTGTCACTTTAAATACTGATTATATTTGCGAGTAAGAGATTAGTATGTATAGTATGTAATTCTCAATCATTAAACAACATTGAATATCATATGCTTGAGTCATAACTCGCTACCCACTAAGGGAAATACACTATTCTGGACGCCTATAAATAAACCATGGCAACAATATGAAAATCACAACCACAAGCCTATTGTAGATAGGAACCACATCTATTTTGCAGACTTTTTGTAAATGCGATAAATTCGTATACTATATCCACAGAAGTCAAACATTATAGGAGTAAACCCAGTCTGAAATGGAAAACGATCAGCATATTAAGGGTTTTCGTATTATCCTATTGTCACTCTTCTGTATCAAAACCAAATTAAATATCGAATGCCAAACATTCAATCAACAACCGCAGTGACGAAAATATATCATAGCCATATATTATAAATCCGACATTGTTATTCCCTGTCCAAGGTTAAGAAACCGCATCATATGGTGAGAGAGTCTCGGCATAAACGCCGAACAAAACCCAACGTCACTGAAAACGCAGACGGCCATAAACACAGTCCTTCATACAAGTTGGCACCAAAGTTTATCCATTATATCTGGCAAAAATTTCAAAATTAAAAATCTATAGAAATCAACGATGGCATCGTTCCCTCATAAAAAGTTCAGGAATCGTTGGTTTCCCTCAGGCATTCATCGGTAAGCCATCGCAAGAGTAGCATGATATGAGTACCGACCTGTAGGTATGAGGAGAGGTTCAATTAGTGCATGGGGTAGAAAGGTGAGAAACCGCGTTGCAGAAACTAAATTCTATATAAGGAGCGAACAACATCACCTCAGTAAAGGGATTCTGACACCTTCATATAACCAAGGAGAGGCGTTAGATACTCATAGAAAAAGCGAAGGCTGTAAAAATCAGTACGTATGGAAAGTTCAAACAATGAATACTGAGGTGGAATATTCAGGTATCGCTATGGTGAATCCCATAAAAGGTGAGGCTACAACCGTGGTACGCAACAAAACAAACCAATACATGACCAGAAACGATAGGATGAGAGACTGTTACCTGGAAATCGAACGAGGAGGAAGAAGAAATTCCCCTGCGTAAAGCCCAGGTACCCAGTGAAAACCACAAATGGGATACGAAGTTGGTTAACCTGCAAACCAAAGTTGTTGAGACGTAAAAGCACTCATAACCACTGATATAAACGCTCGGTGAAAAAGATTCGGAACGAGTTAGGAATTTAAATAGGACTCTGGTTAATGGATACCAACCAAAAAGAAAATAAAAACCCCAAATCACAGATTACCTGTGCGAAGGTCTAACGTGCTCGCAAGTTAGAGCTTCAGTCGACTGGAAACAAAGACCTCAACAGGCCGAGTCGTGGCGTAGGTAGATCCGGAGGGAAGCACCCTCGCTGCAAGGAAAACGTGAGTTATGCATCAGCTGTGGAATGACCTCGATACACGTCGGTGAGAGAGAAAAGAACATAGTTAAGCCATGGCGAATTTAATATCAATCGGAATCCAGACTTTGCAACCCTAAACCGCCTTACACCATACACCTGTCTTCATCGCCACAACTGGCATGGGGATGAGTAACTTGGCGGAGTGGGCAGTATTAAATTCAGAGGTAGGTGAAGTACTACACCTCAGTTAATAACCATAGCCTCGAACCAGTAAATAGTGTAGTTCAAACGATCAAGTCACGTGAAGAAATCCGAGGTTGCACCGCCTGTAACCAGGGCGTACACCCGACTTAAATACCCAAGGATCAGATCAAATCAATGCACGCAACGCTCAATGATGCCTCGAAATCTCGAGCAGAGTTCAGAACAAAATATATAAAAATCTCTAGGGTTACAAAGCGAAATAACTACGGTGTGAAATTATGGTTCTGTAGTAATTAATTTTGATTAAATACGATTGCGTTCATTTGACTCATCCTCATAACCATATATTACATACATAAACCCATAGTGTTGAACTTGGCAATCGTAGTGCGTTATGCATAAGTCAAAGTTTAAGTCACTACCATTATTAAGGCCTATGGAAGCCTTTGAAGGAGTGCTTCGAGGCTTATAAATCGGGTGTAATATATTATATGGAAGGGGCCATATAATATATATATGGCCACACTCTTGTGTAGAGTTGGGGAAAGACGATTTAACCTTATTATGAGAATCCTAACCGGATGCAATACATAAGTTTAACCAATACATACTAGGGTGAAAACTGGAAAAAAAAAAGTTTTGTTGGTGTGGTGATAGAGGTACATTACAAATGGTATCAGAGCCCAAGTTATAAAACTGGGCTGTTATGATTGTGCTCACTGAATTCTGAATGTTATTTTTAAATGAATAGTGCAAAGATTGTTTTTTTTTCAATATTACTGATCAATATTCTGAGTGTATAAGTGGTGCCAAAATGGCTGAAGGTGGAGAAATTTATGTGGATCTGCGGGATGAGTTTGGTTCACCAGATCCCAATGCCCCGGTAATGGCTATGATGCACAGGTTGCAATGAGAATTGGCTGAATTGAAGAGCTAGAATGACATATTGTCATCAGCCAGTAAGGAGCAAGAAAATCTCATCAGAGGACTCACTTCCTGGAACAGCCAAGAAGGCGAAGCTTCCGGAAAGAGGAAGATGGATGAATCTGATGATGATGATGCTGGTAGACATCAATCTAAACAGAAAAGAGAATTTCCGGGGGAATTCAGAAAGATCAAACCTCCCTCCTATGATGGGGAGAAGGAGGAAGATGCTGAAGCTTGGTTATTGAACATGATTAAGTATTTCCAAGTTTATGAGTATGAGAGCAATTTGAAAGCCAGATTAGCTGTTTACCAACTACAAGGTAAAGCTACCTTGTGGTGGGAAGAGACAAAAATGGTGCATGCCCTTGATGAAAAGACAGTTACTTGGGAGGATTTCCAGGCTAAGTTCAAAAATCGTTATTTGAATGAGCGATATTATGATGATAAAGCAAAAGAATTCCATGAAATTAGACTAGGACAGCTCACTATTGATGAGTTTGTTACTAAGTTTACAAACCTGTTGAGATATGTACCCTACATTAGGGAAGAAAAGGAAAAAGTACAAAGGTTTCTGAATTGTTTGCCTACAGTATACAAAGAGAAAATTGAGTTTGACAACCCAAAGACAATGGACGAAGCTGTTAGAAAAGCGAGATTATGCTATCAGCAGTTTAAAGGAAAGGCTGAACAAGGAAAAAGCTGGTTAAACAAGGGGGAGTTTAAGGGAAAAAGACAGAAACCAGCATATTTAAAGAATTTTGGCAGAGATCATCTGCAGAAAAGGTTTAATAAACCCAAAGAGAACCAAACTGCTCAATCCCAGGTGGCTTCAAAGCAAATACAGGGGGACAATAAAAAGGAAGGGACAGTCAGAATGAAGGAACCCTTGAAATGTTGGGGCTGTGGAGAATCCCATCTGTTGAGGGATTGTCCCCATAGAAACATTCATATGATCAGAAGAGAGCAGGAAGCGACAACAGTAAATGACATAGCCATAAATATACCAACTATTAGTGCAACTTTGGAAAATCGGCAAGCAGAACATCAAGCAACCATGGTGGAAATGGAAGGTAAGATTTCTGACCTACCTGTTACTATTTTGATTGATCCAGGTGCTTCTTTAAGTTACATTAGTCCTAGAGTTGTAGAAAAATGTAAAATCAAACCTGAAAAATTTCAGCAGTCATGGTTGGTACAGCTGGCCACTGGGACTAAGAGAAAAGTAACCCATAAATTGCCCAAAACAGCCATTCAATTAAATGGTTTTGCAACAGAAGTGACTCTGAACATACTGCCGTTACGATCCTATGACTTGCTGATAGGAATGGATTGGCTGGAAAAGCAGAAAGCCCTGATGAATTGCTGGGATAAAACCCTGCATTGTGTGAATGAAGAAGGGAAACCTTTTACTCTAAAAGGAAAACCAAAATCCATTTCAGTAAGACAAATATCAGCCTTACAATTAAAACGAACAGCTAGAAAAGGATACCAAGTTTATGCAGTGCATGTAGAAGAAGTAGAACAGAAAACTGGAGAAGATTTGTTGAATGAGTTTCCGGTGGTAAGGGAATTTAAGGAATTTTTTCCGGATGAGATTCCTCATCTTCCCCCTAAAAGAGAAATTGATTTTTCCATAGATTTGGTGCCGGGAGCCACACCTGTTTCCCGAGCTCCCTACAGAATGAACCTCCTGAACTGATGGAGCTGAAGATGCAATTGAAAGAATTATTAGACAAAGGTTACATTAGACCAAGTGTGTCTCCTTGGGGAGCACCAGTCTTATTCGTGAAAAAGAAAGATGGAACTTTCAGGATGTGCATTGATTATCGTCAACTAAACAAGTTGACCATTAAAAATAGATATCCGCTCCCTAGAATTGATGATCTTTTTGACCAAGTGAGAGGGGCATCAGTGTTTTCGAAGATTGACTTAAGAACTGGATATCACCAGCTCAGAATCAAGGAAGAAGACATCAGCAAAACAACTTTTCGAACCCGGTATGGACACTACGAATTTGTGGTTTTACCTTTTGGATTGACAAATGCCCCCACCACATTTATGTGTCTGATGAACAGTGTGTTAAATAAGTATCTGGATAAATTTGTTCTTGTGTTCATAGATGATATCTTAGTCTACTCCAAAAATGAAGATGAACATCAAGAACACTTGAGAATAGTATTGCAGACCTTAAAAGAAAACCAGTTATATGCCAAGTTCAGCAAATGTGAATTTTATAAAGATAAAATTCAATATCTGGGTCATATTATATCTGAAAAAGGCCTTGCAGTTGATCCTGAAAAGATAAAAGCCATTAAAGAATGGCCAGTCCCAACTGATGTTTCAGCAGTAAGGTCATTCATGGGGATGGCGGGATATTATCGCAGATTTGTGGAGAGATTTTCTGCTATAGCACATCCCATCACGTCATTGCAGAGAAAGGGTGTTAAGTTCGTGTGGACTGAAAAATGTCAAGTCAGTTTCGAGCAATTAAAACAAAAACTTACTTCAGCCCCTATACTAAAGATTGCAGATCCTGATAAGGAATTTGTGGTGTGTACCGATGCTTGCAGAGAGGGGTTGGGAGGAGTCCTGTTGCAGGAAAACTCAGTTATTGCCTATGAATCTCGAAAACTGAAAATACATGAACAGAATTATAGTGCCTATGATTTGGAATTAGCAGCTGTTATCCATGCTTTAAAAATGTGGCGGCACTATCTTATGGGGAAAAAGTTTATCTTAATGACTGATCACATTAGTCTCAAATACATCTTTTCCCAAACTGATCTGAATGCAAGGCAAGCCAGATGGCTGTCCTTTTTAAGTGAATTTGACATGGACATCAAACATATCAAGGGAAAAGAGAATAAAGTTGCTGATGCATTAAGTAGGAATGCTTGCCAGACTATAAACAGCCTTGGAAGTAGTGCACAGATCGAGGTAGAAGAATTGGTGAGAAAAACAGAAAATCAAGATCCAAACTATGGAACACTCTTGGTGAAACTACAGAAAAAGGAGAAAACTGATTTCATTCAAAACCAAAAAGGGCTGTTATATTATAAAAACAGGTTGTATATTCCAAATGTAGAGTCCTTAAAAAGAGAAATTTTGGATGAATATCACAAACAGCCATATGCAGGACATCCAGGATATCAGAAGATGTTAACAGCTCTGAAAAAGAAATTTTTCTGGCCAGGAATGAAGAAAGATGTGGCAGAATATTTAAGTAAGTGCATGGAATGTCAACTAGTCAAAGTTCAACATCAACATCCAACAGATCTTTTGAACCCTTTGCCAATAGCAGAATGGAAATGGGACACAGTTTCCATGGACTTTATAACAGGGTTACCCAAAACCAAATATCAACATGATTTTGTAATGGTAGTAGTAGACACTCTCACAAAAGCTACCCACTTTATACCAGTGAAATCTACCTTTGGGACAGCTCAAGTAGAGAATGTGTTTCTGAAGGAGGTAGTAAGGCTTCATGGGGTTCCCAAAGTAATTGTATCAGACCGAGATGTTAAGTTTACAGCCGCATTTTGGGAAGGATTGTTTGGAGGGATGGGTACCAAGTTGAATTTTAGTACTGCCTATCACCCTCAGACCGATGGGCAAACAAAAAGGACTAATCAAATTTTGGAGGATATGTTGAGAATGTATGTGATGGACAGACCATCAAAGTGGGAAGAGTATTTGCACTTAGCTGAATTTGACTATAACAACAGCTACCAATCCTCTATCAAAATGAGTCCGTTTGAGGCACTGTATGGAAGGAAGTGTCATACTCCTTTGAGCTGGAGTCAACCAGAGGATAAACTAATGTTGGGACCTGATGCATTACAAGAGATGGAGAAAATTGTAAAACAGATACAAAGAAACATCAAGACGACACAAGATCGCCAGAAAAGCTATGCTGATAAGAAAAGAGTGCATCGAGAATTCAAAGTGGGAGATCATGTGTATTTGCGTATTAAACCCAAAAAGAGCACACTTTATGCTGGAAGTTGTGCCAAATTGGCTCCTAGATACTGTGGTCCTTTTGAAGTCTTAGAAAGGGTGGGACCAGTGGCTTACAAACTAGCCTTACCACCCCATGTTAGAGTTCATGATGTGTTTCATGTTTCATTATTAAAAAGATATGTGCATGATGCTTCTCACATAGTTGATTGGAATGTTGTACAGGTGGAACTAGAAGGGGAATTTCTGCCAGAACCGCTTCAAATAGTCGAGCGGGAAGAAACTGAATTGCGAAACAGAACAATAGCCAGAGTAAAAGTGTAGTGGAAACACTTTACTGCTGAAGAAGCTACTTGGGAAAGAGAAGCTGAAATGATGGAGAGATATCCATTTTTGTTTAAGCAATGAACTCTAGTAGTTAAATAATAACACCGAGGACGGTGTTTATTTTTGGAGGGGGAATATGTAACACCCCCAAAGTATGTGTTGAAAATTTCAAAGTTAGACATTGAACTTAAATCCTAAGGGGAGTGGACCCCAAAGGATGAATGAATTGTGAATGTAATTTAATATTAAATTTGAAGAAATGAATAAAGTACTAGTATGCATGTTGACCAAAAATGAGAATTGAGATCACTTGCTAAGTCCATGAGGATGGATAAGGCAATTATTCCCCACAATCCTTCAAAAATCCTTGGAAGGAATTAATGCTAATTTAGATTTCGAGGAAAAATCTAAATTTCCCCAATGATGAGGAAAGTAGTTGGGAAGAGGTAGCAAGCTGGAAAAAGCTGAGGGAAATCATAAAACAGCTTTAAAGAATCCCAAATTGGGAAGCCTAGGCAAACAGGAAGAAAAGCATCCTGCTATTCTGGACGCAGAATTAGAAACAGGCTTTGGGGAACTATTAGCTTAAATAAGCTGCTCCTAAACAGATCAGAGGTTGATCGGTGGAGGAGGTGGTCTCAGCTTGGGGGTGAGTTCTGAGAGAGAAATAGAACTCTACGGTTGGAAGGTTGGTCTACTGCATGATTGGTATGTGTTTAAACCACCTATGGATTTTATTTTCTACAGTATAAATTGGCTACATATAACTTACTACTTTATATTAGAAGTGAAAATACTGCATGCTGGATAATGATGGTATAAATTTTATTTGTAACTTTAATCTGCTTCAATAAGTAAAAGAGGAACAGTAGGAATGGGGTTTTCAACCCATATGACAGAGAAAGGAGAAATTATGGGAGTCTCTGATGTTCTTTCTTTTAACAGAAGTAACTGGCAGAAGCAAATCTTCCACCTTCTATATGGTAGCAAGAACCAGAGCCCAAGATAGTATCCACCAGAATGTCTAAACCCAATTTGGGGTCTAAATCTGGAGATGTTGTATAAAAGGGGGAGTCAAGAAACATAATTAGACAATCTTAAGTTATTATTAGAATGGAAAACTTCAGATGATGCTCAGAAAAACAATTATAGAATTAAATCAATGTTACTAACTGTACACAGTAATGAGGCTGAGATACCTTGTACAGACTCTCCCCTGGAGATAAATTCAGAAAATCCATCATAGACATATTTAAAGTAGATAGTGGTGGTGCAAATAAACATTGAGTATAGACATGACAGAGTATAGAAATCATATAAATTACTCTAAATCCTATTATTAAAGCTGTAAGGAAAATCAGTGGAAAACTTATTCAACTCCGAAAAATAGTTCATACAGGTACTGTAAGACAGAGAGCATATATTCCAGGAGATATGGGACTGTCACTTTAAATACTGATTATATTTGTGAGTAAGAGATTAGTATGTATAGTATGTAATTCTCAATCATTAAACAGCATTGAATATCATATGGTTGAGTCATAACTCACTACCCACTAAGGGAAATACACTATTCTGGACGCCTATAAATAAACCATGGCAACAATATGAAAATCACAACCACAAGCCTATCGCAGATAGGAACCACATATATTTTGTAGACTTTCTGTAAATGCGATAAATTTGTATACTATATCCACAGAAGTCAAACATTATAGGAGTAAACCCAGTCTGAAATGGAAAACGATCAGCATATTAAGGGTTTTCGTATTATCCTATTGTTACTCTTCTGTATCAAAACCAAATTAAATATCGAATGCCAAAAATTCAATCAACAACCGTAGTGACAAAAATATATCATAGCCATATATTATAAATCCGACATTGTTATTCTGTGTCCAAGGTTAAGAAACCCATATATTACATACATAAACCCATAGTGTTGAACTTGGCAATGGTAGTGCGTTATGCATAAGTCAAAGTTTAAGTCACTAACATTATTAAGGCCTATGGAAGCCTTTGAAGGAGTGCTTCGAGGCTTATAAATTGAAAATATATATATATATGGTGAACTACATATATGTAAGTTCTATGGAAGCGGCATTTAACCTATGTGGGAAATTATGTTCAATAGGCATAATGTAGGGATATATAAATGTGTAATATATATATATATATAATATATATGGCCACACTCCTGTGTAGAGTTGGGGAAAGACGATATAACCTTATTATGAGAATCCTAACCGGATGCAATGCATAAGTTTAACCAATACATACTAGGGTGAAAACTGGAAAAAAAAAAAAAATTGTTGGTGTGGTGATAGAGGTACATTACAAATGGTATCAGAGCCCAAGTTATAAAACTGGGCTGTTATGATTGTGCTCACTGAATTTTGAATGTTATTTTTAAATGAATAGTGCAGAGATTGTTTTTTTTTCAATATTACTGATCAATATTCTGAGTGTATACAGTGGTGCCAAAATGGCTGAAGGTGGAGAAATTTATGTGGATCTGCGGGATGATTTTGGTTCACCAGATCCCAATGCCCCGGTAATGGCTATGTTGCACAGGTTGCAACGAGAATTGGCTGAATTGAAGAGCCAGAATGACATACTGTCATCAGCCAGTAAGGAGCAAGAAAAGCTCATATGAGGACTCACTTCACGGAACAGCCAAGAAGGCGAAGGTTCCGGAAAGAGGAAGATGGATGAATCTGATGATGATGATGCTGGTAGACATCAATCTAAACAGAAAAGAGAATTGCAGGGGGAATTCAGAAAGATCAAACCTCCCTCCTATGATGGGGAGAAGGAGGAAGATGTTGAAGCTTGGTTGCTGAACATGATTAAGTATTTCCAAGTTTTTGAGCATGAGAGCAATCTGAAAGCCAGATTAGATATTTACCATCTACAAGGTAAAGCTACCTTGTGGTGGGAAGAGACAAAAATGGTGCATGCCATTGATGAAAATACAGTTACTTGGGAGGATTTCCAGGCTAAGTTCAAAAATCATTATTTGAATGAGCGATATTATGATGATAAAGCAAAACAATTCCATGAACTTAGACTAGGATAGCTCACTATTGATGAGTTTGTTACTAAGTTTACAAACCTGTTGAGATATGTACCCTACATTAGGGAAGAAAAGGAAAAAGTACAAAGGTTTCTGAACTGTTTGCCTATAGTATACAAAGAGAAAATTGAATTTGACAATCCAAAAATAATGGACGAAGCTGTTAGAAAAGCAAGATTATGCTATTAGCAGTTTAAAGGAAAGGCTGAACAAGGAAAAAGCTGGTTAAACAAGGGGGGAGTTTAAGGGAAAAAGACAGAAACCAGCCTATTTAAAGAATTTTGGCAGAGATCATCTGCGGAAGAAGTTTAACAAGCCCAAAGAGAGCCAAACTGCTCAATCCCAGGTGGCTTCAAAACAAATAGAAGGGGAAAATAAAAAGGAAGGGACAGTCAGAATGAAGGAACCTTTGAAATGTTGGGGCTGTGGAGAACCCCATATGATGAGGGACTGCCCCCATCGAAATATTCACATGATCAACAGAGAGCGAGAGGCAACAACAGTAAATGACGTAGCCAGAAATATACCAACTATCAGTGCAACCTTCGAAAATCGGCAAGCGGAACATCAAGCAACTATGGTGGAAATGGAGGGTAAGATTTCTGACCTACCTATTACTGTTTTTATTGATCCAGGTGCTTCTTTAAGTTACATTAGTCCTGGAGTTGTAGAAAAATTTAAAATCAAACCTGATAAATTTCAGCAGTCATGGTTGGTACAGCTGGCCACTGGGACTAAGAGAAAAGTAACCCATAAATTGCCCAAAAAAGCCATTTAATTAAATGGTTTTGCAACAGAAGTGACTCTGAACATACTGTCGTTAGGATCCTATGACTTGCTGATAGGACTGGATTGGCTGGAAAAGTAGAAAGCCCTGATGAATTGCTGGGATAAAACCCTGCATTGTGTGGATGAAGAAGGGAAACCTTTTACTCTAAAAGGAAAACCAAAATCCATTTCAGTAACACAAATATTAGCCTTACAATTAAAACGAACAGCTAGAAAAGGATACCAAGTTTATGCAGTGCAGGTAGAAGAAGTAGAACAGAAAACTGGAGAAGACCTGTTGAATGAGTTGCCGGTGGTAAGGGAATTTAAGGAAGTTTTTCCAGATGAGATTCCTCATCTTCCCCCTAAAAGAGAAATTGATTTTTCCATATATTTGGTGCCAGGAGCAGCACCTATTTCCGGAGGCGCCTATAGAATGAGTCCTCCTGAACTGATGGAGCTGAAGATGCAATTGCAGGAATTATTAGACAAAGGTTACATTAGACCCAGTGTCTCTCCTTGGGGACCACCAGTCTTATTCGTGAAAAAGAAAGATGGAACTTTCAGGATGTGCATTGATTATCGCCAACTAAACAAGTTGACCATTAAAAATAGATATCCGCTCCCCAGAATTGATGATCTTTTTGACCAGGTGAGAGCGGCCTCAGTCTTTTCGAAGATTGACTTAAGAACTGGATATCACCAGCTCAGAATCAAGGAAGAAGACATCAGCAAAACAGCTTTTCGAACCCGGTATGGACACTACGAATTTGTGGTTTTACCTTTTGGACTGACAAATGCCCCGGCACATTTATGTGTCTAATGAACAGTGTGTTAAATAAGTATCTGGATAAGTTTGTTCTGGTGTTCATAGATGATATCTTAGTATACTCCAAAAATGAAGATGAACATCAAGAACACCTGAGAATAGTATTGCAGACCTTAAAAGAAAACCAGTTATATGCCAAGTTCAGCAAATGTGAATTCTATAAAGATAAAATTCAATATCTGGGTCATGTTATATCTGAAAAAGGCCTTGCAGTTGATCCTGAAAAGATAAAAGCCATTAAAGAATGGCCAGTCCAAACTGATGTTTCAGCAGTAAGGTCATTTATGGGGATGGCAGGCTACTATCGTATATTTGTGGAGAGATTTTCTGCTATAGCGCATCCCATCACATCATTGCAGAGGAAGGGAGTTAAGTTCGCGTGGACTGAAAAATGTCAAGTCAGTTTCGAGAAATTAAAACAAAGACTTACATCAGCCCCTATACTGAAGATTGTAGATCCTGATAAGGAATTTGTGGTGTGTACTGATGCTTGCAGAGAGGGGTTGGGAGGAGTCCTATTACAGGAAAACTCCGTTATTTCCTATGAATATCGAAAACTGAAAATACATGAACAGAATTATAGTGCCTACGATCTGGAATTAGTAGCTGTTATCCATGCTTTGAAGATGTGGCGACACTATCTCCTTGGAAAAAGGTTTATTTTAATGACTGACCACATTAGTCTTAAGTACTTCTTTTCCCAAACTGATCTGAATGCAAGGCAAGCCAGATGGCTATCCTTTTTAAGTGAATTTGATATGGACATTAAACATATCAAGGGAAAAGAAAATAAAGTTGCTGATGCATTAAGTAGGAATGCTTGTCAGACTATAAACCGCCTTGGGAGTAGTGCGCAGATCGAAATAGAATAATTGGTGAGAAAAATACCAAATCAAGACCCAAACTATGAAACACTCTTAGTGAAACTGCAGAAAAAGGAGAAAACTGATTTCACTCAAAACGAACAAGGGCTTCTATATTATAAAAACAGGTTGTATATTCCAAATGTAGAGTCCTTAAAAAGAGAAATTCTTGATGAATATCACAAACAACCATATGCAAGACATCCAGGATATCAAAAACTGTTAACAGCCCTAAAAAAGAAATTGTTCTGGCCAGGAATGAAGAAAGATGTGGTAGAATATTTAAGTAAGTGCATGGAATGTCAACTGGTCAAAGTTGAACATCAACATCCAGCAGGTCTGTTAAACCCTTTGCCAATAGCAGAATGGAAATGGGACACAGTTTCCATGGAATTTATAACAGGGTTACCCATAACCAAATAACAACATGATTCTGTGATGGTAGTAGTAGACACTCTCACAAAAGCTGCCCACTTTATACTAGTAAAATCCACTTTTGGGATAGCTCAAGTAGCGAATGTGTTTCTGAAGGAAGTAGTAAGGCTTCATGGGGTTCCAAAAGTAATTGTATCGGACCGAGACGCTAAGTTTACAGCAGCATTTTGGAAAGGATTGTTTGGAGGGATGGGTACTAAGTTGAATTTTAGTACTGCCTATCTCCCTCAGACCGATGGGCAAACAGAAAGTACTAATCAAATTTTGGAGGATATGTTGAGAATGTATGTGATGGACAGACCATCAAAGTGGGAGGAGTATTTGCACTTAGCTGAATTTGCTTATAACAACAGCTACCAATCCTCAATCAAAATGAGTCCGTTTGAGGCATTGTATGGAAGGAAGTGTCGTACTCCTTTGAGCTGGGGTCAACCAGAGGATAAACTAATGTTAGGACCTGATGCTTTACAAGAGATGGAAGGAATTGTTAAATAGATACAAAGAAACATCAAGACAGCGCAAGATCGCCAGAAAAGATATGCTGATAAAAAAAGAGTACACCGAGAATTTAAAGTGGGAGATCATGTGTATCTGCGTATTAAGCCAAAAAGGAGCACACTTTATGCGGGAATTTGTGCAAAACTAGCTCCTAGATATTGTGGTCCTTTTGAAGTATTAGAAAGGGTGGGACCAGTGGCATACAAACTGGCCTTACCACCCCATGTTAGAGTGCATGATGTGTTTCATGTTGCATTATTAAAAAAATATGTGCATGATGCTTCTCACATAGTTGATTCAAATGTTGTACAGGTGGAACCAGAAGGGGAGTTTCTACCAGAACGGCTTCAAGTATTGGAGCGGGAAGAAATTGAATTGCGAAACAGAACAGTAGCCAGAGTAAAAGTGCAGTGGAAGCACTTTACTGCTGAAGAAGCTACTTGGGAAAGAGAAGCTGAAATGATGGAGAGATATCCATTTTTGTTTGAGAAATGAACTCTAGTAGTTAAGTAATAACACCGAGGACGGTGTTTAATTTTAGAGGGGGAATATGTAACACCCCCAATTTATGTGTTGAGATTTCAAAGTTAGACATTTTGAACTTAAATCCTAAGGGGAGTGGACCCCAAAGGATGAATGAATTGTGAATGTAAATGAATATTCAAGTTGAGGAAATAAATAAAGTACTAGTATGCATGTTGACCAAAAAAATGAGATTTGAGATCACTTGCTAAATCCATGAGGATGGATAGGGCAACTATTCCCCACAATCCTTCAAACAAATCCTTGGAAGGAATTAATTCTAATTTAGATTTTGAGGAAGAATCTAAATATCCCCAATGATGAGGAAAGTAGTTGGGAAGACGTGAAAAAGCTGGAAAAGCTGAGGAAAAGCATAAAAACAGCTTTAAAGAATCCCTAAGATGGGATGCCTAGGCAAACAGGAAGGAAAGCATCCTGCTATTCTGGACGTAGAATTAGGAAACGGGGCTTTAAGGAACTATTAGCTTAAAATAAGCTCCTCCTAAATAGATCGGTGGTTTGTGTTTATGCAGGTGGAAGTGTAGCTGGATTGCAGGGCATTCGGGAGAGAAATAGAACTCTGCGGTTCGGAGGTTGGTCTACTGCATCATTGGTATGTGTTTAAACGACCTATGGATTTTATTTTCTACAGTATGAATTGGCTACATATAACTTACTACTTTACATTAGAAGTGAAAATACTGCATGCTGGATAATGATAGTATAAATTTTATTTGTAACTTTAATCTGCTTCAATAAGTAATAGAGGAACAGTAGGAATGGGGTTTTCCACCAATATGACAGAGAAAGGTGGAATTATGGGAGTCTGTGATGTTCTTGCTTTTAACAGAAGTGACTGGCAGAAGCAAATCTTCCACCTTCTGTATGGTAGCAAGAACCAGAGCCCAAGATAGTATCCACCAGAATGTCTAAACCCAATTTGGGTCTAAATCTGGAGATGATGTATAAAAGGGGGAGTCAAGAAACAAAATTAGAAAATCGTAAGTTATTATTAGAATGGAAAACTTCAGATGATGCTCAGAAAAAAAATTATAGAATTAAATCAATGTTACTGACTGTACACTGTAATGAGGTTGTGATACCTTGCACAGACTATCCCCTGGAGATAAATTCAGAAAATCCATCATAGACATATTTAAAATAGATAGTGGTGGTACAAATAAACATTGATTATAGACATGACAGAGTATAGCAATAATATAAATTACTCTAAATCCTATTATTAAAGCTGTAAGGAAAATTAGTGGAAAACTTATTCAGCTCCGAAAAATAGTTCATGCAGGTACTGTAAGACAGAGAGCATATATTCCAGGAGATATGGGACTGTCACTTTAAATATTTATTATATTTGAGAGTAAAAGATTAGTATGTATAGTATGTAATTCTCAATCATAAAACATTATTTAATATCATATGCTTGAGTCATAACTCGCTACCCACTAAGGGAAATACACTATACTGGACGCATATAAATAAACCATGGCAAGAATATGAAAATCACAACCACAAGCCTATCGTAGATAGGGAACACATCTATTTCGCAGACCTTCTGGAAATGCGATAAATTCGTATAACATATCCATAGAAGTCAAACATTATAGGAGTAAACCAAGTCTGAAATGGAAAATGATCAGCATATTAAGGATCTTCGTATTATCCTATTATCACTCTTCTGTATCAAAACCAAATTAAATATCGAATGCCAAACATTCAATCAAAACCGCAGTGACGAAAATATATCATAGCCATATATTATAATCCGACATTGTTATTCCCTTTCCAAGGTTAAGAAACCGCATCATATGGTGGGAGAGTCTCGGCATAAATGCCGAACAAAAACCCAACGTCACTGAAAAAAGCATACGACCATAAACACAGTCCTTCATACAAGAGGCACCCAAAGTTTATTCATTATATGGGTGCAAAAATTTCAAAATTAAAAATCTATAGAAATCAACGATGGCATTGTCCCCTCATAAAAAGTTCAGGGATTGTTGGTTGCCCTCAGGCATTCATCATCGCAAGAGTAGCATGATACGAGTACCGACCTGTAGGTATGAGGAGAGGTTCAATTAGCGCATGGGGTAGAGAGGCGAGAAACCGCGTTGCAGAAACTAAATTTTATATAAGGAGCGAAAACATCACCTCAGTAAAGGGATTCTGACACCTGCATATAACCAAGGAGAGGCGTTAGATACCCATAGAAAATGCGAAGGCTATAAAAATCAGTACGTATGGAAAGTTCAAACAATGAATACTGAAATGGAAATATTCAGGTATCACTATGGTGAATCCCATAAACAGTGAGGCTACAGCCGTGGTACGCAACAAACCAAACAAATACCTGACCAGAAACGATAGGACGAGAGGCTGTTACCTGGAAATCGAATGATGAGGAAGAATAAATTTCTATGCGTAAAGCCCAGGTACCCAGCGAAAACCACAAATGGGATACGAAGTTGGTTAACCTACAAACCAAAGTGGTTGAGACGTAAAAGCACTCATAACCACTGAAATAAACGCTCGGTGAAAAATATTTGGAACTAGTTAGAAACGTAAATGGGACTCTGGTTAATGGATACCAACCAAAAAGAAAATAAAAACCCCAAATCATAGATTACCTATGCGAAGGTCTAATGTGCTCGCAAGTTAGAGCTTTAGTCGACTGGAAACAAAGACCTCAACAGGCCGAGTCGTGGCGTACGTAGATCCGGAGGGAAGCACCCTCGCTGCAAGGAAAATGTGAGTTATGCATCAGCTGTGGAATGACCTCGATACACTTCGGGCGAGAGAAAAGAACACAGTTAAGCCATGGCGAATTAAATATCAACCGGAATCCAGATTTTGAAACCCTAAACCGCCTTACACCATACACCTGTCTTCATCGCCACAACTGGCATGGGGATGAGTAACTCGGTGGAGTGGGCAGTATTAAATTCACAGGTAGGTGAAGTACTACGCCTCAGTTAATAACCATAGCCTCGAACTAGTAAATGGCGTAGTTCAAACGATCAAGTCACGTGAAGTAATCCGAGGTGGCACCGCCTGTAACCAGTGCGTACACCCGACTTAAATACCCAAGGATCCGACCAAATCAATGTATGCAGCGCTCAATGATGCCTCGAAACCTCGAGCAGAGTTTAGAACAAAATATATAAAAATCTCTATGGTTACAAAGCGAAATAACTACGGTGTGAAATTATGGTTCCGTAGTAATTAAATTCGATTAAATACGATTGCGTTCATTTGACTCGTCCTCATAACCATATATTACATACATAAACCCATAGTGTTGAACTTGGTAATCGTAGTGCGTTATGCATAGGTCAAATTTTAAGTCACTACCATTATTAAGGCCTATGGAAGCCTTTGAAGGAGTGCTTCGAGGCTTATAAATTGAAAATATATATATGGTGAACTACATATATGTAAGTTTTATGTAAGGGGCATTTAACCTATGGGGGAAATCATGTTCAATGGGCATAATGTAGCGATATATATAAATATATAATATATAGATAATATATATATGGCCCCACTCCTGTGTAGAGTTGGGGGAAAGACGATTTAACCTTATTATGAGAATCCTAACCGGATGCAATGCATAAGTTTAACCACTACATACTAGGGTGAAAACTGGAAAAAAAAAAAATTGTTGGTGTGGTGATAGAGGTACATTCAGGAGTACTATTACGTGTGCTTGCAGGGTAGAGGAAAACAAGTATATTTTTTCAAAGGCAGCAACCATTATTTCTTCCAAAAATTTGAGAGATTTTGAACAAGAGGGATGAACGGTTGATATTGTATGACAAAAATGAAGTGGAAGATGAGTGGTTGTGGTTGAATCGTAGGATTTTTGTGGAAGATGGACAATTATGAAGCATATCGCATTCAGTCATGAAAAATTTCATTACATATCGCACTTGGCCATAAATATTTCACTGCATATCACATTCGGTGAAAGGGGCCTTGGGAATCTGATGAGGAGTCATGTCTTGACTTGTTCTATGGTTTGCGATGAGCCAAAAAATGCAATCAGCCGAGATTTGTGATCTCATATTTGCGAAGGAGTATATCGAAGATAATATGAGATATATCGCGTCATAATCCTGCCACCTTGTCACAACCTCAGTAGGACCCACCTTCGGTGACGTCATTCATCGCAATCGCAAATCGCGAAACATTTTTTTTCCACCTTATAACCTCTACCCCAAGACTTTGCACTCACACTAATGTGCCACGAGATTTACCATTGAAAAAAAATCCTCCCATCATGTATTTAAACTCATTTATTGCTATGATGGAAAAATAGGAGTTAAGCCTGATTCACGCTACTTGTGGATTTAATTAACTCCTAATTGTGTGCTTAACTTTAGATAATGACAATTTTAAGTTAGCGGTGGACTTGGAGGAGGCACTAAATTTAGAGGTAGTTCCAGATTTGGTGGGCTTATATGGAAGTTAGCCATATTTAGTGGTAGTTCTCTAGACCTTCACTAAATGAGGCCTACCTATAGCAATATTCGATTAAATTTGGCTCAAGAATAGTCATTCTTAGCATTTTGGCATGTTGGGAATCCATTGGAATATGTTTCATAGGCAGAGGAGAACTTCTTTATGGTGTTTTTCCCACTTGAAGATCAAAGATGCTGAGGGCCACCAGGAGAGGAGGCCATGTATAGAGAACCTATAGACCAATTGAACAACCAGAAGATGCTACTAAGGCGTTTATGGATGCTCTGAATCCATTGGTTACATATTTTTTCTGTTTATAACATATCTTCAAGTTCAAATTATAGGTTTAACTAGGAGGGTGTATGGATCATTCAGATATTGATCCAATTCTTGGAGGATTTTGAAATGGAGATTATCTTGCATGGATCTTCCAGCCTCCATCTGTTTATAGCAGTAGCCTTTGCAGTAGTGTTGTATCAATTTTCTCATCTTTTCTCTTTAATTATTTTATAGAAAAATAATGTTGAGTTACTTACATTTATTGAAGTACAAATTTGATTCTCTTTCATATTTGAGTAAGGGATCTTGGTAATATTCAATTTTTTAATAACAGTAGGTGTATGGTAAAGGGGCTTTGCAAGAGTTTTTTCTTTTTAGGAGAAACTTAGCATTTCATATCAGCACATTGATATACTGATCATTTTGAAATTGGAGCAAAATAACAATGAATCATGCTTTAGAGCCGATTCATGGAGATGTAGTCCAAGCTGGGCGAACTCCTTCATCAAATGGATTGTGTTTAAATGTATGATGTATTTTCCTTTCATGTGCTTAATGGTTTCATATCTATATCTTTCTCATGGAATTACATATTGAAAGGAATATAAAAGAAATCCTTGTGATAATTTTAAATGTTAGTGAAATTTCTATCGACATAAGAAATAATTTTTTAAGACTGATGAGGGAGATTGCATAGCATAAATAAGTTTTCCCACATTCATAGCAGATCGTGAGTGATACTGACCTCATTTTTCTAGTTGAAACTTGGGAGCATGACTAATCTAGGGTTCCTCACCTTAACGGATTCATTTTTTGGCTATTTGGAACAAGAAATCCTCTCAAAGGGTTCTTGGTGGTATAAAATGTTATATTAAGAACATTTCTTCATCTCACATCCATCTTCATACTATGTGCCCCTTCAATCAGTACATTTGGATCGAGATCTCTGATTCTTCCTCCAATAATTTTTTTTTTGCAATCTTCTATTCTGCTCCTATAAAATCTACCTCCTATAATAAAAACAACTTAGATAATAATTTTCCTTTCAGTACCTTAGAAAAATACATTCATAACCTCATGACTTAAGGTAATATTCTTTTGTTCAAGGACATAAATGCTAGAACTTCTACCAACCAAACTATTACGTTAAGTAAGCACTTTAACTCTGACATCTTCTGGGTTGATGAATATGATGACTTAGATAATATATTCAAGGGAACCTTTGAATATAGAACCAAGACCCTATTTTCCACCAAAATCCTCAAGCTTTGTAGTTCCCAAGACCTTATTATCTATAATGGTATTAGAAAGTTACCTTCCTCTGGCAAGATGACTTGTTTGCATGGGTTGGGAATTATTGTTGTGGAATATGTGATTTAAGACACCCATGACCTTAACTCTATTACCAACTTTGAGCTTCTTAAACATTTAGAGCTTGACATTGAGCACAGGCCTTTATATGTAACCCTCAATCTTGTCATGCATACCGTCCACATGCCAGATACTAGTGAAAGGCAATAATACACTTATTTTAATTAGAGTAATATAAAGCTTTTCTTAAAGGAGTTAAAAATGGATTTAATTTCCCTCACTTATAATAAGAACATTGATGAATTTTATAACAATTTTAGTACTACCCTTTCCACTACCATTAACAACTTCTCCACTGAGGTTTCATATCAGAAGATTTATAAAACTTCCAACCCTTGGTATGACAAAGACTATAAAATTCGTAGGAAAACTATTGAAGACGCTCCTAAAAAAATTGTAAAGCTCTTAAATATTAGTATTTACCAAGCCCTTATTAAAGAGAAGAAGTGATCATATATTAATAAGAGACAAGATCATATTATTCACCTTTCTAAAGTTCCGCCCAAAATGTTTTGGAAAAAATTAATTGTTTGCAAATATATATATAATCATTCAATCCCAATAGAAAAGTAAAACAGGTATATTAAAAAAATTTATTACTCTCAGGACACCATGGACAGCATCGTTAGCACTCGTATTAAGGAATCTATCTTTTCTCTTAAGGACATTGAGTTTGGGATTAATAAGCTCGCTAGTGGGAATGATTAACATATTGAAGGGTACAAGGATGAGATATTAAACATGGGAACATCTATCCTCATTCGTCATCTCGACAAGCTTCTAAATTTTGTTGTATAGCATGGATTACCTAAGCCTTGGGCACAAAGCCTTATTATGCCTCTCTTTAAAAATGGGGACAAAATGATTCCCTCTAACTACAAGACCATTATTATTAGCCACATCTTAGCTAATATTTATGCTATCATTTTGGATAAGAATATCAGCCACTCGCTTGAAATCCATTGTAAAAGAACCAAAGGGCAGGATGGTTTTAGGAGGCGGAACTCGACCAACGATCAAGTTGTTACTCTCAGGATCATTGCCTAAGAATGTAGCAATATTGAAGTATATCTTTGTTTTTTCTTTATGTAATTTATAAAATCCTTTGACATTTTTCCTCGGGATAAGATTTGGAAAAGAATTGATGAAAGAATGACTCATTCAGAGTTGAATATTGTTGGGATTCACCTTTATGAGATAGTTGTTGCGAAGCTTAAGACCAACGAAGGGTGTTCTAAAGATATTAAATGTAATATAAGGGTTAAGAAAGGGTGTATCCTTTCACCTACCATTTTTGGTATTTACATTGATAAGCTACATGAGTGTTTGGAAATTGAAAGTTGCAAGGGGAAAAAGCTTTCTTGTATTATCATTACTCTTCTCCTCTACCCCGATGATATATTTCTTCTTACTAGAATCGATGAGGACCTCGACAAGCAACTGAAGGCTCTTTATGACTATTGTGCCAACATGGGTATTGTAGTTAATACCGACAAGACTAAAATCATGATAATTAAATCCAAAAATATCACCCATTGAAATTTTGTTTATGAATCATAACAATTTTGGGGATAAGGTCTCTTCTTATAAATTTTTGGATATTGACATTCCTTATCAGTTCAACTAGTTGAGGGTTGATGGGATCAAACCATACCCTTACTGGTACCATGCTACTCTAAATACGAAGACACTAGGGGGAGTAGTGGTTCGATTTTTTCCTATGATATTTATTTCCCAATATAAAAGAAAAAAATAAAGGGGGTTACAATTATATAGCAACATTGCAAGACAAATATCTTAGGTAATTTTGGAGAGAGTATTTAAACTTTATACTTATGGATTTTAATACCAAAGAAAAGAGAGTAGAGAACTCTCATCTTCTAGTTATGCTTTCTCTAAAAATTTCTCAAAAATAAATGTGTGATTATTGGGTATGGTGTGAATATACTTTATGTTTTTATTATTTTCACATTGCAACCAATTTATTTACTGAAGAATAAAATTATCTAAATGTAATGAAATTTAGAAATAAACATTTCAACAATTTTATTAGTTTTTTTAAAGAAATTTATCTAATCAAACATGCCAATTACTTTACAAATTAGTAAACCAAACAATATATTTTAGAAAATTCTCTAATTTTTATTATATCTTTTAAAATTTTTTAGAATATAATAGATAAAGCTCAGTGACATAAAATGAGAAGAAAAATGACCAAAAATTATATAAGCCCCATTCTTAAATACACAAACATCCAAACAATAGAAATAAGGGTAAGATAGATTGCTTTAAACGCTCATGATATTCACTTTTGATAGAAGATGTTGATAATCCATGAGAATCCAAAATATAAGGAAACATATTTTATAACCAAAAGTTGAACGTATATTTTTAAACCAACTAGCCTCTTCCCAACTCTAGAGTTCCTTTAGTTGTCTTTGATAGGATTCACCAACACCCTCATAAAAATTATGTGCACAAATCAAAAGCTAAGTGAATGGCCCACTTCAAAATATAACATTAAATGAAAATTGAAAATTATATTACTAATGATTAATTTGTATCATGAAATTAAAGTGAAAAATATTAAATATTATGTAGTAATTTAAACTCTAGATTTTTTTAAATCAATAAATTAATTTTTATAATAATATAAATTAAAATATTTTTTAAAATTATAAAAAATGTTTTTTATTGTTATGTTTTATTAAATTTGATATATATGAAAAAAATTACGTTTTTATATTACAATTTATTTAAATTTTACATTTTTATGTTTTTTTATAACATTTTAAAATTGTTAAAAGGAGAAGATAAATTTTGTTTTTATTTTTTTCTAAATTATAAATTTCATTGAAATATTTTTTTTCATCATTTTTATTCTGAATATTTTGTGATTAGTTATCATTTCAATTAAAATTTGGATTCACACTTTAACTTTAATTACTAATTAAAAATTACAATTATAGCGTAATAAAGGACATTAAAGTTGAAGTAATAATTACTTGGTATTAATTAGATGATCATATTCTATACTAATTACGATTAAAAATTCATTAATATAACATCTGCCAATAAAAAAAAATCAGTTAAAAAAAATATTGTATATAAATGTTACAATTCAATATGAAGGATGTGCTTGAACTTCTTTAGAATGGAATTTATCCTGGGACTTATTTACTCTTTGAGTCATCTCATGAGTGGTTAGAAATATCACTTTGAATTGAATTAGGATGAGTGAGAGAACAAATAGTTCAACTATTATCATAAATTTTTGCATTCAATTTTTTAGAAAAAGATTGTTCTTTGTCCCATAACTAAAGAGGTCTTCTACAACAATTTGGTGTTTGGTTTGGATGTGACCTTAAAATATATTATTATTATTATTATATATGGTTAAAAATATATGTATATATTATAAAAAATAATTGAAAAAATAATTTTTTATAGTTAAAATATTTTGATTAGTTTTACTTTTTCTACCATTAGGCTTCATAATTTAGTCCTTGAATCTATTTATGTAATAGAAAATCTAAGTTTAAAAATGAAAAGTCGTACCCACACAAATGAATGTGTATCAATTTTAATCATGAATCTACCAAGCATAGACATGACCTGTAATCTTTTTTCAATTTTTACACCTTAAAATATTTTATCTTTTTCTCTTCTCCAACATATTGTTAAAATTGATATATAATGGTAAAATACTAAACCTTATTAAGCAAAAGAGTGTTGCTATTTTTTTCCTATAATAGGGAAATAATTTTTTTGAATTAAAAATAGTTAAAAAAAAGCTTAATAATAATTACTTAAGATTGAAAAACATAAACTATATTAACATTAAGTTACCAAAAAAAAATATTTAAAATTATTGAATTCAATTTTATATAAAAAACAAAAATTTTAAAAATTTATTTAAAAGTATTAATCCATTTTTATATTAAAAATAAGATTTTTAACCATCTATTTTTGCACCAAATTTATTTGAATCCTACACGACAGATGGATATCTATTATATAATGTGAAACATTTCTAATTTCCAATATAATTTAAATTTATATCTATTAATCAACCCTTTGCATGATAAAATGTCCATGGGATTTAGAAATGTGAATGCTACTATTCAAACATACATTGGACAGTTCCGCTTGAAACACGGTAAAATTTACTAGCAACACGACACTATTAAAACTTTGAAATAAAATCAGCGAAAAGAATAGTTATATTTCCAAGGAAACACATTAGAAATTGTAAGTAATCTCGACTCCATGAAAACGTAGACCTGGTTTCTTTACATATGACATAGACCGGGTTTCTCTACCTATGACGTAGACCTTGTTTCTCTACATTTGATTCCACAAGAATGATGGTCGGTATGGTGGCTATTATCCACTGAAGAATCCAATAAAATCTCATAAAAACTAAGCCATTTAACAATCTCAATCCACTAGTTATATTTCCCCTCAACCTCCACAATCCAAGCGTAATATTTCTAGAACCCTAACATGCATATTAACTTTGAAGCCTTGATAATCGTTTCGAACTTATTATATTAACTCTGAAGTCTTAATAATTGTTTGGAAGTATTGATAGACAACGTGGAAAATATTATTATATTAAACATAAATGCATGAATGCATTAATTCTTTGTGAGAAAATATATAAATATAAGGCAGGTATAGATAAAGATAAGCCAAGAATTAGTAGACTAAATGGTTAATGGTAACTAATTAAAAATGCGGACCATTACCCAATATTATGTTAGAAGGCAGTGGTTGGTGCATTCAATTGGAGGGAGGCTTGAAGAGACTACCTGCCTCTGTGCATTCATTTTTAACACATGGTCCCATTGACTACAAGTGACTCCTCATCCCGGTCGATTAAGACCATGTAAACGATCAACCATGGAACAATACGATCGCACCCTCCATCTCAAGATTAACCATAGTGAGCTTATGATTTTTCATTGAGATATTTGTGGCTTGGGCTCATTGTTTTTTATATTGGTCTATACATAACGGTGCATTTTTAATCTAGAAGAGGTTGTGTGCCATGGCTCCGGGATCCTTTTGTATTTCAAGGATTTTCTCTACCGAATTGACTGTCGCTTGCATATAATATTACATGGGTCATATTAGGTTTAATGAAACTTATTTGGTGCATGGTAAAGTCCTGTTCTTGCGGAAACGCCCTTTGGAAAATAATGATTTTGCTTTTGTTTTACAATTTTGAGATTTATTGGTGATGGGCTTTATAAATTTTGTTATTGCTGGATATTTTGCGCTTGATGTTTTAGATCTCATCAAATTGGATTTATTCTTGGTTTGGCTCTCTCCTCCTAGAGACTTAGCCTCCTCTATATGTTTGTGTTGTGTTTTATCTTTTTTAGTTATATATTGCTTATGGATTTTAGAGATATATATTAATTGATTTAGATTTTTTTTATACTAAATAATTATAGTTAAAAGATTTGTCTAGCAGTAATTTTAACTTAGCACAAAATTAGTGGTTTGATGTCTAGTAATGACCTTGTTGACATGAAAGTTTTGTTCTTCTTCTTAAGGTTAATGTTTATATGAAATGGTGTATAGAAGAATGTATTCAAAATTAGTGGAAAGTATTTTATCTTTGTAATAATATATTTAAGGTGCATGCAAGTAGATCAAATGTATCTGCTTTTGTGATTGTCTCATGGTGTGTAGAAGAATGTATTCAATTTTAGTGGGAAATATATCATCTTTGTATTCATATATTTATGATGGATTCATGTGGATAATATAGACCTGCTTTTGTAATTACATGCATTCTACAATTCCTTTTATATATAGACAACAAGGATATCTATGCATTATATTTGATCGAGGTGGATCGAACAGGTCCAAGTACATGTGGCTTAAGTGCAAAGGCTCAAACATCAAAGTGTCTCGAATGTGGAAAAATTAATGTGAAGTTGAAGATCTTGTCTTTCGAATTCCAATGATGGAGACGACACTCACTTCTGAGTCTGTATGAGGGAGTTAGGAGTTGAAACTCGGCCACCAGATTCTAGCCAAATCCGGCCGTACTCCATGCGAAATTGTGGGATGGATAATTTGACTCCTATGCTCAAAGTCTATATGTTTCAAAAAGGAGCAGTTGGTTAATATATATATATATATATATATATATATATATATATATATATATATATATATATATATATATATATTTGGAGGGTGGGCCATAACCCGCACCGTCCCATCCCACAAGTATAGAAAAAAGTATTATAATAGTGGTGGGCAGTGGTCGTGACCCCGATACCTGACTAACCCTCGATCACTTACGGGAATTGTTTGTTATTATGGGTGGCAGGGGTGGTGAACCCCATTGCCAACCCAACCATACAAGCCACGAGTATAAGGATGGACGGCCAAAGTGGTGGGGCAGGTTGCCCAATGAGGGCCTGGCTCCCTGTACTTGTACTAAAACTAAAACGACGATGTTTGCAAAAATAAATGTGCAGTTAATTCAAACGGTTTTCAAGTTATAGAGGAGGGGGGAGGGGTTTGATCGCTCGACCCCCTCCCTCCAAATGTGGATCAAACAAATTTAGATAACCAAAAATTTAGGGAATTCCACCCACACTTTATTATATAAGCGTTTATTTCATAAGTGCGCCCAGGTATGCCAGGAGCGGGAACGAATTTGCAGAGAGGTGGAACCATGAGAACTGTGCAAGAGGGGGAAGAACCATGATCTGAGCCATTTTCTAGAGGGTCCGGATTTTCACTTTTTCAGATTCATGCAAAATTTGTATTAATTATGCACCTCTCAATGCCACGAATCCAACAGTGTTCTCCATTTCTTCATCAGAAGTCTCCAATTCGTAGGCACTTTACGTTATGGACGTATAAGGGTGTAATTTTTCATTTTATACTTGTACTTTCATTTTTTTCCACCTAATGAAAGAGGGCCTCCCCACTATTTGAGCAGGGCTTGGAGACGTAGTCCCCCCTGGACAAACTCCTATATCAATTATGTGTATTCTTGCATGATGTTAATTTCTTCTCTCTTATTATGTTTATGTGTTTAAATTTTCTTCTTTAGGATGCAATTTTCACATGCAATTATTTAACACATGTCAGGAAAAATATTTCTTTGAATCAATTTGTTTCAGAGAATGTGTTTTTATATGTAAATTACATTATTTTGTACTAACTAGAGATAGGCTATGGAGATGTGTACATCGGATAACAAACGTGGATGAAGATGTTTAGAATGACGAAGAGCTCAACTTTTGCAATACCTTCTACACCATGGCAGACTGGGTTGAAAATTTCTTCTCTTGAGAAGCTAGAGAAAGCAAGGGAGAATGATTCAGAAGGACAAGGTTCATGGCATGAAGATAATGGAGGAGATTCACTTCCTTCTCCTCTATAAAGTGAAATTTCTTCCTCCTCTTCTCACCATCATCATAGGAATTCAGGAAATGCATCTAATAAACGTTTCTTTAAGTTAGATATCAAATTTGATCTACCCATGTATAATGGTGACAGTAATGCATAGAAACTTAACAACTGGATTAGGCCACTTGAAATCTACTACAGGATTCAACAGATTGTGGAGGATAAGGAAGAGATTCAGTTGGCTTCTCTTCGACTGAATGGCACTGCTCTCATTTGGTTGGAGAGGAAACTTCAAGGCAGAAGTAAGTTCGGTAACCTTCTTTCCTCATGGTCAAAATTCATTTTTGCACTTAAAGATCAATTCTATCCCTTGGGTTGTAAGAAAAAATCCTTAATGGAGAGACAGTACCTAAGGTAAGGTAAAGGACAAAACGTGAAAAGCTTTACCAAGGAATTTAGAAAATAAGCACTAAGTTTTGTCAACTCATTAGATTCACCTGAAGTTGTAACTAAGTACATTGGGTCATTACATAGTTACATTAAACATTCATTTTTAATGTTTTAATGTACTAATATTGACTTAGCCATTGTAAAGGCGATTCATCTTGAAAACAGTGGCATAAATGATAAGGATGATCATTCAAAGAAATAACCTTTCAAACCTTCAAATGGAAAATTCAAGGGGAAATGAAAGGGAAAGGAAAAGAAGATGGCATCAATGAAGAAGGATGAAGGAGAAAATACTTATTGCACTCACTTCAAAAAGGAGGGTCATAATGATGATCATTGTTGAAAGTTGTACCTAGAAAAGAAGTCGAAGGGATATGGTGGAAAGGGTATGAAAAAGATGATGGAAACTACGCAGTAGGACTTTGGATCCAACTTTTCCTTTGAGGCATTAATCACAGCAGCAGTCACAAGAGGTACTCATTCTCTTCATGTTAATTATGAATCACATGAAAGAACTAGTTCAAAAAATTAACCTCTTCCTAATGAATGAAAGATGATTTGGTTGCTTCGTATTATATTTGTCATAAATCATACGTAAGTAGAAACTCTTTTTGATTCAGGCACCCAAGAAAATTTAATCTCAGAATCCTTGGTTAAAAATTTAGGCTGAGAAGTTAAGCCTAATTTGAAAAGTTATCCTCTTGGATGGATACATGAAAAAGTAAAACTAAATGTAACCAAGAAATTTATGGTTAAATTTGTAATTGCTTCTAACCTGGTGGATGAAGTAGAACTCGATGTCATACCATTGGATATTTATGGTATTGTGTTAAGGAGTCCCTATCTTTATGACAAGAAATCAGTTTTCTTTCAACATGAAAATAAATACCAAATACAAAAATATGGGGTAGATTATATTGTGAGAGATCATCAAACCAAGACCAGTGTTAGTCTTGTAAGTGTAGAACATATGAAGAGATTGGTAAATTCTAACATATGGTGTTTTCTCATGGTTGTGAGAGCAAAACATGAAGAAACATCCGATGTTTTCTGAGGATCTGATCCAACTCATAAACACGAATTATGTCAATTTATTTCTAACTATGATGAGTTGTTTCAGGAACCCAGAGGATTTCCTATGAAATGAGAAATCAAACATGAGATCCATTTGCAACATGGTGCTCCATTGCCAAACATTGGTATGTACAAGATGTCATCTATTGAGATGGAGGAGATAAAAAAGAAGGTACAAGAATTGTTGAACCAAGGGGTCATTCGGCCAAGTACTTATCATTGTTGCTCGTTGATCATCTTATTACCCAAGAAATATGGCACATGGAGGATGTGCATTGATTATCGGGCACTAAACAAAATCATGGTGAAAAATAAATACCCTCTCCCTTGCATTGATGATTTGTTAGATCAGTTAAAGTATCCTATATATTTCACCAAATTGGATTTGCGTAGTGGCTATCACCAAGTCAAAATTACAGAGTAGGACGTGTGGAAAACTGTTTTCAATACCAAATGGGGGTTTTTCGAATGGAATATGATGCTATTTGGATTGTGCAATGCTCTGACCACATTCATGAGTGTCATGAATGATATTTTTAGGCCTTTCATTGATGAATTTTTCCTTGTGTATTTAGTTGATATTCTTGTCTTTAGTAACACTTGGGATGAACATGTATGCCATGTAAAGAAAGTGCTTGATGTATTAAAGAGGGAAGAATTTTATGGAAAATTTCCAAAGTGCGAGTTCGGTAAAACCTCTTTGGTTTACCTTGGCCATATTGTTGGTAATGGTAAAATAAAAATAAACCCCTCCAAAGTTGAGGTGATTGTAAAATGGCCTAAGCCTACCAATTTAACAGAGGTCCATAGTTTACTAGGTGCAGTAAAATACTTGAGGAGATTCATTGCCAACTTCTTCGTTATTACATCACCCTTACATGCTCTAATAATTAAAAAAAAAGAATTTCAGTGGGGAGGAAAGCAGTAGAAGTCCTTCGAAGCACTTAGAAGAGAAAATCAGCACCGCACTAGTCCTCACTTTAGCCGATCTCCAACAACCTTCTGAGATCAAAACCGATGCTAGTGTGTATGCCATGGGAGTTGTACTATTACAGCAAAAGAATCCAATATGTTACCATTCCAAGAAGTTCTCCTATGCTTTCATCAGTTACCTCACTTATGACAAGAAATGTATGCCTTGGTCCAAAGTGTGAAAAAGTGGAAACACTACCTCCTCAGCGAGGAAGCCATTATTCATATGGATCACCAGCCCTTGAAATACCTTCAGTCATAGACCAAGCTACAATAGTGTCATAATTTCAGGTGTATGTGGTTTCTAGAGAAGTTTCATTTGGTAATAAAGTATAATAAGGGCACTAGTAACAAAGTAGCAGATATGCTCTCTTGCCCTCCTATTGTTTCTTCTATTATTTTGCACAATGTTTCGTTGTATTTTGAACGTTATGCTAAACAATACGCTAAAAATCATGACTTTAAAGAAATATATGCAAAAATAGCTCATGGTTCATAGGTAGACAACTATCATTTGTAGGGGAAGTTATTGTATCACCTTGGAAAATTGTTTATACCCACAACAGAAAGGGTACATGTAATTCGAGAGGCACATACCTCTCTTGTGTCTGGTCACTTTGGTGTCGAAAAACATCTTATGTCATTTGCAAAGGTTTTTCTTTTGGCCCCATATGAAAAGCATTACAACTCATTTCATGAAGGGATGTGTGATGTGTTCTGTTTCAAAGCCCTGTAATAGAAAACTCGAGCTCTACACACCACTCCCTATTCTGGGTCATCCATCGGAAAGTGTGTCGATGGACTTTGTAGGAGGTTTCCCTGTCTCTAGAAAGGGTCATGAATGTTTTTATGTTTTAGTTGACCACTTTAGACAAATTTTCATATTAGTGCCTTGTAAAAATCCTGTCACTATTGAGTAGACCATTTATCTTTTCTTTCAGTATGTTTGAGTCCACCTCGGGTTGCCCACATCGATTGTGTCATGTCGAGACTCTTTCTTCCTTGGAGATTTTTCGATTAGCTTATGGCGTATGATGGACACCAAGATTAAGATAAGTACGAAATTCTATCCACAAACTGGCTGAAAGATAGAGTTCATCAACCGTACCATGATACACTTGTTACAGGGTTGTTGCAGCAAACATCCCAAGTTGTGGGATGAGCATCTTCCATATATGCAGCACGCCTAAAATCGAGCACTACATTCCTCTATGCAAAATTCACCATTTGAGACATGTTTTGATTACTTACCAAAGGACCCTTTTGACAAGATCTATGGAAGCGATAAAAATGTCAGTGGACGTAATGCAAGGACAAAGCACAACGGTTCATCGAAGGGATACAAAAAATTCACCAAGAAGTGAAAGAAAGGTTGGAAAAGGGATAGGCTCGATATAAGGCCTGACATGATAAGCACTGAGTCGACCATCAATTTCAAGTTGGGGACAAAGTATGATTCGAGATTAGCAAGGAAAAAATGAAGGGGGAAGGCAAGCGACGAATCTGGTATTGTCCATTTACAATATTGGAGAAAATTGGGAATAATGCTTTCAAACTCGATTTTCTTGTATGAGTGCTTACTTGACCATGAATGTCGAAATTTGAATCTTTATGAACCACCATTGATTATGGGCACTGAGGAGGTAGGATCAGTTCCTACAATGGATGAATTTGCAACAGAGTATCTTGATGAATTTCCAGAGGACATAATTCTTGATCGAAGAACCAGGGCCTCACAATGGGGAGATGTGGAATATCTTTGTGTTGGTCTCAAATGGATGAAACCAAGTAAAGCTAAATGGGTTGAAAAGGAGAAGGTGAGGGAGAAATTCCCTCACTTTCCTATTGATTGATAAGGCTTTTGGGATCCAAAGCTCTTTAGTGGGGAGGAATGATCTAGGTGGATTGAATATGTCCAAGTAAAAGTGGCTTAAGTACAAAGGGCCAAAAATCAAAGTGTCTATAATTTGGAAAACTTAATTTCATGTTGAAGACCTCATCTTTCTGATTCCAATAGCGTAGACAAAACTCAATTCTCAGTCTGCATGAAGGAGCTGGTAGCAGTAAAAGCTTGAAGGTTGACTTGGTGATGTGGCAGCTTAAGGAGGGAAAATATTTTCTGAAACCCAGCGACCAAATTTCAACCAACTCTGGTCAGATTCTGGGCGAAATTGTGGAATGGATAATTTGACTCCTTCAGTCAAAAGGAGCATTTGGTTATATATATATATATATATGTATATATATATATGTATATATATATATGTATATATATATATGTATATATATATATGTATATATATATATGTATATATCTATATGTATATATATATGTATATATCTATATGTATATATCTATATGTATATATCTATATGTATATAGATATATATATACATATACATATATACATATACATATATACATATACATATATACATATACATATATACATATACATATATACATATACATATATACATATACATATATACATATACATATATACATATATATATATATATATATATATATATATATATATATATATATATATATATATAATTTTGGAGGGAGGGTCATGACCTCTACCCTCTGAGCCAATAAACATAACAAAAACTATTATAATAGTGGCAGGAAGCGATCGTGATCTCGCCACCCGACCACCTCCCACTCACATTAGCACAACCCTATGTTATTATGGGTGGCGGGGTGGTGAAACGCACCTCCAATGCAACCATACATGCCATGACTATAACAAAAGGTGACCGAAGTGGTGGGGTGGGTCACCCAATGGGGGCTCGACCCCCCACACTAGTACTAAAACTATAACGACAAGTTTTGCAAAAATAAATGCGCAATTAATTAAAATAATTTTCGAATTATAAAGGAGAGGGCATGGTTTGACCACCCGACCCCCTTCATACAAATGTGGATCAAACCAATTTCATCTAACAGAAAACTTAGGGAAGTTTTCCCAGACTTTATTATATAAGCCTCCATTCCATAAGTGCGCCTAGGTAGGCCCAGAGTGGGCACGAATTTCAAGACAGTTGGAACCATGAGCACTATGCAAGAGTGGGCGGAACCATCATCTAAGCCATTTTATAGAGGATCTAGATTTTCACTTTGTCAGATTCAGGAAAATTTTATATGGATTTTGCACCTCTCGATGCCACGAATCCAACGACTCTCGAATTTTCAAGCACTTTCAGTTATGGAGTTATATGAGTGTAATTTTTCATTTTATACTTGTACTTTAATTTTTTTCCACTTAGTTAAAGAGGGCCTCGCGATTATTTGAGTAGGGCTCAAAGATGTAGTCCCTCCTAGATGAACTCGGATATCAATTTTGTTTGTTATTGCATGATGTTAATTGCTTCTATCTTCTTATGTTTATGCCTTTAAAGTTTCTTGTTTAAGTTGCAATTTTCACATGTAAGTCATTAACACATCTAAAGCAAAAAAAATTGGGTCAATATTATTCGTCTATGTTATTTCATTGGTAATAACAAGAATAGTGTTAGTTCATGTTTATAATCATAGTTTTGATACCCATGGTTTTGCAGCAAAAAGAGTAATTAGGAATAAATACCTTGGTTTTGTGAATTTATGCCCATGGGGTTGCATTTGTTAAATAAAATAATAATATGGTTTGCACTAGTAATTATGGTAGTCCATTTGAGAAATGCAATAATAGTTATTTTTTTGCATTTTAAAATGCATTTATAAATAACAAGGCTACCTGGGGTTGTGAATTTTACTTTCATTCATGAATTCACAAGAACTTTCTTTCATGAAAAGACATACAATATGTATATGTTATTAGTGATTCTCCCATCAATGTGATAAAAAATAGATATTGAATCATTGAGGTAGAAAGTTCTTGGTTCTCTTGCATTTTTTTCAAGAGGAAAGGCCATAATCCTTTTTATTTTGATAATTTTATATTTTAGGTAAACATGACGTTAGAGAATTTTATGATGATATTGGTCCTTTAGATAAGATCATAGCATACAAGGAATTCAGTGATATTTTTTAATCTAATCTGTTTTGTAACAATTGAAATATGGTTTATAAATAATACTATTGTAGGCAAGGATATCATTAGATATAACTATTGTTACATGCAGAGTGATAAATCTCAAGATGCATTTTTACAATGGGAAACTAGTTTTACTAATATATATTGCTAACTTTGGATGGTTTGATAATGGTAATGGAAGATGATAAATAAGGTTAATGTGATCAACAATCATGCCATGAGGATATTGTACTTGAATAAATATTGGGTAATGCATTTCAGAAATGTGATGACATACATAATTTATGGGCCCCTACATAATAATACGTGAAGCAAAGTTTATGTCTATTTTGTAAAATCTCAACAATAGACAAGGGGTGGATTTTCTTGTTTCCATTGAGTGAGGGATCAACTACCTCACAAAATTTTTTTAATACAAAATAATGTTTACTAGTTTTATCCTTCAACGTTTCCATAGTAATATCATTATTTATTTTTATGTTATTTCCTATTTGGTTATCTTAATGATATTGCAACCTTTCATAACATTGGAAATTATATCATTCTCCAGATTTTTAATAAGCATTGATTAATTGAATGATTGAATTTGATGACCTTCTCTACACCACAGTTCCCTAGGATCTAAGGCTATGACATAAGTTTTCCAACGAATATTCCTACTATAGACTCTTGCAATTTTGTTTCAATGTGAATTCTTAACATTATATAATTTTCTCATTCGAGTAATTTATTCCATAGATATATTAGATGTAAAATCCAATTTTTTGATGGACAAAAACTCTCTTCTAAATTTTTATTTTTAAATATAAAAAAAACGCTCTCCCAAATTTAGAATTACTTTGTCGCCTATATATATTTGACACTCGCTATTCCCAAACTTGATTGTTCAGTATCAATTATTTTAACAATTCTGTTATTTAAATTTCTTATAAATAAGATTTCAAAATAAATAGCACAACCACATTAGTAAATGTCGTTGATATACACCAATCAGAATCATTTTCATATATCAATTTTTATATAAAAGGTGGAAAATTCCATTGATTGATGTATATCAACCACGTTTAATAATGTCGTTGTGCTAGTTGACAGTCATTAAGCATTGGAAATATTTTGACGATGTGGTTGATTATGGTCAAATCTATTCAAGATATGGATCACAACTATTTATCACGAATATAATATATTTGATATGGATAACCATGCTTATCCATGCAAAACTATACATTACTATGATAGATTATGATTAACAATAGGTGACAATAGTTGACCATGATTTTCCATGTTTGATAAGATTTGATGATGGTTTACCATGGGTGAACATGGTTGACAAATTTTGCCATGGTTGACCATAGTTTCTATCATAGATTATGGTTTCCCATGTTGAAATTGTATGGCCATGGTTTCCCATGTTTAACGTTGGATACCTAGGTTGACAATGTTCAACCATTCTAATGATTTTTCGGAATGGTATGCCATAAGGAGTGGGAATATGAAATGAATGCTCCCACATTTACTCACTTTCACTAGTTTACAAAGGGTAAACATCAGCTTAAAGTCACTACGATAGGACTCAACCTCTTACATGACCTTATGGAAATGGAGACAACAACTTGAGACTTTAATTAATTCACTCAAGTGCTACAACACCTCAACAAGAAACTCAACCACTCTAGGTGTCCAACACCTGCGATAACTCTCTTTTTCACTAAACTAGAGCCTCAACCGATCCCTTCCTAAGGAATGAAAATGACTATAGCCCTCAAATAATTCACATAGGCATGCATCCTAGTGACTATGGAATTTTCCAGTTAATTCTATGCCAATGATCCCCGATTTTGAGCCACTTTTTCAGGGCTTGTGTTACACAGATTTTTGATCCTCTAACCTGTTACGATGACATGGACTAAAGTACACCATGTAAGACTGATTTTAACATAGTAAAATTTCTATCACTATGAGCAATAATTTAATAACCCATAGTTTATTAAATTATTTTTGGTCTAAACAGGAAACCCCATGAGAAATGATTAAATAAGTCCTTATTTGTTTGATTTTCCTGTAGGGATAATTAACTAAACCACTATTTAATTAATATTCCATGTCATATTTAACCCAAAACATGAGAATTAATTAGATAAATCATTATTTATTCTATTAATCTCTAGGAATAATTATTTAAATCATTATTTAATAATATTCGTTGTTAAATTTGACTAAATCATTTATAAATAATTGAATAAATAATTATTTATTTAATTATTCCTTAACATTGTCCTTGAAATAATAAATAAATCGTTTATTTATTTATTATTTTTAAATAAACGTATTTAACCAATTCTAAATTCTTTTTCCCTCCACCAAAAATAATAAAATATTCCAAGTAAGTTGGATCTAGATTTAGTTAATAATATTTTAACTATGCACCAATATCTAGACTAACTCAATATTTTTTTATAAATAGAAGGGTTTTCCATTCATTCACTACCTCTTTTTTATGACCTTTTGATCTATACTTTTGGTCTGACTTTGATCCTCCATCATTGTCATATTTTTTCTACTTTTGTTTGTGAGCTTCCTTTGAGTTCTATTTTGTCTAGGTTTTCTGCACCACCAAGGGAGAGAGATCTTGGATTTGAAGCACTGATGACATACAAGAGGAGGACGGGTAACATCTTTCTATGTTCCCTTCCAAGTTTTCATAATACAAAAAAATATTTATAAACTCTTGTCTTGTCTATAGGATGTATGGAGAAAACATCGTTTATTTTCTCTGTTTAATGTCCTTAACTGTATACATCTTGATTTTTGACGCATTTATTCTGATCACATACTGGAGATCTAAGGAAATTGATAGCCACATTTGATGTTAGGGTTGTTTGTTATCCACAGCTAAAGTGAGTTTTTTTCGTACGCTTGCAATTATAATTCACACTATCAGCTTGGAATGAGGCCTCTACCTAGAACATAGTGAAACTTCTAGAAATGATGAATGCCATGGAAAAAAAGATTTATAAACCAAAACATGAACCAAGACTTCACCTAGTGTCTCCCAACCGGGACTCACATTCCATAAAACACTTGGTAAACATGCAACCTAGAGGTCATGAATACTTATCTGAACATAAGGATTTGAAAAATTATTTGAGGTTGAACAAGAAGGATCAATGCCTTCTCAAAATAGTTTCCATGTAACCAATTAGGTATTGCATTCATTATTCATTACCTTATAGTTAAAACATTAAGAGAGCCATGAATAAGATATCTCATATAACCATGCTTATAAGCAACATATAACTAGATAAATATTAATGATACACTGATCCTTTAAGCCACATAATAACAAGTGAATTTATTCATCAAAATAAAGGGAAAATTATCTCTTACTAAACATAAAAAAATCCAACCATGTCGCGACGTTCCATGTACCACCCAACCATAGTGTGCGCTAAGAAAAATTTTTCATTCATCCAATAACCCCTGTGCCATATTCCATGCATGAATGTAAGATATCATGGTATAAACCAATCAAAAAACAACCAAGGGAATCGAAAGGATAAACCACCTCCACCCTTACCATCCTGTGATCTCATCTAAACTAGTGTCTAGGTCACAAAATCAAACCAAGCTTGCATTCCTCATATTTCCTTTACCTTCTCTTTAGGAATTTTCCTGTATTCACCTACCTATTCAACGATTCCCGGATAAAATAATATCCACCCCCAACCCTTTCTATCTTCTTGAGGCCACCTCACCTAGATCTAAAATATTCTGTAAATCCAAAGTTGAAACCAAGAAATAATCCCATCACACCATGACTATACGGAAGTGGTAAAAAGGGCTAAAATCCACTATCAAAGCCCGAAAAAATCCATGCCAATGATAGAAAAAGAACAAAATACAAGCATGCACATACCATGGATGTCAAAACTAGCTAAGAAATAATACATGCAACCTATTACCTACAAGTATTCATACAGAATATTCTTGATCCAACTTTTCCTTTCTTGATGCTTGATTTCCTTCTCCTCTTGGCGGACTTCTCCTCTTCGAAACTAATTCCAAAAGTAAAATAACAAAAGCATAGAAACTAATGCTTTCAATTATTTTTATTAATGAGGTCTCTATTTTCCTCATTTTCAATTAATTTCCTCCAATTTCCTCCTCACATGCAATCTCTGACCTTTCACTTGTGCATAAGCTCCGTGTAGCTATCATCTTATTGTCTTGCATGTAAGTTTTGGTTGTGTAAATGTTTACCATATCAGCGCACTACTGCAACATGGCTCAACTACACCTTTTTGTTGAGCAAGTTTGCATCCGTTTTCTCCTTTCCCTTGATGTATCTAATATAGAATTAAAACTCACTAAGTGTATACAACCATCTATCTTCCCTCGCATTTAGATTTGGTTGGTCAAACAAATATCATAACCCAAAACTATCTATCATCAATACAAACCTCCTTCCAAGAAGATAAAACCTCCACATATTCAGGTCATGCATAATAGTTTCCAACTCAAGATCATGAGTCACGTAGTTCTACTCATGCTCTTTCAATTTCATAGACTCACAAAAAACCACCTTTCCCTCCTGCATAAAGACTCGACCAAGCCCTTTGCACACTGTGAACTCTTTATACAAATCTGCAGTCTTTAACATTGAAACATTTGTTAACAACTTCTTCAACTACTCAAAACAGGTTGCAAAGTCCTATTTCCATTGAATATTTTTACATTTTATCTATAATGATATAATACGATATGAAATGTGTGAGAATTCCCTCATCAAGCTCTTGTAGTAACCTGCTAACCCCATGAATGATCTAACTTCATCAACATTTCTAGGAGTTTCCCATTCTAGGATAGCTTTTATCTTTTCTGGATTTATTTCCATGCCTTGCTTGGAGACAACATGTACCAATTAATGTACATATGTCTGAAATAAATTTCACTTTCTAACCTTGGCATATAACTAATTCTCTATAAGCAATCTCAACACTTATGTTAAATGCTCGACATGTTATTTCTCATTATTACAATATATCCAAATGTATTCAATGAATACAATAAAAAACTTGTCCAAATAAGGGTGCAAAAAAATATTCATCAAGCACATAAAAGTAGTTAGGGAATTATTCAAATCAAACGAAACTACAACAAACTCATAACTCCCATACCTATTCATAGAAGAAATATTTTAGATATCCTCTCCTTTGATGTGTACCTATTGGTATCATGATCTCAAATCAATCTTCAAGAACATTATTTCTCCCTTCAATTAATCAAACAAGCCGTCAATCCTCACCAAGCAGTGCTTGTTCTTGCTCATCACCCTGTTCAGTTTCTTGGAATCAATGCAAAACCTGAGAGTACTGTTGGGCGGTTTAATTGTCGGATTAAACCTCTCAATCTTGATTATAAATCTGGGAGTCATAAACGTGAGTTGTACTACGTATTGGCTTAGGCTAATGGTCAGATTATAAATATTCCTTTATAATGATAAACTAGGTACCAGAATAAAACACACCTTTGCTGGAAAATAAAAAATATTAAAAAGGGAACTTACTTAACCAATTTCATTCATTACAAACTCCATAATCCAATTAGAATATAAGGATATACAAAGCAATCCTAAATCATATTACATTCTCGCAATATAATTCTACTTTTTAAATATCCTATGATATCTTGAAAAACCCTGATCTATTTGCTCCTTTCATCAATTTGAAACTAACACTAGAAACTAATCTTGAGATAAAAAAAAAATGTCACACATTATTCTAATGACAACTTCACACCTTAGACTACTAGAACTACAAATTCAAGATTCAAAATTAACTATTTCTAAGAGAAAACTACTTTGGTTCATATAAAATAACACTTAAAATATCCTATTAAAAATGGCATTGAAAATAATCTATGATAACCTTCAATTCAAATATTTAAATATAAATGAAATGAATTATTCAATAAACAAGCTCACTTTTCGAAACCATGTAACTTAATAATGAAAACGAAATCACTCTTTACAAAACAACTTGATTACTTTGCAAAATGAATCTCTCAACCTATTTGAAACTTAATTGAAATCTAATTATCTGATTAAAAAACATTGTTGGCTTTAACTTATTGCACACTCTCACGCACCAATTCATTCCTAATATCAAACGCATTAGAATAGAAAATGTTCAATACTTCACGATTAAAAATCAAATGCAAGCCATCACACTTTGTCAAATTAAAACCTCACTAACTGATTACAATTGAACTTGTTCAAGCATAAATGCAAAAGAATTCTATTCGATTTTAAACTACATGATAGAATGTATGTGCCAAGAAACCATTTAATCCATGTTCACAAAGATTCTCTCACAATACACTTGCTTCTGCTTTCAAATTCAAACAAAACAAATTTATGATTTAAGTACAAAATTTGGAAATTTGAGATACTATTTAAAAAAAAATCAAAACAAAATATAATTCTACAAATTACACTAAAGCACAATTCTTAAATCTATAAAGAATGAGGGACTTGACTCTAGGTTTTGGTGGATCCTCGCCAATCCCTGGAGAAATTCCTAACATTTAAAAATAAAAATAACAATTCTCATATAAAAACAAATTCAGAATAAAATTTTTATTAAATTAAATCAAAACATCGAGTCAAATATTAATTAATAAATACATCATCTATTTTTGCTCCATTACAATTGCTTCTCATCAGCAAATTTGATGTTGGTTCTACATCTGAGAAATTCAAACTTATATTCCAATCAATCCCATCCTATATAAATTACATACTCACACTAATTACATCTCCTCCCCTATCTAATTAATGGACAAACTCCCTCCTAATTACATCTCCGCCCCTGTCTAAATAATGTACGAACTCCCTCCCTGAACTTCGTCTAAGAAGTCATATGTATACATGGAAAAATAAAAATAATACCCCATATTTCTCAACAGTAGAGTTTATTAAAGGAATATGGATCTGGAGTTTATGCTTTTGTTAGAGCACTGATTGAATATGATTGATTGTTGTGGACCGGATTCCTTAAACTTAGTTTGCAGTTGGTGATGGGTTTGTTTGTAGATAGGAAGGACCAACTTCCCTCACAGCGGTGATATTCTTTGTTTGAACCATCCTTTCCCATTTCGTACTGTGATTTTCCGTTGGGTAGTATTTCTTTGGATCTCTTAGTTAAATGGATGCTTCGAATCAACCCCCCCATCTTCCTTGTTCACTAGGAAATTAAAAATTATCAGCCAAAACCTTTCCAACACGTTTTCGGCATTTTAGACATTCAGTGGCGTCAAATAATCTTAGATTTCCTTTTCTTGCATTGGAATAGTAGGAAAATCCTATTTTTCCCATGATTTCTAGGATATTGGGAAAAGAGTTCATTTTTCATTGTGCACCAAATCCAGAGAATTCTGGGCAACCACCCACAACTTCTATCCTTCTGGTCAAATATATTGTCATTTTCATGCCATGATCCTCAGATCTAGCGTGGATGTATTCCTTAATATAAAAATTTATTTCAAAATCATGTATGATGCATCATTCAAAGATGGTTAAGAAAAATGTGTTGTTCCAATTAATGCTGCAAAGTATCAAACAAGGAAAGTGTCTTGTCCCGATTTTTTCTATCGTCCAATCGCCTTCGTGTTGCGCAACGTTTGCTACTACGAATCCTTATCCCACATGAACTGGTCGTTTTCATGATAAAATATCCCTCATGGGATGATTTTTTAATAATATTCATGCTTCGGATTATAGAAGAGGTTTCTTTTATGTAGAGCCACGACATAAGCATTATTCCACATTTGATGTGATTGGGGCAATTTGATTCAAATTCCCTTCATGTCATTCTTTGATAAACTCATGAAAATCTTAAACATTTTATTTCTGATTGCACGTCTTCATATCACAACAATGCCTTGAGTGTGGATGATCCCTACATGCAACCTAGTGATTCTCTTCCTATGTTGTTGGTGCGAAGACTTATTCTCCTGCCACCAAGAAGGAAATTATTAATTAAGCTATTACACAAAACAACTTTTCAACTAAAAACAAGAATTTATAATTTAGTAATTAATATTTCTAAATGCCTCTAATCATCGACATACTGGATTAATAATTATTAAAAGCACCAGGTAAAATTATGTATTTATTTGATAAAAATTGTAAAAAACATGGATAAAAATGCAGCTCAACATATCTGCCACACTGAACTTCTTGCACGACCTCGTGCAAGCCAAAACTATGAGACGATGAGATAAGGCAGGGAAAATGTCTGCAATGATTTTCTCAAGTAAAGATGAATATGCCCGATGTTATAATGCATTTATTAGCCTGCAACATTGGTATTACTATTACATTACCAGCTAAAATCATGTGAAATGATAAAACAAGATCAGGTACCGAAAGTAGACATTATGGAGAAACGAGTGTTGCACATACCTGTTATCATGTCCCATATTTTGTTTTTTCCTGGACTGTTATGATAAAAATCAATTCTTGATGAAAAAGTGTAGTTTCAAAAAGAATAACACAAGTTTCATGCACCTACTATAACAATCTCGTACCTAGGTCATGCAACACATCTTTAGAGGCAGTGACAATTAATACACATTGATGGCAACCAACACCTTGTGAGTAGTCATCATTGAGTAATTCATCACTTTTAATACCACGAGAATTAAAGTGAGTTATGATACCAATAAACAACCTCTTTATTGAACACTCTAAACTACGTTGTCATCTAGATTCAAAACTAAATTTCCTCTTAATATAGTACAAAGGATTACCTTCACTAAGGGTACCACTTCATTAAAGATTCATGATTTTTGAAAGATAGAACTCAAAACATCATGCTGAAATTGTCTTAAAACCATTTTCCAAGAGAAAGGATGAGTTTTTAGGGAAAGAGAAGGATAACCAAGAAAATCATAGTATGCAGTTAACTTTAGTACCATAGACATGGCCCTGCTGCCCGCAGTTATCCATAACCTTGGCAGGGATGTCTTTTGACCCAAAAAAATGTATGTGTCCCACTTACTAAATACATATTCAGAGTTAGATTATTTTAGTCTTTAGATGAAGGCCACTGTCCTGGCTTAGTAACCAACTAATGGTAGTTCCACTCACAAGAAGTAACATGGATGAACAGGCTGGCCCATGATGAGACCTTCTATCTTCCAGCTTTTTGGCTGAAAGCCATTACTCTAGCTTGGTGACCACGAGCACTAATGTCATGCATGCTAGGTCTCATGACTGTGGTAGGTCGACTCATCACGAGACCTCCTATCCTTCCCCGAATCTTGTAAGCTCTGATTACAATTAACCTTAAAGGTTAATTAATAAGTGGGGAGACAGATCTACCCCTTAAGAGTACAGGATGGCGTGAAATGTTTTTAATGAATAATCATTTCTGGCTAATTCCTCTACCCTAAAGACTTGTAAAAGATATCCCATAGAATGACTGAAAGATTCTTTGAGTTAAGAATCCTAGTGTTCTCCCGAATAGCTCATTATGATCTTTGCAAGAGTGGTCCACCATAGGGGTTTTCCAATAGTACCTTATAAGGGAATGTAACACCCCTAGTTTTATGTTTCTTTCAAAGTTAGACATTTGAACTTTAATCCAAAGGGGAGTGGACCCCAATGGATAAGTATTTTGTGGATGTAATTAAATACTTAATTATGAAAAAAATAAATAAAAATAATTCAGTGCAAATTGAGCAAATGAGAATTATGAGATCACTTGCTAAATCCATGAGGATGGAAAGAGGAAGATACTTTCCCCAAAAATCTTTTAAAAATCCTTGAAAGAATTTATTTCCAAATTAAATTTTGAGGAAAATCTAGTTTCCCCAATGAGGTGGAGAGTAGTTGGGAAGAGGTAAAAAGTTGGGAAAAGCAGAAAGAAGCTTTAAAAATCCCTAAATAAGGGAAGCCTAGGCAAACAGGAAGAAAAGCATCCTATAATTTTGGACGCAGAATTAGAAACATACCTTAGGGAGCAAAATCTTAAATAAGCTATTCCTAAACAGATTAGTCGTTAGTCTGTTCTGGAGGTGATCTCAGCTCGAGGGTGAGTTTTGGAGATAGTGGGACTCTAAGGTTGGGAGGATTGGTCAATTGAAGAAGTGGTATGCTTGTAGTGTTAATGCATAAATGAATTGCTTACAATATTTTATTTCTTTTGTTCCATATATTTACAAAATTACTAGAAGAATTTAATCCCCTCAGTTTTGCATAGTTGTAGGAACCATAAATTATGAAGAAAATCAGCCAGAAACTCTAAACTAGAGACTGGTTTAAATCTGAAGATTTATCTTACCTCGTAATTTATAATTATGTAACTTTAATCTGTTTCTGTTAAAAATAGAATTTAATCAGTGACCACTATAAAAACTCAAAAAAAAAAATGTGTAGGAGGAATTAAGTACATGCAGTGCAGATCTATAGATTGACTGAATTAACTAAGTGAAGTACGGACCTGGAGCTTTCCAAATTAATAGTGCATGTTTATCTATAAATTACCCTCTATAATAAGGATAGAATGGAGGAGTATAGATTTTAGTGATATATATATATATATATATAGTAAAGAAACAGAGCTAAACATGGTTACTAAGCATGCAAACAATTTTGGTTTGAGAATTATTTATACAACATTGGTGTATGACTAACATCCTTCATAAAGAAAGGGTAAAAACTGAATAATTACTGGAAATTATAAGTTGTGCATGTGAATCTCTATAAAATGCATGCAAACTATACAAGCTGTGAAAGATAACAAATAATTTCCCCATCAGATCTATATAATGAGCTAGTTAAGAGTGTAGTTTAAACACTAGACATACTGAAACTGTTATACTAAGGAAAATTATAAGTATATAGTTGCAGAAAACATTATAAGTGACTATTACAATGGAACCCCAAACTAAGGAGTATAAAGAGTGTCCACTATTGGATTCATAGAATACACCTGAAATTATAGACTCTGTGGAAATGATAGTTTCTCATTCACTGAAAGCTTGCAGACTTGAAAAATCTTGCAAAAAAGAGACTTTTATTCGTTATGCTATTATAATGAGGAGAAAAAGAAAGGAAAAATAAGACTAGTGAACTTATTAATTTCTTCAATCCAATTTAGGAACACCATCACTGAAAAGAAAAATATTTAACATGAATATTAACATGAAAAAAATAATCTCGAAACTATTAGAAAATATTATTGATTTGTCAATAATAATAGAGACGAAGGGTAGATATATATATATATATATCAAATTATGAAGCCACTTACAGAATCAGGCTATCATGGTTTCATAATAACATTATAGAATTTAATTATTCAGGGAATTTCATCATTCGAATGAAAAATTGTTAACATTCCCAGTCTCTGGCATAAGTTATTACTACAGTAGAAAATTTTTACGATAATAAAAACTTGAATTGTCTAAAAAAACTCTGTATAATAACAAAAATAGAGCCTGGTTACACTCTGACAAATGACGCGTCAATATCGACCTGAAATTCCAGGATATAACAATGTCAAGTCAAGTGAATTACAAATCCACCAAATACCACTGAAGAAAACCCTCGATGAGATTCGAACCTACCTGCAATAAAATTAGGGAAACGTGAGAGATCGTTACAACAAGACGATATGAGGATACTAATAACATATTATGTGCGAATGGAGCCTAAAACCACGGGTTACCTTGGGATTGGAAGACTTTGTCACCAAATACGACCTGTAGAAAGAATACATGGGTATTGTAAAAACTTTCTCCAAATTGAAAATAAAACACAGGATAAATTATATTCCAATGAATCGACCACTTACCTGAGGTACTGATTGCTCGCTTCGAGCCAAGGCAACTCAGCGAATGAAATGAACAACCTCTGTAAAGTCATGAAAGACGAAGAGGAGTAAGCTCCTATCAAGAAACGATGGAGTATTAGTGCTACACATCGTTAACAGGAAACAAAAATCAACATATTAGGACACAACAATCTCCATGAGAGATTTGTCCAACTAACAACAACAAAAAAACGAGTTCTTGACAGTAAACGAGACTATAGAAAAGAAATTGTTTCATTTAAACTCAGCTCTCACACTGTCGACAGAGCGTATTGCTATGGAGAAAAAACATATCAAGAGCGTAAGCCTCACAGTAAGGTTAGTGACATGCATGGAAGTTCATACTTGAGTATTAATGACGATGAGTAGATAGATAAGCCAGAAGCCTAGGTGATCCAATGTTTTTTTCCTCCGATGTGCAGAGTCCCGACACTGGAAGACTATCAGAACAACTGAGGGGCAAAAGAACCACTTGATAATAACACGGAGATTTATACAGTTGTCTGAAATCCAAAAATGATGAAACCCTAATGGATAGGAATAATCTCCACCGTCCAAGTGGCCTCGGATTGATGGCATATACACGTATCGATTGGGTGACAGTGGTATTTAATACATGGCCATCCAACTCATAAATATAGATTCATGAAATCGATCTCACAGTACTCTCGCTCATATCATAGGGCCGGCGTAATTGAAAGAACAATCTGGCATGGCGTCTATAACTGAACGTAGATACATACAACCTTGCATGTGGGCACAATGAGAACTAACCAAACTAAATAAAATCAATAGAGGACCATCGAATAGGGCGTCGTGGAGATGTGCAATGGGTTGCAATGGCCAAATGACTTGAGCCCACTTTTCCAACGAGGCATAATGAATGCATCAAAATTTAAATACGCCTATCTCCACAGTAAACTCACCATAAGCGAACTATACGTGAGAGATACATGATGCGATGGTAGTGATCATTCACATTGGAAACAGTGGCCACGAAAACCATAATAAATTAATGTAAGTGACATAAGATGTAAATAGGAATAGCCATTCGGTGCCAGGAATAATTAGAATTTCAAACTTAAATGTTGGAGTGATACGAATATTAAAACCCAACAAACCAAATACCCAACTTACAATCAATAAGAGTATGCTATTTAACACAAAAGCATAGGTATGGTGAGCCTACCAAATGTTATGCGAAATCGTTCACAAATCGATTGCAATATGTGGGTAATTGTATGCATAAGTAGAAATACGTAGGAGTAGATACAACTATATTACAATTGTATGGGATCAATATATATATATATATATATATATATATATATAGGGTGATGTATATATATATATATATATATATATATATATATATATATATATATATATATATATATATATATATATATATATATATATATATATATATATATATATATATATATATATATATGTATGTATTTAATATAAACCACGAACATTTAGTGGAAGAGGACAATAAAATTTTCCATACAAGAACACTAGGAGGAATAGGAATCCTATTCCATATCAGCTCGAAATCGACGTAAGTCGAAAGTAGAACTGAACATCTGTGGCCATCAGAAGCACATAATCAAATATAAATAGAAAAAAAAAATATTGTGGGATGAAAAGGAAGAGACGTTACAAATGGTATCAGAGCCGAAGTTACATAAACTGGGATTTTGTTGTTGTGCTCACTGTTTTTGTTGTGCTCACTATTGTTGTTGTGCCCATTGTTGTGGTGGTGCTCACTCTTGTTGTGTGCTCACTGTATAAACTATTTATTGTTGATAAAAAATTTTGTATTACTGATCTATGTTGTTTAGTGTACAGTGGTGCTGAACCAGAAAAGTTGAATGGCAGAAGGTGAGGAAATTTATGTTGATATATGTGATGACAATAATACACCAAATCCCAACGCTCCAGTGATGGCTATGTTGTACAATTTGCAACGAGAGATGGCTGAGCTAAGAAGCCAGAATGACAGATTGTCATTAGCCAGTGAGGAGCAGGAAAAGCTCATCAGAGAATTAACTTCGCGGAACAGCCAAGAAGGTGAAGGTTTTGGAAAGAGGAAGAATGATGTGTTTGAGGAAGATGATGCTGTTAGGCATCAATATAAGCAGAAAAATGAATTACAAGGGGAATTCCGAAAGATCAAACCTCCCTCCTATGATGGGGAGAAGGAGGAATATTATGAAGCCTGGTTGTTGAACATGATTAAGTATTACCAGGTCTATGAATATGAAAGAAATCTGAAGGCTAGATTAGCTGTCTACCAGCTACAAGGTAGGGCTACCTTGTGGTTGGAGGAGACGAAAATGGTTCATGCCATTGATGAAAAGACAATTACTTGGGAATATTTCCAAGTCAAGTTTAAAAATTGCTATTTGAACGAATGTTATTATGATGATAAAGCAAAGGAATTCCATGAACTTAGACTGGGACAACTTACTATTGATGAGTTTGTCACCAAGTTTACAAATCTGTTCAGATATGTCCCTTACATTAGGGAAGAGAAAGCAAAGGTACAAAGGTTTTTGAGCTGTTTTCCGGTTGTGTACAAAGAGAAGATCGATTTTGATAACCCAAAAACTATGGACGAAATAGTGACAAAAGCTAGATTATGCTACCAGCAGTTTAAAGGAAAGGGTGAGCATGGAAAAGGCTAGATAAAAAAAGGTGAAATCAAAGGAAAGAGACAGAAACCCACTTACTTAAAGAATTTTGGTAAGGATCATAAGAGGAAAAAGTTTAATAAACCAAAAGAAAGCCAAACAGCTCCGTCTCAAGTTGGTTCCAAACAACTAGATGAAGGAAATAAGAAGGAAGACACAGTTAAAATGAGGGAACCATTGAAATGATGGGGATGTTGAGAACCCAATCTCTTGAGGGATTGTCCCCACAAAAACATTCAGATGATTATGAGAGATCGAGAAGCTACCACAGTAAATGATATAGAAAGAAATATACCCACTATCAGTGCAGCCTTGGAGAATCGACAAGAAGAACACCAAGCTACCATGGTTGAAATGGAAGGTAAGATTGTTGAGCAATCTGTTATTGTTTTAATTGATCTAGGTGCTTCTTTGAGTTACATTAGTCCACAAGTGGTAGAAAAATGGAATCTCAAGACTGAAAAATTCCAACAGTCTTGGTTGGTCCAATTAGCCACTGGTACCAAGAGGAAGGTAACACATAAGTTACCTCAAACAACAATTAAATGAAATGCTTTCCAGACAGAAGTGAATTTAAATAATTTTCCCTTAGGCTCATATGACTTGCTGATAGGAATGGACTGGCTGGAAAAGAGAGGCGATGATGAATTGTTGGGATAAAACTCTTCATTGCATAGATGAGGAAGGGAACCCTTTTATTCTCAAGGGAAAACAAAAACCCATCTCTGTAAGACAAATATTAGCATTGCAATTAAAAATAAAATCTAGGAAAGGATATCAAGTATATGCAGTACATGTTGAAGAATTAGAACAACAACCGAGAGAAAACCCGTTAGATACCTTGCCAGTAGTGAGAGAGTTTAAGGAAGTTTTTCTAGATGAGATTCCTCATCTTTCCCCCAAAATATAGATTGAATTTTCAATTGATTTGGTGCCGGGAGCAACACCTGTTTCCCGAGCCCCTTATCGAATGAGTCCCCCTGAACTCATGGAACTGAAAATGAAATTTCAAGAATTGCTGGTTAAGGGTTATATCAGACTGAGTGTGTCTCCTTGGGGAGCACCGGTGATTTTTGTGAAAAAGAAGGATGGAACCTTTAGAATGTGCATTGACTATCGTCAATTGAATAAGTTGACAATTAAAAATAGATACCCTTTGCCCCGAATTGTTGATCTTTTTGATCAAGTAAGAGAAGCTTCAGTATTTAATAATATTGACTTAAGGACTGGTTATCACTAGCTCAGAATCAAGGAGGAAGACATTAGTAAAACTGCTTTTCGAACCCAGTATGGACACTATGAATTTGTAGTCCTACCTTTTGGTTTGAAAAATGCCCCTGACACCTTTATGTGCTTAATGAACAGTGTGTTAAACAAGTACTTGGATAAATTCATACTAGTGTTCATAGATGATATTTTGTTTTACTCAAAAATTGAGGAGGAGCACAAGGAGCACTTGAGGATAGTGTTGCAAACTCTGAAAGAAAAAAAGTTATATGACAAATTCAGTAAATGTGAATTCTATAAGGACAAAATCCAATACGTGGGTCATATTATTTCTGAACAAGGGTTGGCTGTTGACCTTTAAAAGATAAAGGCTATTAGAGAATGGCCGGTGCCAACTGATGATACAACAGTGAGATCATTCTTGGGGATTGCAAGTTATTATCACAGATTTGTGGAAATATTTTTTGCAATAGCATATCCCATAACTTCATTACAAAGAAAAAGGGTCAAATTCGAGTGGACTGAAAAATGCCAAAACAGTTTTGAACAATTAAAGTTAAAACTCACTACAACCCCTATACTGAAAATTGTAGATCCCGATAAAGAATTTGTTGTATGTACGGATGCCTGTAGAGAGGGGTTGGGAGGAGTCCTATTGTAGGAAAATTCAGTTATCACATATGAGTCTAGGAAACTAGAGACACATGAACATAACTATAGTGCATATGATTTGGAATTGGCTGTTGTTATTCATGCCTTGAAGATGTGGGGACACTATCCTCTTGGAAAAAAATTTACACTGATGACTGATCATATTAGTCTTAAATATTTCTTTTCCTAAACTGATTCAAATGCTAGACAGGTGAGATGGCTGTATTTTCTGAGTGAATTTGGTATGGACATAAAACATATCAGAGGGAAAGAAAATAAAATTGCTGATGCCTTGAGCAGAAATTCTTGTCAAATTATAAATAGTATTGGAAGTAGTGCTAATTTTGATTTGGAAGATCTAGTGAAAAAGGTAGCAGAACAGGATCCAAATTATGAGAATCTATAGGTGAAACTACTGAAGAAGGAGATGTCTGACTGCACTCAAAACCAAAAAGGGCTAATCTGCTACAAAAATAGATTGTATGTCCCCAATGTGGAAACTTTGAAAAAAGAAATCCTAGATGAATATCACAAAGAACCATCTACAGGGCATCCTGGATATCAGAAAATGCTAACAGCTTTGAAAAAGAAGTTGTTTGGCCAGGAATGAAAAGAGATTTAGCAAAGTATTTAGCTAGATGCATGGAGTGTCAGCTAGTCAAAGTTGAGCATCAACATCCTACTGGTCTTCTAAACCCTTTGCCGATTGCAGAATGGAAATGGGACACAATTTATATAGATTTCATAACAGGGCTACCCAAAACCAAATACCAACACGATTAAGTGATGGTGGTAGTAGACACTTTAACAAAAGTTGCACACTTCATACCTATGAAATATACTTTTGGGACAGCCCAAGTAGCGGAGGTGTTCCTGAAGGAAGTAGTAAGGCTCCATGGGGTCCCAAAGGTGATTGTTTCGGATAGAGATGCTAAGTTCATCCCAGCCTTCTGGAAAGGTCTGTTTGGGGGCATGGGCACCATGCTGAATTTTAGTACCGCCTATCACCCTCAGACCGACGGTCAGACAGAGAGAACTAATCATATTTTTGAGGATATGTTGAGGATTTATGTGATGGATAGGCCATCAAAATGGGAAGAATACTTGCATTTAGCTTAATATGCTAATAATAACAGCTATCAATCCTCCATCAAAATGAGCCTGTTTGAGGCACTCTGTGGAAGGAAGTGTTGTACTCCTTTGAGCTGGAGCCAACCTGAGGATAAGCTAATGTTGGGACTAGATGCCTTACAAGAGATGGAAAGAATTGTTAAACAAATACAAAGAAATATCAAGACAGCACAAGATCGACAAAAAAACTATGCAGACAAAAAGAGGATACATCGAGAATTCAAAGTGGGGGAGCATGGGTATTTGCGTATTAAACCCAAAAAGAGCACACTTTATGCTGGAAGTTGTGAAAAATTGGCTCCTAGATATTGTGGGCCTTTTGAGGTGTTAGAAAGGATGGGACCAGTGGCTTATAAGCTGGCCTTACCACCCCATGTTAAATTTCATGATGTGTTTCATGTTTCCTTATTAAAAAGATATGTACATGATGCTTCTCACATTGTTGATTGGAATGTGATACAGGTGGAACCAGAAGGGGAGTTCCTTCCAGAGCCGCTTCAAATATTGGAACGGGAAGAAATTGAATTGAGGAATTGAATGGTAGCAAGGGTAAAGGTGCAGTGGAAGCACTTTACTGTTGAAGAAGCTACCTGGGAAAGAGAAGCTGAAATGATGGAAAAATATCCATTTTTGTTTGGAAAATCAACTCTATTAGCTAGTTGTCAACACCGAGGATGGTGTTTGCTTTCAGAGGGGGAATATTTAACACCCCTAGTTTTATGTTTCTTTCAAAGTTAGACATTTGAACTTTAATCCAAAGGGGAGTGGACCCCAATGGATAAGTATTTTTTGGATGTAATTAAATACTTAATTATGAGAAAAATAAAAAATTGTGCAGATTGACCAAATGAGAATTATGAGATCACTTGCTAAATCCATGAGGATGGAAAGAGGCAGATACTTCCCCAAAAAATATTTCAAAAATCCTTGAAATAATTTATTTCCAAATTAGACTTTGAGGAAAATCTACTTTCCCCAATGAGGTGGAGAGTATTTGGGAAGAGGTAAAAAGCTGGGAAAAGCAGAAACCAACTTTAAAAAACCCTAAATAAGGGAAGCCTAGGCAAAGAGGAAGAAAAGCATCCTGTAATTCTGGACACAGAATTAGAAACATGCTTTGGGGAGCAAAAGCTTAAATAAGCTATTCCTGAACAGATTAGTGGTTGGTATGTTCTGGAGGTTATCTCAGCTCGGGGGTGAGTTTTGGAGATAGAGGGACTCTAAGGTTGGGAGGATTGGTCAATTTCAGAAGTGGTATGCTCATAGTGTTAATGAATAAATGAATTTCTTACAATATTTTATTTCTTGTGTTCCATACATTTACAAAATTACTAGAAGAAGTTAATCCCCTCAGTTCTGCATAGTTGTAGGAACCATAAATTATGAAGAAAATCAACAAGAAACTCTAAACCACAGACTGGTTTAAATCTGGAGATTTATCTTACCTCATAGTTTATAATTATGTAACTTTAATATGTTTCTATTAAAAATAGAATTTAATCAGTGACCACTATAAAAACTTAAAAAAAAATTGTGTAGGGGGAATTAAGTACATGCAGTGGAGATCTATAGATTGATTGAATTAACTAAGTGAAGTACGGACCTGGAGCTTTCCAAATTAACAATGCATGTCTATCTATAAATTACCCTCTATAATAAGGATAGAATGGAGGAGTATAGATTTTAGTGCTATCTATATATATATTTAGATAGTAAAGAAACATAGCTAAACATGGTTCCTAAGCATGCAAACAATTTTGGTTTGAGAATTATTTATACAACACTGGTGTATGACTAACATCCTTCACAAAGAAAGGGTAAAAACTGAATAATTACTGGAAATTATAAGCTGTGCATGTGAATATCTATAAAATGCATGCAGAATATACAAGCTGTGAAGGATAACAAATAATTTCCCCATCAGATCTATATAATGTGCCAGTTAAGAGAGTAGTTTGAACACTAGACATACAAAAACTGTTATACTAAGGAAAATTATAAGTATATAGTTGCAGAAAACATTATAACTGACTATTACAATGGAACCCCAAACTAAGGAGTATAAAGAGAGTCCATTGTTGGATTCATAGAATACACCTGAAATTATAGACTCTGTGGAAATGGTAGTTTCTCATTCACTCAAAGCTTGCAGACTTGAAAATTCTTGCAACAAAGAGACTTATATTCATTTATGCTATTATAATGAGGAGAAGCAGAAAGGAAAAATAAGACTAGTGAACTTATTAATTTCTTAAATCCAATTTAGGAAGACCATTACTGAAAGGAAAAATATTTAACATGAGTATTAACATGAAAATAATAATTTGGAAACTATTAGAAAATATTATTGATTTGTCAATAATAATAGAGACGAAGGGTACATATATATATATATATATATATATATATCAAATTCTGAAGCCACTTATGGAATCAAGCTATCATGGTTTCATAATAACATTACAGAATTTAATTATTCAGGGAATTTCATCATCCGAATGAAAAATTGTTAACAGTCCCAGTCTCTGGCATAAGTTATTACTACAGTAGAAACTTTTTGCGACAATAAAAACTTGAATTGTCTGAAAAAATTCTCTATAATAACAACAATAGAGCTTGGTCACACTTTGACGAAGGACGCATCAATACCGACCTGAAATTCCAGGATATAACGACGTCAAGTCAAGTGAATTAGAAATCCACCAAATACCACTGAATAAACCCTCGATGAGATTCGAAACTACCTGCAATAAAATGAGGGCAATGTGAGTTCTCGTTACAACAAGATGATATGAGGATACTTAGAACATAGTATGTGCGAATGGAGCCTAAAAACACGGGTTAGCTTGGGATTGGAAGACTTTGTCACCAAATACGACCTGCATAAAGAATACATGGGTATTGTAAAAACGTTCTCCAAATTGAAAATAAAAGACATGATAAATTATATTCCAATGAATCGATGGCTTACCTGAGGTAGTGATTGCTCGCTTCGAGCCAGGGAAACTCAGCGAATGAAACAAAAAACCTCTGTAAAGTCATGAAAGACGAAGAGGAGTAAGCTCCTATCAAGAAACGATGGAGTATTAGTGCTACACATCGTTAACAGGAAACAAAAATCAACATATTAGGACAGAACAATCTCCACAAGAGATTTGTCCAACTAACAAAAAAAAAAAAAATGAGTTCTCGACAGTAAACGAGACTATAGAAAAGAAATTATTGCATTTAAACTCAGCTCTTGCACTGTCGACAAAGCATATTGATATGGAGAAAATACATATCAAGAGCATAAGCCTCACAATAAGGTTAGTGACATGCATGGAAGTTCATACCTGAGTATTAATGACGATGAGTAGATAGATACGCCAGAAGCCTGGGTGAGCCAATGTTTCGTTCCTCCGACGTGTATAGTCCCAACACCGGAAGACTATCAGAACAACTGAGGGGCAAAAGAACCACTTGATAATAACACAGAGATTTCTATAATTGTCTCAAATCCAAAAACGACGAAACCCTAATGGATAGGAACAATCTCCACCATCCAAGTGGCCTCGGATCGATGGCCTATACACAAATCAATTGGGTGACAGTGGTATTTAATACATGGCCGTCCAACTCATAAATATAGATTCATGAAATCGATCTCATAGTACTCTCTCTCATATCATAGGGCCGGCGTAATTGAAAGAACAATCTAGCGTGGCGTCTATAACTGAACGTAGATACATACAACCTTGTGTGTGGGTGCAATGAGAACTAACCAAACTAAATAAAATCAATAGAGGACCATCTAATAGGGTGACGTGGAGATGTGCAATGGGTTGCAATGGCCAAATGACTTGAGCCGACTTTGCCAATGAGGCATAACGAATGCATCGAAATTTAAATACGCCTATCTCCACAGTAAACTCACCATAAGCGAACTGTACGTGAGAGATACATGATGTGATAGTAGCGATCATTCACATTGGAAAAAGTGGCCATGAAAACCATAATAAACTCATGTAAGTGACATAAGATGTAAAAAGGAATAGCCATTCGGTGCCAGGAATAATTAGAATTTCAAACTTAAATGTTGGAGTGATATGAATATTAAAACCCAAAAAACCAAATACCCAACTTACAATCAATCAGAGTATGCTATTGAACACAAAATCATAGGTATGGTGAGCCTACCAAATGTTATGCGAAATCGTTCAAAAATCGATTGCAATATGTGGGTAATTGTATGCATAAGTAGAAATACGTAGGAGTAGATACAACTATATAACAATTGTATGGGATCAATATATATATATATATATAGGGTGGTGTATGTATATATATATATATATATATATATATTTAATATAAGCCACAAACATTTAGTGGAAGAGGACAATATAATTTTCCATACAAGAACACTAGGAGGAATATGAATTCTATTCCATATCAGATCGAAATTGACGTAATTCAAAAGTAGAACTGAACAGCTGTGGCCAACAGAAGCACATAATTAAATATAAATAGAAAAAAAATAAAATTGTGGGATGAAAAGGAAGAGACGTTACATCTGTGGTATGCAAACTAAAGAAGTCTCTGTATGGCCTCAAGCAGGCACCTAGAGCATGGTATTCATAGATGGATTCTTATTTGCTATCTCAAAATTTTGTATGCTGCAAATCGGATTCCAATGTTTATTTTTTTAAAGAAAATTGACTCCTTGTTGATTATAGTATTCTACGTTGATGATATTTTGATAAGAGGTAGTTGAGCTTCTGTCATTATTGAGATTGAAACTGCATTGCATAAGCAGTTTTATATGACAGAGATGGGCTTGCTAAACTTATTCCTTGGACTAGAGATCAATCAGAGTGGTTCCGGGATTACCATTTCTCAACCAAACTATGCTAGATATTTTTTGACACTATTTCACATGAGTGAATGTAAGCCAGCAACCACACCTTTCTTATCAGGGATATAACTTGAGAATGGGAAAGACACATCATTGGTTGATTGCACATCGTGGGAAGTCTTCTTTATCTCACTCACTCTTGTCCTGATCTCCCATATGTCGTAGGAGAAGTTTCTAGATACATGCAAGAGGCACATGAGTTACATTAGAAAGTTGCAAAGCGCATCCTTCGATATGTCCAGGGGACAATAACCTATGGGATTCATTATGCGACAAATTTTTCTTTAGATCTCATTGGGTTCACAGTTTCAGATTGGGTTGGTGTAATATTCCCATTTTTGGTGACACCCATGATAGGACTAGGAGGGACTTCCAAAGTTAGGAGCAGACAGGTCACATGTATAGATTGGTGCTATCAGTGGGCTCAAGAGCTTTTCGGAGGAGTTTTGAGGAGTTTTCATGGTATCCGGAGGCATTCGCTTGATATACTCCATCATCCGAGCAGTTTGGCTTTCGTTCCGATGCATTCCGATAACTTTCAGAATTTTGAGTTATTTGTGGGCTTAACTCAGCTGATTATGCTAAAGGTGGCATTCCGGGTGGAATACACCATGGAACACCTTAGTGTAATAGCTCATTGGAACCGGGACGAGGAGACCTACACAATGAGACAGTTAGACATAGATTTCAGTGACCGGAGGAGGCGTGGTAGCTGATTTACCCTTTTCTGCATTAAAAAGGAATATTTTAATAAAAGGGAAAAGTGCACCATGAATAAAATAATAATAAAATAATGCTCTAGAAGACTCCAAGGGGTCTATAAAAGAAAGGGAGGAGGCCATTAGGAGATATCTTTGGAGTAGATCATTTTCTTGTGTATGATAGGTTTGAGGACGTGGTTCTCTACTTCAGCCATAGCCCCAGGACAGAAACCCTCGGGTGAATTGTGAGTGTTGGACAAAAACCCAACTCTCTTGAGGAGACTTCAATTAGGAGTTTCACAGAGCTTCAGAGTTTGGTGTGAGGATCATTCAGATCTTCAACTTCTGCTTCATCATTTTCAGTGGATTCAGTGTCAGCTGTTGCCGGAGGGAGAGTGCAGCAATTCAGTTTGTGGCCAGCACCGTTCAGCAGCTTATCTTGGTGGCAAGTTTTCTATCTTAGCTCTTTCTGGGTCAGATCTATATGTAAACCCCTTTGTTATTAATAATAAAGCTTAGATTTCTCCTGTTCTATGTGGTCTTCGATTGCAGTATTTATGTGTTTAATTTTACATGGCAACCTTCTGTAAATAAATGTTGATTTTGCGGCATTTTGTGGATTTTATTTATTTATTTGCATTTTTAGTAAAAATATCCCATCCGGGATATTACAGTGGTATCGGAGCATCGAACTTGGCTCCGCCTGCGGGGTTTTAATTTTAATTGCAAATTGATGAAGAATTTGAGGAAGGCCGAAGTTATTGATCTCCAAGGGTCAAGTTGAGAAATACATAGTCAGTTGTTTAAAGCCGAATTACCATTATTCTCAGAAGTTGATTCATTCCATTTCTTGGCATTTTGTGAATCATTGTTGGAGGATTGCATGCTAAGGGTTGTTATAGTTGCATTCGGTAGAGGAGCTATGGCTCTATTCATGGGATCATTGCAGTCTACAACATCGTTTGTGTGCATATTGGCGTAAAGGAGTAAGGGTGTTGGTGTTTGAGTGGGTGTGCTGTAAACCACCGAAAGCATGTTTTGCCTCATCAGTCGAAGGCCGTCACTCTAGTGGCGTGCACAAAACAGGACGGGCCTACCACTCACCTGGCAGCAACTATGCAATTGTGGTAAGGCAGATCTGCCAGGAAAGATGAGATGCGGCAATAGAAGAATGTTATCGGGCTCAACCAGCAGCACTGTGTGCATGGGAAAAAGACCGCTGTCAAACGAATCAAGAAATGTTGAAGGGGACGAAAAATCATAAACAACCACTTGTCGGTAATTCCTCATGAGCGTGGGGACCCTGCCAAAAAAGAAAAAGCAGACATCGTCCCCGAGAGATAGCGACGCGTCAACAGGCGGAATTGAAGAGGCAGTGGTGTCGATCGATTGGTAAAGGAATGGAGAGAGGCCACCACATATAATTTAAAATTTTATCGTATTTTCTAGACCGGACAGGAAACCCCTCCATCATCATTCCTTGGGGAAGCCAACTTCCTGTCCAAATCCGCTTTTACAAGGGGAAATTTCTTTTAGTGGGGTCATGGAAATCATTCACAACAGTTGAGTGGTGAGTTGAGTGGGGCCGCAGACATTGTACAGCCAAAACATAATGGCGGCACTCTGTGTGATCAACCGAATTGTTTGGGGCAAGGATGTTGACGCCAAAGAGTTGAAGAAACCAACGAATTTTTCCAACTACAATTGTTCTTTTAGGAGGCCGACTTATATCTGTGGAGGGCCGCATTCCTTACGGCTCACTGATGACCAAAACAGAGACTGTGTTATTCCTTATGCTCGTAAGTTTGCGGAAGGACAGCGGACCCAACTACTTAGTCAACTAGGGGCTGCGTAAGTGGCCAATTCATTCATTTAAAGGGAGCCACACCCAATCTCTTAGTGAAATCCATCACTAGAAATCTCAGAAAATACTGCTGGCACGAGAATTGCATCTAAAGTAGTTAACCAAATTGCATGGGTTGAATCCTCCCGGAGCGGTTGCTGTATTCACCTTCAGAACTGAAGACATCCTCAGGGTTATCTTTTGGACTGAGTATTCTCTAACAGAGGTTCAACTCACTGTCATATACCAGAAAATTGTGATTAGTTGGAAACCGTCCCTGAAGGAATCTTACAGATTTTCCCAAAAGAAACACAGTAATTGATTAGCCGTCTACTGAAGTCGTGAATAATTGTCCGACATGCCCAGTTTTAAGGCTGAATTACTTGTTCCAACAAGGCCGAATTTGTGTGTATACCAGCAGTGTTTCAAGGCCAAATTGTTGCACAATAAAAAGAGGCTGAATACTTTGTGAGACTTATTCCAGAACTGATATCTCAGTATTGCTGTAGCAGATCAATTATATCAAAGGTGGTGTGAGCTGAGTTTTTTGTTTGGGACTGTGGAATTTGTCCCAGATTGGACCATTCCTAAGTAAAGGTATTGCAGATATCGTTCCATGTGTGCATACTGATGGCATCATTCCAGAAACAGGATGAACTATGAAATTCAAGGCCCGAGACTCCAGCATTACCTGATGAATTACTTTAAGGAAGTCATCATTGAAACCCCAAGTAAAGAATTCAAAAAAACAACGACTACATCATTGGTTAAACCATGGAAGGAATCCTAAATAGATTGAAGAAAATGAAAATAGAAATCGGTTCCTTGAACCACCATGCATCTGAAGATCATAAAACCAAGAAGAACAATAGACCTCTTTCAAGAGAAATTTGTGCCATCCTTCAAAAAGGACAGCCAAAAGATTTGCAGGGAACATTGGAGATGGGTCGTAAAATTTTTGCACTTGGGGCAGATCTGAAACACATGAAGATGTCATGGAGAGTTTTTTCCAAACTGGAAGACTTTAATGAACTCCTATCCACAATAGACCAAGAAGAAGGGAAGAAACTGATTTGGGCTCTAAAGCCTGCTATGCTTACTCTTATACAACCCAAATTCTTGGAAGAGCCTTGTGAAGGGGTCACACTTCCAGTTGCAGCTTGCCTCAGTAACATCATGAGATTGACCGCACCTATAGAGCCATATAATGATGATGTTATGAGAAGGATTATGAGGCTGATTGTAGGGACTTTTCAGGATTTGGACAACAACACAGGCTCTACATTCGGGAAAAAGCTTGAGATTCTATGGAGTATGGCCACATTCAAGACTTATGTCATCATGTTTGACCTTGAGTGTGATGACTTGATCCTGCAGATGTTCCAATGCTTCTTTAGCATTAAGAGACATCATCCTGATACTTTCATAGCACACATGCAGTCCATTTTGTCGTCATGTATGAGAGACCATGGGACCATTGGCCGAGAGTTGCAGACCCGGTTGTTGAGCTTTTGGAGGAGAGAGTAGTTGGTCTCACCTGCTGCTTATGAGCTAGCCCAAGGGCTGGCTGAGCAGAATATTGGGCTATTCAAGAGACAGTTGACTAGGGAGGAGCTGCTCCAGTTTGGTGGGTCAGACAGCAGAAATGAGCTGAGGAGGAAGGGACTTTGCTTCATTTGCAAAGAACCTTGGGGGCCTGATCACTCATGTTTGGGAGATGTAGATGAGGTGGCAGAGGTAGAGCAGGTAGACGTTCCTTTTGTATGCCAGGATGAGGACTATTCTACAGATGAGTCCATGGGATCATATGAGGATGCTTCTGGGGAGCGAGAGCAACCATGCAGAGATGATGACAGTAGATCAAAGCTGTGTTCTAGTGTGCATGGTGAGTAGTCAGGGGACTCTATAGGAGATACTCTGGGTGATGAGTCACTTGTGACGATTCAACCAGAGCAGCATATGATGGAGCCTGAGTCAGCAGAGGAGGATACTATGGACATCAGGCATGACATTTCCTTGGGTGAGATCCATATGGGCACCCACATTGAGCCTATGATGGATATGTAGCTAACATTAGGGTCAACCTTTGACGAGGAGCAATTAGATGCACAGACACCAGTTGTAGATCCATATCCTCTAGAGATGTTGGAGGTCGATGGGATAGTTCTGCAAGGAGCTAGGGGATAGCAGGAGTTTTACATTCCCGATGAGAGGGATGAGTTGTTGGAGATGGTGGAGCATCCATCTTTGGGCCAACACATTGATGAGGTACAGATAGATTTACATACAGTCGGTCAAGCTGCAGTACTTTCAGTGAGTAGTACTCTCCAGGAGTACGTCTATGGGGCTTGCAGCATATCTTTCCCACTTTCGCCCATTCTAGAGGGAGGAGCTTCCTCCTACAGGCAACTTTCATTGGCAGACATGGCGGAGGAGTGGGAGTTGATTACGGGCTGGCGGCAACACTTGGGGCATGTTCCATATGCAGTTGTTGCTACATTGGGTTCTTCTTCCAGGATGGACTGGCGGGAGATCATGAGTTGGTACCCTCTTAGTGGTACGGTATTCTTCGTAGGGAGCATAGTAGAGCAGGGGCCCTAAGACATAGTAGCTGTTACAGATTTCAGTTGGCAGGAGGGCACAGGTCATCATTTCCTCAGCACTCCATCCCGATTTCAGGAGAGCAGGATCAGCATGGGATTGAGTTAAGACTTGGATTGGAGAGAGGTGATGAGTTGGTATGCAGTTGGAGGGTTAGCTTATACAGTTAGAGGTACGACACAACAGGAGTCGGGGAGCATGGATGCTTGTCGGTGGACTTCACTTCATGGTGCATCAGCTATAGCCAGAGGCAGTGCGCAGCCCGAGCCGTGGGACCTGGGTGATGATTGGCCATGGTGGTGTTGGGATCTGAGAGGATTGTTTGTTGACTGGGAGAGAGAGAGATCAGTTTGGGATCCCGGAATTGAGGGGTCTGTTCCGAGAGGTTTGACACAGGTGCATAGCCGCACCCAGAGGTTGGTATGGGATCCAGGCATTGGATCTGAGATGCGGTGGGCCAGCAGAGTGGCCCACATATATCGATTGCTTGAGGGCAAGCAATCTTGGGGTGGAAGGTCTGTAATATTCCCATTTTTGGCGACACCCATGACAGGAGTAGGAGGGACTTCCAAAGTTAGGAGTAGACAAGTCACATGTACAGATTGGTGCTATCAGTGGGCTCAAGAGCTTTTCAAAGGAGTTTTGAGGAGTTTTCATGGTATCCAGAGGCATTTGCTTGATATACTCCATCATCCGAGCAGTTTGGCTTTCATTCCGATGCATTCTGATAACTTTTGGAATTTTGAGTTATTTATGGGCTTAACTCAGCTAATTATGCTAAAGGTGGCATTCCGGATGGAATACACGATGGAACACCTTAGTGTAATAGCTCATTGGAATCGGGACAAGGAGACCTACACGATGAGATAGTTAGACACAGATTTCAGTGACTGGAGGAGGCATGGTAGCTGATTTACCCTTTTCTGCATTAAAAAGGAATATTTTAATAAAAGGGAAAAGTGCACCATGAATAAAATAATAATAAAATAATGCTCTAGAAGACTCCAAGAGATCTATAAAAGAAAGGGAGGAGGCCATTGGGAGATATCTTTGGAGTAGATCATTTGCATATGTATGAGAGGTTTGAGGACGTGGTTCTCTACCTCATGCTGTAGCCCTAGGACGGAAACCCTCGAGTGAATTGTGAGTGTTGGACGAAAACCCAACTCTCTTGAGGAGACTTCACTTAGGAGTTTCATAGAGCTTTAGAGTTTGGTGTGAGGATTGTTCAGATCTTCAACTTCTGCTTCATCATTTTCAGTGGATTCAGTGTCAGCTGTTGCCGGAGGGAGAGTGCAGCAGTTTAGTTTGTGGCTAGCACCGTTCAGCAGCTTATCTTGGTGGCCAGTTTTCTATCTCAGCTCTTTCTGGGTCAGATCTATATGTAAACCCCTTTGTTATTAATAATAAAGCTGAGATTTCCCCTGTTCTATGTGGTCTTCGATTGCAGTATTTATGTGTTTAATTTTACATGGCAACCTTTTGTAAATAAACATTGATTTTGCGGCATTTTGTGGAGTTTATTTATTTATCTGCATTTTTAGTAAAAATATCCCATCCGGGATATTACAGTTGGCGACAACATTCATCGCAATTCCACCTCTGATTATGTACTTAGTTTGGGATCTGACCCAATTTGTTGGTCAAGGAAGAAGCATGCTTCCATTTATTTATGATTAGTAGAGGTAGAGTATAGAGGAGCAGTGAATGCCACTATTCAGGCCATTTGGCTACACCATTACTTATCTCAGCTTGGGATTAGTGTTCATCGTCCAACTATCATCTAGTGTGATAATCAAAGTACACTAAAGTTTTTCAGAGATCCGGTGCAGTGGCAGTGGATCAAAGACATCGAGACCCACATGCACTTCATTATAGAACTCATTCATGATGGGATCATTGATCTTCAGTACTGTCCTAGTTTTGAGCAGACTGCTCATATCTTCACCAAGACTTTCACTGAGCAAAAGTTTTGATTCGTGTGATATAGTCTCGAGTTGAAGAACATGACTACGTTGCATTTTTTTTTTCTCTACTTTTTCATGCATTGTATATGGGCACCTAAAATGGTCGTGTTGTCACGATTCATTCATTTTGCATCACACTCACCTAAGTTATGCTTAAGGATGGGTGCCGGTGTACATGCGCATAGATTAGCTTTAGTTCAACTCTAGATATTGCATGTGATGTGCACTTGTCTTTAGCGAGTTAACTCGAGTGTTGTACATGCACATAGTTAGCCTTAATTAGCTATAGCTCAACTTTAGATATTGCATGCGATGTGCACTTGTCTTTAGCTAGTTAACTCGAGTGCTTCCATGCGATGTGCAGTTGGCTTTAGTTACTTAAATTTAGTGCTTGCATGTGCTGCATGTACAACTAAGGTTTACTCAATTTCTTTTATGTATTGGTTCTAAAACTAATATTCATGAATTAATTTCATTCTGAATTCAAATTTTATTTTTCAATTCTCCTACAATTATTATTTAGCTAGATCTGTATTTGTGCTCTAATATTTTTACACACTACGGCTTAATCTCATACCAGCTTGTTTGGAAATAAAGCTCTAGGAGCAAAGCAACCCATGAGGTCTTTCTTCATAATATAATTAATGAGTCCTAAAAATTGCTCTTCTCTGTGAGTTTTTGGGTTTTTTGGTGCCTTTCTAATCAATGAGAAATTCAGAATGCCAAGGGCTCATGTGGGCTTTTGGAACTCGGGTGGTCACAAGATTTTAAATAAAAGCACAAAAGGAGACTTGTAAACCTGCTAAGCATGGATCCCACCCTTCTGCAAGATTCAGTCATGGAGACAGAACCCACCAAACCTTTGATTTGCATATGAATGTCTGTTATCCTACTTTCTTACGACACCAGAATCCAAAAATCATCCAATTTCATCACAACGAAAGTCACCAAATTTTATTCTCGAATAACTCAAATTCTACTAACCCAAGAGTTTATGCTATATTATCACTGACAATCACAGCCAAATAACTGACACCGAAAAAAACATAGTTATTATTAAAAAAATAAATTATAACTGATATCTGATTGGATAGTGTATCTAATCATAGACAGTTAATTATCATACAGATAGGTGTAATCCAAAGTCTTTAATGACCAAAATATTAAAAATTGAGGAAAATTAAGGTAGAAGTCTCAAGCAAGAAGAATACTTCCATTTATTTGTGATTAGTAGAGGTAGAGTATAGAGGATCAGTGAATGCCACTATTAAGGCCATTTGGCTACACCATTTCTTATCTGGGCTTGGGATTAGTGTTCATCGTCCAACTATCATCTGGTGTGATAATCAAAGTACACTAAAGTTTTGCAGCGATCCAGTGCAGCGACAGCGGACCAAAGACATTGAGATCCACATGCACTTCATTATAGAACTCATTCATGATGGGATCATTGATCTTCAATAATGTCCTATTTCCGAGAAGACTGCTCATATCTTCACCAAGACTTTCACTAAGAAAAATTTTTGATTCGTGTGAGATCGTCTCGAGGTGAAGGACATGACTACCTAGCATTTGTCTTTTCTCTAATTTTCCATGCATTGTATATGGACACCTAAAATGGTTGTGTTGTCAGGACTCATTCATTTTGCATCACACTCTCCTAACTTATGCTTAAGGGGGGGTGTTGGTGTATATGCACATATATTAGCTTTAGTTCAACTATAGATATTGCATGCGATGTGCACTTGTCTTTAGCTAGTTAATTCGAGTGTTGTACATGCACATAGTTAGCCTTAATTAGCTATAGTTCAACTTTAGATATTGCATGTGATGTGCACTTGTCTTTAGCTAGTTAACTCGAGTGCTTCCATGCGATGTGCACTTGGCTTTAGTTACTTAACTTTAGTGCTTGCATGTGCTGCATGTGCACATTAACAGAACATAAAGCACACTTAGCGTCAGTTAGCTTTAATTATCCATAGTTATTGCATGTACAATGAAGGTTTACTCAATTGCTTTTATGTATTGATTCTAAAACTAATATTTATGAATTAATTTCATTCTGAATTCAAATTTTATTTTTCAATTCTCGCAAATTTGTACAATTATTATTTAGCTAGATCCGTATTTGTGCTCTAATAATTTTACAAGCTACGGCTTATCTCTTACCAGCTTGTTTGGCAATAGAGCTCCATGAGAAAAGAAACACATGAGGTCGTTCCTCATGATATAATTAATGAATCCTAACAATTTCTCTTCTCTGTGAGTTTTTGGGTTTTTTTGGTGCCTTTCTAATCCATGAGAAATTCAGAACGCCAAGGGTTCATGTGGGCTTTTGGAACTCGGGTGGTCGCAAGCTTTTAAATAAAAGCACAAAAGGAGAAGCCCACCCTTCTGCAAGATTCAGTCATGGAGACAGAACCCACCGACCCTTTGATTTGCATATGTATGACTGTTATGCTACTTTCTTACGGCACCGGAATCCAAAATCATCCGATTTCATTGCAACGAATGTCACCAAATTTTATTCTCGAATAACTCAAATTCTACTAACCCAAGATTTTATGCTATATTATCACCGACAATCAAAGCCAAATAGGTGACACCGAAAAAAAATTAAAAAATTAGACAGTCAAAGACAAATAGCTATATACTATCTGATTGGATAGTATATCTAATCATAGACAGTTAATTATCGTACAGATAGGTGTAATCCAAAGTCTTAAATGACCAAAATATTAAAATAAAAATTGAGGAAAAGTAAGGTAGAACCGTAGAAGTCTTTAAAAACTATTCTGGTAAAATGAAACATAAAATGTATAATTATAAAATTAAAACAAATTACTAAAATTTTATCTTAGTTTTATCATTTAAAAATTGAGGCAAAGTGATTTTCAAGTTTTAAATTATATAAATCTATCAATAGATATAGTTTTTATTTTTCACATTATATATTCAGCAAATAGGTCATAATAATTTTCTGTCTCCACCCGTCAAATATTATTTAAAACAATTATTAGTTTTGTTTTAATATATCTGTTTTCTTTTGAATTCATGAAGTTACTGATAATTTGATTTATCTCCACTACACTTATAGGTGTGATGGCTCCACCTTTTAAGATGGTACAACGCGTAATTTTTACATTCTTATATATAAATAGATTTATGTAATTATATAAATTATTTTCGATTCAAAATAATTTATATATTAAAATAACTCTTTACCATTAAAACTATTTGGGCTCAATAGAGTCATCATACCCGAAATCAATTTCCAACCAGTGATGTCAACTCTATTCTTTGAGTCATTCATACCTTCAAATCATGTTTACTATCGAACTCTTAGCTTAGTAGAACTATGTTCCAACACTATGTATTCGTTGATAAATTAATGTGTTACTCAACCCCTTAGATGTATAGAATTCAACTCCCAAATAATGTATTTATTCACATAGATATATATTAAAATATGAATTGTCAATTGAAAGTAAAATTATATTTCCAATCGTCATTGCATGTACACGACTTAAAGGTAATTATTCGAAGTTGCACGTAGATTTCGTTAGCTAATTATAATCTCCATTATTGCAATGTGCCTTCATAACACTTAATACTCTCTATGTATATTACTTCCATACGTTCCAAATTGAGGTTGAGTTGGAAAAAGAGCTTGCTATAGAATATCTACACAATAGTCAATTTAACCAACGAATTAGGTGCTATAGGTAAATGTTTATGCTAATGAGGAAAATAAGAGAAAAAATAGAGGACTAGGCATATTGTTACATACACTTGTAATAAAAATTAATTTAATTGTTATGGGCTCTATCCAAAGGTTCTTCTTAGTTGAATTTTTATATCCAAATCAATTTTGTGAAAATTTTGCGAAAACAAGTTAATGAATGAAAATGTATCAACCTATGATTATGTAGATCATTCAACTCACAAGAATGTTTCTCCATGGGATGGACCCATTCTTCCCACAACTATTTCATGGTGGATTAACGTATCTCAACCAGAATTATTTCCTTTCCTCCAAGTAGTAATTATTTAGGATTATGGAAAAAAAAAAAAAATTAAACCAAGTGATATGACTCTCAATGTTTATACATGGAAATAAAAAAAAAATCAATCATTATATGGTCCATTCAAAATGTATGCCCATTTTCTTCTTTTGGATCCAAATCAATTTTAGTGATAGCAATGCCAAAATAATTAGTAAAGGAATGATGAGGAAACCACTTATGATTATGTAAATTTGTTTCGTGAAATTAAAATAATGCTTCTCCATGGGAGAGAACCATTCTTGTCATGCGTACTTGTTGGTGGATTAACATTTCCTAATGTCATTGATTATTTTCCTCCAATTAGTTATCTCATCAAGCTAAGCCTATTTCCTATTTGGATGTATTCTGTAATGTGGGTAGTTCATTTCTTAGATGGAAGTATCCTCCTAACACTCAAATAAAAAATTTCTCCCAAATGATCACTTGTTGATTCTTCTTAGTCACGAAACGTTTTCCAAGCAAGAGTGACTTCCTTTCTCTTGTTAATTTGTGAAACATTATTTCCGAAAATTCTAAGCAATATGCTAGCCATTTTGCATACTTATCTTGAGCTCCATTGCTACTATGGGAATAACTCTGATAGAGGGCTCATATTACATGTTTAATGAAATAATCATCGTCACGTTTTGTCAAGAATTTGGAAGAAATACCATAGGCTCTAATATAGGGGAATAAATCATGTGGCTCTTTGAGCTCCAAATTAATACATTATTAGGTACTTTTTAGGAATATATCCCTCTCTTCACTTTACATCATTGTGGGTGGATAAAAACTAACACCTCCTAATTAAAGGGAAGCTCTCTCTTTCCTTTTGCGGTAACATATTTATTTGCTTCCTCTTTTTGGAGAAGGAAGACCATGATGTTATTTTCTGCAAAGGATCATAATTATATGGATCTCAAGGTTGTACTTAAATCACTCCACTCTTGATTTCAATCCTAAGAATGACATTTTATTGGAAATCCTTGTCAGTGTCATACTTTCTCATTTTTCCCTACACTATTAAGACAAGAAAATGATAAAAATTAGAGGTAATAGTTTAGGGAAATAAGTTGAACTGTCTAAGGCACAAGATGGTCTCCTTGCAACTTAAACACTTCTGAAGCAGTTACAGAGGAAACAGAACTTCTGAATCAGTTACTAGAGGAAGTGGAAGTCATGCTAGATAATGAGACATACATCTAATGGATGGACTATGACCACCTGCCTTTTAAATGAAAAGTATGTCATGAGTATGACCACATTTCAAAACATTTTCTTGAATATACTATAATTCAAGAAAACCCCTAAGAAAGGAGACCAATGGAAAAAAAAAAAAATATAACCCTCATCAAAAATCCCTCAATCATTATCTCAACGATGTTGTTTTTCCTTCCCCACCCAAGACATCTAACTTAAACCCACACATGGACACCCCTTTGCATTCAAGTAACAATCAAGGTGAAATTCCCTATTCGGTAAATTAGTATGATTTACTTTATTGTGATGATTGAACTTTTGATCTTGGATTATGAAAATTTCTCTGCAATTACCCCAATAAACGAAATTCCTATCCCCTTCTTTATATTTCCATCCTAGATCCAGACTCTAACGAATAGGTATTTCATGCCCCAAAGACTATATACTTAATATTACAACTCTCCTTTTGATAATAGGCATCTTCATATGAAATATTAGATTGGGAAACACAAAAGAAATCAATAATAATGAGGCCTTCCAAAAATGCTCATTGTAATCCTAACCAAGAGGAAAGGGTGGAACAAGTAGAAAAGGACAAATATTTGGACACCCAACCTATATTTTAAGGAATATATAATAGAAGATTTATAAATTAAAGAAATACAGCTGGATCAATTCGTCTCTAGGGAGGAATTTCTAACAATTCTAGTAAATAATGAAGTTCATATCCTAGAAATATAGAGGATAATGAAGCCTTAGGAAAATATTCATTGTCTTAAACTCAATCAAGAATGAAAATCACAAAATCTTGCTACTCTAATAGATAAAACTTGAAAATAATGTGGCTCTGCAAAAAATTAAACGCATATGGTGAAAATATTCAATAAAGGTAGTAAGATATCATGGAGCTTATGAGGTTTTGTGTACTCTGAGAAATCAACACTCTTTTCTCTTTCTCATGTGATTTGATCAACCCATTGGTTGGTGGTATTCAAATATCACATCCCCATTGGAAATTAGTGTAACATCGTCAATGTGTACATGTCTATACTATAATAAGAGAAAGTGTATTGCTCAAGAACACTCTCAATACATTGAAGGAGTGTGCCTTTAGCATATGAAGTACTAGTGTTGCAGACTAGAAGTTTACTCTTGGTATTGGGGGGAAAAAGGAGGTCATTTGGTTCATGACCACTTCAATGAGCACATGAAGGATATAATTTCAAATATTTATCTAATGGAGAACTATTTAATATTGATATATAATAATTGTCAAATATGATGATAGGTCTATCACATAGAGCGGTGGGTCTAGACAGGTTCCTAGTTCATAGCTCATTTTTGAAAGACCCAATATCACTTTTCATATTTTAGATTAGAATGGGTTTGTTCATCATCTAATCCCTTTTCTTTGATTAAAACCCATTTTTACTCATGATCCTCCCTCCTTGGATGTAGTACCTAAAACCTAGATCTCTTGGGTGCTGGGATCTCTAGTGCAGGGAAGCTTTCATTGGCTAAATTTTACAAATGGGTTTTTTTCTATTATTATTCTTCAATATATATTCAAATTTTTATATTTTTTTTCTAATATTTTACCTTAAAATACATTTGAGTTTTATATAATATTGTATAAAATCATTATGAATTTGAATATCTTCACAAAAACATCGCCAAATTTTTTATAGTGTGTATAGTAGAGACTCGTAAATTTTACTAAGGTTCCTACATTTTAAGTTAAAATTTCATCATCAAAATTTCCCTTAATCCAATGTATATTTGGGAAAATAAAATTTAAATAGACTAAAGTTTCCTTAAAATCTTGGGAAATGGAGAAATTTAAATCTAGCTAAGAGAGAAAAAAAAACCTACAAGATCAATTGGGGAAATTTAAAAGTAGAATGGAGCGAGTAGGAATTATATAACTCATTTTTATTGAGGAATACGAAACTTTCTCTCACCTATATGTAGCATTAGGAGTCGAATAAGAATGACAATGAATAAAGTCAATAATCCTAGGACTCAATGTATGGAATATGAACACTAAATATTTTCACTAATAGGCCAAGTCACTTTCATAGCACAACAATTCCAAAGTCATCATATCTCCTCAAGGGGTGTATTTAAATATTTATGATAGGACCAAAGCACCAACCTTCCATTACTTTGTTCAATTCTACAGTAAAAGGGGATCTTTGAGCATAGTGGATGTAAACAAAAAGATTTAGGATATCCCACATATAATCACCAAAGACAAAAATAATGGTTTAATGCATCTAATATCTAAGTACGAAGTTTTATCTATATTAAATTACTTTGACCCCAACAAGGATCTATGGTTTTGAATGGATTTGCAATGAAATTATACATTAAGTGCTGACAAACAATAAAATTCAATATGCTCCAGATAATTTAATTCATTCACAAGTATGTAATGATAAGTGATGACATTAACTCACAATTCCATCACTAGTCCTAAAATAGGTTAGCCCATGTTTATTTACTCACTTTAGGACCATTTATTCGTGTAACATATGTTACAAAATCATATCTAAAATTATTGCAAATCACCTAAAGCATATCCTCCCAAGGTTCATTTTAGATAAACACAAGGGATTTGATGGATTGAATCAAATTATTGACACCATGATTTTATCCTAGGAAGAAATTTACTCCAGATAGTGTAGAAATTAAAAAAGAATCGTTATTGAATAAGGCATAGCCGATGCATATGATACAATCTGTAATAGCTTCTGATTCAAGGTTATCTGCATTTTTTGGTTCTATTTAGAGTTAACCACTCAGATATCATCTTGTATCATCAATCCTTAGATATATCCATTGGTTAGTACGAGATTTGAGGACTTCTATTCGGACCCTAGAAAATTTCACTAAGGCTTCCCACTTTTTCCCCTGCTTTACATCTTAATGGTAGATTTACTTAGAAAGTAATTAAAGCATGAAAGGGAAAATAGAAATACAATGGTTATTTGATTTTTATAGTAATCAATCTCATTAATCGTTCTCAATTTGCAGATGATACATTTTTTATAGGTGGGATATTCTAACATCATCACCTCAAGCTTCAAAGAGATCCTATATTGTTTCATCTTTTCACTAGGCTGCTATGTTAACAACTAAGATCTTTTGATATTTGAAGAATGACGAAAAATCCTTACACTACATAGGCATCCCCTCTACTTTCACTCTCCTTCTAGTCCTTTGTAGCATCACATTGTACAAAACATTAAGGCTAATTCCTATAATGCATTTCTTAATGGATTAGCCTTTCTATTTACCTTGTGCTTATCCATTCTATTCTTTCTACCCCATCTCTTTCATTCTCAATCCTCTCGGTGCCTATTAGATTTCACCAAGACCTAGCTTAAGAGTCTTGTAGATTTCAATGGAAATGAGGAAAAACAAACATAGAATGATATCATATGGTTAAATGGAATTTTTTTTACACTAAAAAATAACATATTTGACTAAGCATCAAGGATTTTCCCCTTATGAACCTAGCTTTAGGAGATAACTTGTTGTGGATACTTCTAAGTGGGGAAAATGACTAGTGGAAGAAATCGATCCACCAAGAATTTTTGAAAGTGAATTTCCTCAATTTCTTGGATAAATTCCCTATGATCAATGGTGGATCCCAACTATGGAAACTCCTCCATGTCGTTATTCCCCTAATTAGAGATATAATCTTATGGGTTTTGGGCCCTAGTAAAAAATTGACTTCTGGAAAAATCGTATCATGGGAATCCCTCCACTCACATGTAACCTACTTATTCTCCCATTATAACATTGATTTGAAAATAAAGGTAATTTTTTGTGTACGACATCTCAAATTTTTCCATTTCAAAATATTAGATGAGGTAGAACATTGGAAATATCTCACCCTTTCTCAACACTACCTTCTCAAACCTCCTTTCATTTCTAAATGGTTGTGATCCAAGTCCCAAGGAAGATTACAATTCTAGAGGATGGGCGAATATTCGCTACACTATCAAACAAGGCTATGAACACCACCTATTTCCAAATGGCTTTCCTGCAAAATCAATAATTTTCTCCGAGATCTAGTGTGTAGATGGGATTCCAAGTATATCTAAAAATTTTGCTAGATATTATCCCATAACTAGAAGCTTACAACAAAAAAGTGAAAAAAAGGGTTATATAGGGTCCCTCCATTTGTATGTTATATAGGGTTCAATCTAAAGAATTTTTCCATCTTTTCCTTGAATGTAAATTTTCAAATCAATTTGGCAATATTCCATTATGCTTTGGCCTTAAGGGATCCCTATTTAGACTTTATAAATCCTTTATTTGATTCTTGGATAAATTTATATTTAGAAAATTTTGATAGAAAAGCAATTTTTATAATGTTATGGAATTCTCTCCTAAAATTCATATGCTTGAAGGTTTAGCTAAATAAAAATATAGAAATATACTTTCATAGTCATTAGGTAGAAATTGATACAAGTGCTAGACAACTTCTAGTGTAACACGATTTCACAAGACAACTCAAAATCACCACTAAAAATTATAAAATCCCTTGAGGCATCATTTATTGAATTTCACTTAATTCCCCAAATTACAATTCCTTCCCAAAAAAAATCCTCCTTAGAAGCGGATTTTGAAAATTCATGATTTCCAACTTTGGTTTCTTAAACAGGAAGCATTTACACATTATTTTTATGGGGATTCTAAGTGCAACGCCGCAATGGCATATGCCACGGGTGAGTCGAGGTATGTCCTAGACGAACTTGTGTATATTTCTATGTTTGGATCTTAAAGCCACCACTATCAACTAAGAATAATGGTATGCCCTTGTGTATATTTCTATGTTTGGATCTTAAAGCCATCACTATCAATTAAGAATAATGGTATGCCCTTTTACAAAGGGTGCATCCAGCATCCTCATTCAAACATGGTCCTCGTATAATATTGGGCGATCCTTAAAATGAAGCATATCATGTTCAGGTGGGTTCATCTTTTGTTTGACGTGCAATTATCCGATTAGTGTTTAGGCTATTAGCTTTTGTTCGGGTAACGGGCTATGCCCACTATCTACAAAATGTACCCTCCCGGAATCTAAATTAGTTAAGAGACCAACACGATTTAAGATTTAAGATATTTGTGGAAATAAAATCACCTTACTTAACCATTAACCATTAGACAATTTTTTTGAACACTAAATCTCCTTACTTAATCATTTGACTACTTTTTTAACATTAAATTTAATTATTAGATCATATTTTCGGTTTTGGTTAAATAGTTATGAAGTAAGTTGTTGTAGCACTCATCACAAGTTCAATTCCTTTCCCATCTAAACATGTTATGAAAATGAAATTAAAAAATGAAAAATTGAAAAATACTACCTAACTTCCAAAATAAAAAATAATATAAAACCCTACATCCTCGAGACTAAGCTTTATATACAAGCTTACAGTACACAAGTTTTCATCCTTTGTTTGACGTGCACTCATCCAACTCCACGGACCCTATGGTAACAAAAAGAGGAAATCACAGCAATTTGACAAGCCAGATGCCCTTTCCGTTCCTCTCTTCCTTTGCAGAAGTTACTTTCATCCTGCCCATGAAAGGTACTTCGATATGACATATGCTTGACGAGATTAGTTTGCCGCTAATCGTGTTTAGGCAGTCATTTTTTATATTGCATCGTCGGCACCTACCTACCGTACTCTCTTTTTCCGGAAGACGGATTCTTTTTTCCTTACTCGGTTCCCTTATGGAATATGATTTATAACTGCGCTTCAAATCTATTTTATCTGACGTCTGTAGCACTCTAAACATTAGACATTTTTTATTTTTTTGGACATCCTGAAAAACCCAGGAGCACTTGATTTCTATTATAAATTACATCACTGAGACTTAAGATTCCAAAATTCTTTTACCAAATTTCACCCAAGATTAACCAAAATTGTTCCGTTGGGCGGCGGCTCTCTTCTAACTCAATTGACCACGGTGCAAAATTCGTTATATTAACACACCGAGTGAGGGCCGTTTTTTTTTGTACAACCACCCATGGAGTCATTTAGATCACGGTGTAAAATCCGTTATATTCACACATAAGTGTCATCTTTATTCATACAACAACCCATGAAATAATTTTCAAGACTGAATTGCCTTAAAAAATCAAAAATTGATTTCCAGTGCATCACGGGATGTCTATATTGACATTTAGTGCTGTGATATTTTGTTCACCTATATTTTTAAATCAGTCACCAAAACCTGTTGAAGTGTTCCGTTGAAAATGTTGACTAGGGCATCTCGAGGCACGAAGTATCTATTGCAGTTTTGTTCCAGTCTGGTATTTTGACAATGGGAAATTGGGGAATGTGGAAGAAAATATCCACCGGCTGCAATCACAACGTCACACGCATTCGCTGGAGATCTCCCGTCACTTCATACTTCCAAATTATAGCACAATGAGGAGGTCATTACTGTTTTTCATTTTCTTGTTAAATATCACATTACTCTTTCAAAAGTAATGGTGATGGTTGATTGCATGGTACTTATTATTTTTGGGTCGAATTAATTTATACTATAACATTTCATTGTGATTGTCATTTCATGAAGTATTGTGTTTATCATATAACCATAGTAAGAAAACATATTTGCAATTCAAAGTGTTTAGTCTTTCTGGCAAAAGTCGTAATCTAATTGGAATTATAAATTTTGAGTTTTGATGAGAAAGAATTTTAAGTACTTTCAAAACCACCCAAATGGTTAAATTGAAAAAAAAAAAAAAAAAATGATGTGAGTAGCCCATGTCCAAGAAAAAAAAGTAAGTAGCCCATATCAAACACTAGATGATAAAATTATTAGATCGTACCGATTACTGAAAGTCCTGATTTGCCGAAAATCGTGATTATGTGAACAATGTGATAGTAAGTAAAAGTTACTTATCATGGTAAATATTTTCCACCTAAAAGTCCTCATTTACTGAAAATCGTGATTATGTGAAAAATGTGATATTAAGTAAAAGTAACTTATCATGGTAAATATTTTCACGTGTTATAATGCAATCTAAGTATTCTTTGGAAGAAAACAACTTTTGGAAACCGTTTGTAATAATTGGAGTCGTCTACCCGGGCCATTAAATTAGTAGGACGATCAAAAGCGAATTGCTAGGATGATCAAAAGCGACTGAAATCTTGGTAAAAAGAATTCAAAAATATCAGTGTGTGAATCATGTTAATATCAGTGTGTGAATCATGTTCTTATAGTGGAAATGGATTTAACGTCATTAAAAACAAAAATCTGAAAGCATCCAAAATCTTAAAGTTTGATAGTTGTAACCTGGATTTACAAAAAATATCTACCCTATTTTATCAAATTTTCTCCCTCCCTAATGACTTCAAACATTTAGATGACAAACTTGGAGGTGACCAAAAAAGTGGAAACAACACCACGAGAGATGTGCGAACACAAGATTTGAGATATGGGAGGAATGGAAAAATGAACACAATATTTCAGGTATGGGAGGAGTAGAAAAATGCGACCAGAGTGTGTTTTGGAAAACATCAAATTCTTTAATCCTCTTCCATTTTGTCAACTAGTGGAAAAGAGCATATTAAATGAAGCCTATCTACTAGGATGAAGCCATATTCGATGGTTTCGATGTTTTAGTGCTATCATAACCCATTTCCCATTGTCACTAACTAATGGCAAATATTGATAGAAGTATGTAATTTGTAGTCTATCTAGGACATCGCCATGCCGAAGATTTGTAAAAGTTTTATTTACTGATGTGATCTTTGGTACCATTACCTAATGGAAAATTATGAAAAAAAAAAAAAATTCACCACTTAAAGTCTTTCTACTCAGACAGTAAGACAAAGAAAACTTTGCACACCACAAAAAAGTTATTCGTATATTAACTTTTAAAACCAAAATTCATCAAATTATTATAATGCATATAATATCCAACATATTTAAAACTAAGAGATTGTTGTCAAGAGAATATCTCAACAACCTTCAACAAACCCAAGCAAATTGTACTATTGTAAGTGTTAATTCTAACACCCTCCCTTAATGCTTATGTTGCAAAGATCAATACAAAAATCACAAATTATAGTACTAAATTTACAACATAGATATATGTCTGATATGGTCATTATCAACACTTACACCCACTTTGGAATCTCTGAGACTGTGTTATTTCTCCGCCACAAATTCGAGCTTGCCAGTTGGCCCATTTAAGATACAACTGTCTTTGACCATCATTGATGTAGTTGTAATGATTATCAAGATTGACATAATCGGCTTGTGGATGTTTCTGCAAGAAAAGTTGTCAAGTACCTAAATCACTCTATGGACATACCTCCATTTGATGGATACTTAGCTTTTAGCTATGCACCCGTTTCTAGGAAGGCAGTATGGATAAGGAATGTATTTAGAAGTTAATCATACAAAATGACCCCTTAAACATTTAAACATAAGAACTTATGCTTTTGGCTACATATGAGCCACTAGTCCTTTCACACATAAACAATTTTACAAACAAAAGATAATTTGTATATATTTTTCCTTACTTCACATGCCCCATTAGCTTTATAAAAAACTATAAACATAATAAATTCAACGAGATCTTCACATGGCACCACATACAACAAGAACCCCAATTTGAATTAGCTACTTTGTCCTATAATGGGTTTTTCATCTTTCCCAATGAAGAAAAAATAATTTTATTACACAACCATGGGCTACGAGTCTCTAAAGTCATCCATACCAATTCATAGCCACCCTTTTCAAATTAATCAAAGTCTAACACATAACTAAAATGAGGATCATGTTTACAAGGTCACCACGAACGACCCAAGCCCATCAACTTTTCCATCGTCACCTTCTGAAACAACAAATCACACTAGCGGAAGGGCATGTTCTAAGGCAGAAAGGGCTTTAGATTTGTAAAATTACAGTTTTGAGGGATGATGATCCCACCCAGTTCTTGGGCACAACCCAACATGGCTTAGCTTTTGGCTAAAAATCTACCTTTTGAGGAGCCTACTACGAAGTGGACTACGCAATGGAGCTTGTTAGATATCCTATGCAGTATCATAGGGGATTCGAGGTTCGTTAAAGCCCCTCCTTTATTTGATGGGTTTTGGGTTATATTTTTTTGTTTTGTGAAGCCCATGGAATTTCGCCCATGGTATTGTAACAATGAAATAATATAAAAAGGGATGTAATGCTATGATAGATAGACATGTCATATCAGATGGTTATGATTAAGTCTTTGTAGTTTGTATTTAGTGCACAAAGACTTTGGAAGAGTTTTGCAACAAAGTGCGTAGAGACCCTAGAAGAGTTTGCAGCTTAGTGTGCAACCACCTATAGCCTAGATCGTAGGTTAAAGAGTTGATTGGACTTGAAGATCCATTATAATAAAGAAGCAGTTTGGGATGATATTATGATATTCTTATGTATTTTTTTTATGTATATCTATTAATTTTTATAGAAAAGTTGTTTCTATATTTTCTTAAAACCTGTTGTTGCGAAGTATTTATTACAATTGCATATTGTATCAACAAAATACTAGATTATGATGTTATATGACTTGTTTATATGATTGATTGAATGTGGCGAAGTAGTTACCAGTGTTAATGGTAATATAAAAGAGAAATACCACATTTGCGAGTCCCTCAATGTTGTAGAAACTTGGTTCTACATCCTCCCATAGTAACTTCGGGTGAGACTGCAATCTACTTGTAATTCATTGCCAAAAGGGCAAGTGGTTGAGGGTTTTTTTTGTGTGAAGTATAGTTTGAACTTGGTTCAACACAAATTGAGCCAAAACATGGTTTCGTTGCCAGGAACAAAATCCGTTTGAGGGAAATGTGGATGTGGCACCCATCGAAGAAGGAAATTTAAGACTGGATAGTCCAAAAAGAAAGATATTTTGCAGATCAAGAAAACATAAACCCTTATTTGACATCTAAGGCGTGGTTATAGAGGTATATTTTCAGAGATAAGTATGAATTTTTCTTATTTTCTTTTCAAAACAAGTTGTGCGAGTGGATATCGAGGTTGACTGGAAGAAAGGATTGTTTTAAGAATGACGAAAAGATAGTGTGGACTCCTAAGTTGATAGAGTGACTCAAGATAATTAACAATAGGATTTCAAGGGATGTCTATTTCTAGATTGATAGTATCTTGGGAGGATTCATTACTCAGTTCGGAGTAGACTCGACTATCTAGTACATCACCAAATTGAAAGAAATAAAAAAGAAGTGTACTGAGTCTGTTTTGGAGTTGGATTAGAGATTTCAGTTGCTATTAGATTAGGTGATCTTCGACATAGCTCTGAAATAACATCAAGATTGGTTTATATATTACCATTGATGCAGGGGAAGATAGAAACTCAAGCCAAAGCTATGGATATTGCAATGAATATGGAAGCTTTACCTACAGTATATACAAGTGCATGTATGTCACAAATCTCGAATGAGTTGGAGAACCTAACTTTGTAATTACAAGACATCAATGAAGTAAAGAACTTAGAGAGAATTATGGTGTACAAAGTGCAAATGAGAGGATCATTCTAAAGATCAGTGCCCCTTCTTCTGGGATTACATGGATAGTTGGGCACCAAATCCCTTAAATGCGAGATCCAACGTGTGGTGTGAAATATGCAGGACAAGAGGCCAACATAACTTAGAGGAATTTTACCTGCCACATAAATATGTACAGACTCCAATGAATCTATTTTTCAAATTCTATAAATCAGTCGGACATGATGAGAAAATTCTCCGAAGTTATGACCTAATGATGGAGCATAGTACTCAAGCTTATAGAATGAAAGTGAATTAATATGGACATGAAGACAATGGACACAACGGTGGTCAAAGTGGCTACGAAGGAAGAGGTCAAGGAGGTGGAGTTGGTAGAGCATGTGGAGATATCATTTTCTAGAACTATGGCTAGCCTTGTCACTTTGAAAGATATTGTCAGAACCACACTACGTCATGTAAGTATTGTAAATATTTTGACCATGTAAATGAAGAATGTCTTGTACTTATGGTGAAGATGAAAGAAAAGAGGAATAAGTAGCCTATCCAGAATATTCAAATTATGAATTCTGAAAGGAGGATTGAAGAACCTCAAATTATTATTGTTACTAGAAGTGGAGTTGCAACTGGTAGTGATACGGAGGATGGAAAGAAGGAATTTGAAAATCTAGGTGCATGGGTAAGAAAGATTATAGAGAAATTTTCTATTTTTGATATTTAAAAATAAAAAGGAGTATTCATGGAATCAAAGTGAATTTTTATGGTTGTTGGATCTTCGACCTATAGTGCATAACCAAGGCCTAATAATTTCAAAAGTGTCATCAATTGTGACACAGAGCTGAGATTCGATGTAGGATCGAACACTGACACAAGGCCAGGACTCAAAAAATAACACAAGTAATTTATGGTCTTTTGCACAGAATTGTATGAGGTTAGATCTAAGAATTTTGTGATCCATAATACTTTTTTATGAATTTTTTAAGAGATAAAAAGGCTATAGAAGGACTTTAGGATTAGATAGACTCATGTGCATCGAAAGAGCCACTGCGAAGAGAAATGCATGCAATCAATAACGTGCATCAACAAAAGAGAAATGGAAGAGAAATGAGGCTCATTGCACAGATAGGAGAATATGAGATGGACTAATTTATTCTAGATATGGGATCTGATGCTAATGTCTTGATGAAACAAAAGATTATCCCTATGGGAATATTACCAGGTGTCACAATGGAAATTAGAGGAGTGCACACTACTACTGATTTCGAACTAATAGAGATTGTTGGTGATAACAATCCTTATCCTATATTATCCAAGAGAGGGACGAAATCTAAAAGCTCTACATGATTCTTCCCGCTCCAAAAGTAAGAAAGGAAGGAAAGGAAAATTCAAGTGTCCTTATTGTAATAGAAGTTATTATCCTGAATCTTCTTGCATGCAGAAGAATATTGATATGATGGAAAAGACTATTCAACAAAATAACCTTGGTCATCACATTCTAGAAAGTGTCAAGAAGAAGGCAAAGGAAAATCGATCAGATACAAGGGGTAATGGGCATGCTTTGATTTCCCTTCATTCTACACCACAAGAATGGATCATCAATTCAAGAGCTTCACATCATATGGCTTCTTTAAAGGAATAATTTTCTTCTCTACATAAATCAAGACCTCCTATTCTCATGGGGGGGAATTCTCCAGTTGCAGGAACTGGACAAGGAAGAGTACAATTCGAAGATGGAAGTTTTGAGAATGTCTTGCATATTCCAAGGCATTTTGTGAATCTTCTTTCAGTGTATCGAATGACACACATAGATACCGGAAGGAAAGTGGAATTTACGCCAGATTCCATGAGCATTTATGACATGCAAACCAACTTGAATATTGTATCTCGCAAGGTAAATGATCAATGCCGTATGTATACATTTTTTGATTTTGTTCCTCAATCAGATTCTATTTTGCTACTTACGCATGCAAATGAAGAAAGTAGGATCTGGCATGAGAGATTTGGGCACTTGAATTTCGGATATATGAGGCAACTTATCAAGCAAGGGATGGTGAAAGGATTTCCAACCATTGAATTTAAAATGGTGTTTGTAATGGATGTGCTCTTCGAAAACATCCAGAAGACAAGTTCGAGAAGGGGCATGCATGGAGAGCCCCTTCACCTTTTGAGCTTGTACATAGTGATCTCCTGGGTTCATTTGCAATGCTTTCAATGAGAAAAGCAAGATATTTGTTGTCATTTATAGCTGATTACACACGATTCACTTGGGTTAACTTCTTAAAGCTCAAGTGGGAAATTTTTCAACATATAAATATTTTCAAAGCGCATGCAAAAAATCAGTGTGGAAAATACAACAAGATACTTCACACAGATAATGGGATGGAATATGTCAACAAATATATATCAAAAATATTTGTAATGAAGCAGGCATACAGTTGCAACATATAGTTTCTTACACTCCACAGTAAGATGGAGTGGTCAAAAGGAAGATTTATCTTTGAAGGAGATGGCCAATTTCATGTTGCATGAAAGATCTCTTTCGTCAAAATTGTGGGTTGAAGCTATCAATTGTGCCTCATAATTCCAGAACAGATCTGCTCATAAATCTGTTACTGGAAAAGGACCATTTTAGGCTTGGAATAGCATGCAACCTGAAGTCAGTCATTCCCACATTTTCTGATCTCAAGCATGCACCCACATTCCTACACAGAAGAGAAAGAATTTAGAGCCTCAAAGTAAAGCATGCATGTTTGTTGGATATTTTTATGAAGTAATAGGGTAAAGATTGCTTGATATCAACATTGAAGAGATATTTATTGAAATGAGTGTAAAGTTTGATGAAGATATTTTCCATCAGCAACAGATGAACTTGTTACTGAGTTTCCATCACCACTCATTGATGAGTATGAATATGAAACTTTAGATTACAATTATGATGAAGATGAGCTTTTTCTTGTGACACCTGTTAGACCACCAGTTATTGAACATCGAGATCATACTTCCTCATGTTATTCGAAAGATTCTCAGCCACCTTGAACACAAAAATGGCATAGCATGAGTGATCTCCTTGATGATCATGCCTCTATACCTCATTTTGAGGAAGATCCACAAGAACTCTATGGTGCTATGGAGCCATGCATGCCCATGCATGCTTATATGATGCATGCATCTGATCCACAGACTAATGCAGAATCAATTAGGCATTCTGAATGGGAAGCAACAATGGCTGATGAATATAACTCTCTCATTGAGAACTAGACTTGGGATTTGGTTATGCTACCTTCCAATCGTAAACTTGTGAGGTGCAAGTGGGTTTATCGGACCAGGAAAGGAAAAAATGTCCAAGTTAGTCGATATAAGGCACGATTGGTAGCAAAAGGTTTTCAAAAAGTACGTGGTGTTGACTATGATGAGACTTTTTCTTCAGTGGTGAAAATGGATTCCTTTTCGCTAACTCTCTCCGTTGCAGCAGCGAGATGATGGGAGGTGCATCACATGGATGTGAAGAATGTCTTTCTGCACGGTCATCTCGAGGAGGAAATATACATGGATAAGCCACAAGAATACATGCACAATTCATATGTGGTATGAAAACTAAAGAAGTCTCTGTATGGCCCCATGCAGACACCTAGAGCATGGTATTCAAAGATGGATTCTTATTTGCTATCTCAAAGTTTTTTATGTTGAAAATCTGATTCCAATGTTTATTTTTTGAAGAAAATTGACTCCTTGTTGATGATAATACTCTACGTGGATGATATTTTGATAAGAGGTAGTTGAGCTTTTGTCATTATTGAGATTAAAACTACATTGCATAAGTGGTTTTCTATGATAGAGATGGCCTTGCTAAATTTATTCCTTGGACTAGAGATCAATCAGAGTGGTTCTGGGATTACCATTTCTCAACCAAAGTATGCTAGATATCTTTTGACACTATTTCACATGAGTGACTGCAAGCCAGCAACCACACCTTTCTTATCAGGGATATAACTTGAGAATGGGAAAGACACATCATTGGTTGATTGCAAATTGTGGGAAGTCTTCTTTATCTCACTCACTCCTATCCTGATCTCTCATATGTTGTAGGAGAAGTTTCTAGATACATGCAGGAGCCATATGAGTTACACTAGAAAGCTACAAAGCACATCCTTCAATATGTCTAGGGGACAATCACCTATGGGATTCATTATGCAACAAATTGTTCTCTATCTCATTGGGTTCACAGTTTCAGATTGGGTTGGCGACAACATTAATCACAAGTCCACCTCCGATTATGTACTAAGTTTGGGATTCGACCCAATTTTTTGGTCAAGCAAGAAGCATGCTTCCATTTATTTATGATTAGTAGAGGTAGAGTATAGAGGAGCAGTGAATGCCACTATTCATTCCATCTGGATACACCATTACTTATCTGACCTTGGGATTAGTGTTCATCATCCAACTATCATCTAGTGTGATAACCAAAGTACACTAAAGTTTTGCAGAGATCCAATGCAGGGGCAGTGGACCAAAGACATCAATATCCACATGTACTTCATTATAGAACTCATTCATGATGGGATCATTGATCTTCAGTACTCTCCTAGTTTCGAGAAGACTGCTGATATCTTCACCAAGACTTTCACTGATCAAAAGTTTCGATTCGTATGAGATCGTCTCGAGGTGAAGGACCTAACTGCCTAGCATTTGTCTTTTATTTACTTTTCCATGCATTGTATATGGGCACCTAAAATGGCCGTGTTGTCACGACTCATTCATTTTTCATCACACTCACCTAAGTTATGCTTAAGGGGGGGTTTTGGTGTACATGCACATATATTAGCGTTAGTTCAACTCTAGATATTTCATGCGATGTGCACTTGTCTTTAGCTAGTTAACTCGAGTGTTGTGCATGCACATAGTTAGCCTTAATTAGCTATAGTTCAACTTCAGATATTGCATTCGATGTGCAATTGTCTTTAGCTAGTTAGCTCAAGTGCTTCCATGCGATGTGCACTTGGCTTTAGTTACTTAACTTTAGTGCTTGAATGTGCTACATGTGCACATTAACAGAACAGAAAGCACACTTAACATTATTTAGCTTTAATTATCCATAGTTATTGCATGTATAACTAAGGTTTACTCAATTTATTTTATGTATTGATTCTAAAACTAATATTGATGAATTAATTTCATTCTGAATTCGAATTTTATTTTTCAATTCTCGCAAGTTTGTAAAATTATTATTTAGCTAGATCTGTATTTGCACTCTAATAATTTTACAAGCTGCTACTTAATCTCTTACCAGCGTTTTTGGCAATAAATCTCCAACAAAAAAGAAACCCATGAGGTCATTCTTCATGATATAATTAATGAGTCCTAACAATTGCTCTTCTCTGTGAGTTTTTGGGTTTTTTGGTGCCTTTCTAATCAATGAGCAATTTAGAATGCCAAGGGTTCATGTGGGCCTTTGGAACTCGGGTGGTCGCAAGCTTTTAAATAAAAGCACAAAAGGAGACTCGTAAAACTGGTAAGCATGGAGCCCACCCTTCTGCAAGATTCTGTCACGGAGACAGAACCCACTGACCCTTTGATTTGCAAATGTACGACTGTTATACTACTTTCTTACAGCACCAGAATCCAAAATCATCTGATTTCATCGCAACAAAAGTCACCAAATTTTATACTTGAATAACTCAAATTCTACTAACCCAAGAGCTTATGCTATATTATCACTGATAGTCAAAGCCAAATAAGTGACACCGAAAAAAATAGTTATTATTAAAAAAGAAAAAATTATAACTGATATCTGATTGGATAGTATATCTAATAATAGAATGTTAATTATCGTACAGATAGGTGTAATCCAAAGTCTTAAATGACCAAAATATTAATAATAAAAATTGAGGAAAATTAAGCTAGGAGTATTTAAAAACTATTCTGGTAAATTGAAATATAAAATGTATAATTATAAAATTAAAACAAATTACTAAAAATTTATCTTAGTTTTATCATTTAAAAATTGAGGCATAGTGATTTTCAAGTTTTAAATTATATAAATCTATCAATAGATATAGTTTTAATTTTTCACATTATATATTCAACAAATAGGTCATAAAAATTTTCTATCTCCACCCATCAAATATTATTTAAAACAATTATTAGTTTTATTTTAATATATCTGTTTATTTTGAATTCATGAAGTTACTGATAATTTGATTTATCACCACTACACTTATAGGTGTGATGGCTCCACCTTTTAAGATGTCACAACGCGTAATTTTTACATTTTTATATATAAATAAATTTACCTAATTATATAAATTATTTTTTGTTGAAAATAATTTATATTGTAAGAAATCTTTTGGTAATAATCACATGCAATGGAACATTTTCGACGCGTTTCGAACCAGCCAATTTGGTTGATCATCAGGACTCGGTGATGATTACAATTAAAATTATTTGAGGTCAATAGAGTCACCATACCCAAAATCAATTTCCAACTAGTGATGTCAACTCTATTCTTTGAGTTATTCATACCTTCAAATCATGTTTACTATCAAACTCTTAGCTTAGTAGAACTATGTTCCAACACTATGTATTCATTGATAAATTAATGTGTTACTCAACCCCTTACATGTATATAATTCAACTCCCAAATAATGTATTTGTTCAGTACATAGATAGATATTAAAATATGAATTGTCAATTGAAAGCAAAATTCTACTTCCAATCATCATTGCATGCACAACACTTAAAAGTAATTATTCCAAGTAGCACCTAGAGTTCATTAGCTAATTATAATCTCCATTATTGCAATGTGCCTTCATAACACTTAATACTCTCTAGGTATATTACTTCCATACATTCGAAATTGAGGTTGAGTTCGAAAAAGAGCTTGCTATAGAACTTGTACACAATAGTCAATTTAACCAATAAATTAGGTGCTATAGGTAAATGTCTATGCTAATGAGGAAAATAAGACACCAAAAAGTAGAGAACTAGGCATATTGTTGTATACACTTCTAATAAAAATTAATTTAATTGTTATGGGCTCCATCCAAAGGTTCTTCTCAATTGAATCTTTATATCCAAATCAATTTTGTGAAAATTTTGCGAAAACAAGTTAATGGATGAAAATGTATCAACCTATGATTATGTAGATCATTCAACTCACAATAATGTTTCTCCATGGGATAGACCCATTCTTCCCTCAACTACTTCATGTTGGATTACCGTATCTCAACCATAATTCTTTTATCTCCTCCAATAAGTAATTATTTAGGATTATGAGACAAAAAAAGTTAAAATTAAACCAAGTGATATGACTCTCAATGTTTATACATGGAAATTAAAAAAAAAAAAATTAATCATCATATGGTCCATTCAAAATGTATGCCCATTTTCTTCTTTTGGATCCAAATCAATTTTAGTGATAGAAATGCCATAATAATTATTAAAGGAATGATGATGAAACCACTTATGATTATGTAAATTTGTTTCGTGAAATTACTATACTACTTCTCCATGGGAGAGAACCATTCTTGTCATGCCTACTTTTGGTGGATTAACATTTCCTAATGTCATTGATTATGTTTCCTCCAATTAGTTATCTCATCAAGCTAAGCCTATTTCCTATTTGGATGTATTATCTAATGTGGGTAGTTTATTTCTTAGATGGAAGAATCCTCCTAATACTCGAATAAAAAATTTCTCTGAAATTATCACTTCTCGATTCTTCTTAGTCATGAAACATTTTCCAAGCAAGAGTGACTTCCTTTCTCTTGTTAATTTGTGAAACATTATTTCCAAATATTCTAAGAAATATGCTAGCCATTTTTCATACTTATCTTGAGCTCCATTGCTACAACAGAAATAATTGTAAAAGAGGGCTCATATTACATGTTTAATGCAATAATCACCATCACGTTTTGCCAAGAATTTGGAAGAAATACCATAGGTTCTAATATAAGGGAATAAATCATGTGGCTCTTTGAGCTCCAAATTAATACATGATTAGGTAGTTTTCAGGAACCTCTCTTCACTTTACATCATTTTGGGTGGATTAAAACTAACACCTCCTGATCAAAGGGAAGCTCTCTTTCCTTTTGTAATAACATATTTGTTTGCTTCCTCTTTTTGGAGAAGGAAGACCTTGATGTTATTTTCTACAAAGGATCATAATTATATGGATCTCAAGGTTGTACTTAAATCACTCAACTCTTGATTTCAATCCTAAGAATGATATTTTATTGGAAATCCTTGTCAATGTGACACTTTCTCATCTTTCCCTGCACTATTAAGACAATAAAATGATAAAAAATAGAGGTAATAGTTTAGGAAAATACATTGAACTGTCTAAGGTACAAGATGGTATCCTTGCAACTTAAACACTTCTGAAGTAGTTGCCAGAGGAAGTGGAACTTCTGAATCAGTTACCAGAGGAAGTGGAAGTCGTGCTAGATAATGAGACATACATCTAACAGATGGACTATGACCACTTGCCTTTTAAATGAAAAGCATGTCATGATTATGACCAATTTTCAAAACATTTTCTTGAATCTTCTATAATTCAAGAAAACCCCTAAGAAAGGAAACAAATGGAAAAAAATAAAAATATAACTCTCATCAAGAATCCCTCAATCATTATCTCAATGATGTTGTTTTTCCTTCCTCACCCAAGAAATCTAACTTAAACCCCCACATGGACACCCCTTTGCATTCAAGTAACAATCAAGGTGAAATCCCCTATTCAGTAAATTAGTATGAAGTACTTTATCATATGAATAATTTCAATCCTATTGTGATGATGGAAATTTTGATCTTGGATTAGGAAAATTTCTCTGAAATTACCCCAATCGAAGAAATTCCTATCCCCCTTCTTTATATTTCCATCCTAGATCCAGAATCCAACAAATAGGTATTTCACCCCCCAAACACTATGTACTTAATATTAAAACTCTCCTTTTGATAATAGGCATCTTCATATGAAAGATTAGATTGGGAAACAAAAAAGAAATCAATAATAATGAGGCCTTCCAAAAATGCTCATTGCAATCCTAACTAGGAGGAAAGGGTGGAACAAGTAGAAAAGGACAAATATTTGGACACCCAACCTATTTTTTAAGGAATATATAATAGAAGCTTTATAAATTCAAGAAATACAGGTGGATCAATTCCTCTCTAGGGAGGAAGTTATAAGAATCCTAGTAAATAATGAAGTTCACATTCTAGAACTATAGAGGATCAAGAAGCCTTAGGAAAATATTCATTGTATTAAACTCAATCAAGAATGAAAATCACAAAATCTTGCTACTCTAATAGATAAAACTTGAAAATAATGTGGCTCTGCAAAAAATTAAACACAGAGGGTGAAAATATTAAATAAAGGTAGTAAGATATCATGGAGCTTATGAGGTTTTGCATACTATGAGAAATCAACACTATTTTCTCTTTCTCATGTGATTTGATCAACCCATTGTTTGGTGGTCTCCAAATATCACGTCCCCATTGGAAAATAGTGTAACGTCACCAATGTGTACATGCCTATACTATAGCAAGAGAAAGTGTGTTTCTCAAGAACACTCTCAATACATTGAAGGAGTGTGTCTTTAGCATATGAAGTACTAGTGTTGGAGACTAGAATTTTACTCTGTATTGGGGGGAAAATGGAGGTCAACCCATTGGTTGGTGGCCTCCAAATATCACGTCCCCATTGGAAAATAGTGTAACATCACCAATGTGTACATGCCTATACTATATCAAGAGAAAGTGTGTTTCTCAAGAACACTCTCAATACATTGAAGGAGTGTGTCTTTAGCATATGAAGTACTAGTGTTGGAGACTAGAAGTTTACTCTGTATTGGGGGGAAAAAGGAGGTCATTTGGTTCATGACAACTTCAATGAGCACATGAAGGATATAATTTCCAATGATTATCTAATGGAGAACCAGTTAATATTGATATATACGAATTGACAAATATGGTTATAGGTCTATCACATAGAGGGGTGGGTCTAGACAGGTTCCTAGTTCATAGCTCATTTTTGAAAGACCCAATATCACTTTTCATCTTCTAGATTAGAATGGGTTTGTTCATCATATAATCCATTTTCTTTGATTCAACCCCCTTTTTACTCATGATCCTCCCTCCTTGGATGTAGTACCTAAAACCTAGATCTCTTGGGTGTTGGGATCTCTAGTGCAGGGAAACTTTCATTAGCTAAATTTCACAAATGGGTTTGTTTTCTATTATTATTTGTCAATATATATTCAATTTTTTATATTTTTTTCTAATATTTTACCTTAAAAGACATTTGAGTTTTATATAATATTGTATAAAATCATTATAAATTTGAATATCTTCACAAAAACATCACCAAAATGTTTATAGTGTGAATAGTAGAGACTCATAAATTTGACTAAGGTTCCTACATTTTAAGTTAAAATTTCGTCATCAAAATTTCCCTTAATCCAATGTATATTTGGGAAAATAAAATTTAAATAGACTAAAGTTTCCTTAAAATATTGGGAAATGGAGAAATTTAAATCTAGCTAAGAGAAAAAAAAAATAGCCTACAAGATCAATTCGGGAAATTTCAAAGTAGAATGGAGAGAGTAGAAATTATATACCTCATGTTTATTAAGGAAGATGAAACTTTATCTCACCTATACGTAGCATAAAGAGTCGAATAGGAATGACAATGAATAAAGCCAATAATCCTAGGACTCAATGTATGGAATATGAACACTAAATATTTTCACTAATAGGCCAAGTTGCTTTTATGGTACAACAATTCCAAAGTCATCATATCTCCTCAAGGGGTGTATGTAAATAATTATGATAGGACCAAAACGCCAACCTTCCATTACTTTGTTCAATTCTACAGTAAAAGTGGATCTTTGAACATAGTAGATGAGAACAAAAAGATTTAGGATATCCCACATATAATCACCAAATACAAAAATAATGGTCTAATGCATCTAATATCTAAGTAGGAAGTTTTATCTATATTTAATTACTTTGACCCTAACAAGGATCTATGGCTTTGAATGGATTTCCAGTGAAATTATACATTAAGTGCTGACAGACAATAACATTCAATATGCTCCAGATAATTCAATTCATTCACAAGTATGTAATGATAAGTGGTGACATTAACTCACAATTCCATCACTAGTCCTAAAATAGATTAGCCCATGTTTATTTACTCACTTTAAGACCATTTGTTTGTGTAACATATGTTACAAAATCATATCTAAAATTATTGCAAATCACCTAAAGCATATCCTACAAAGGTTCATTTTAGATAACCACAAGGGATTTGATGGATTGAATCAAATTATTGACACCATGATTTTATCCTAGGAAGAAATTTACTACACATAGTATAGAAATTAAAAAAGTATGGTTATTAAAAAAGGCATAGCCGATGCATATGATACAATCTGTATTAGCTTAAGATTCAAGGTTACTTGTGTTTTTCAGTTCTATTTAGAGTTAACCACTCACATATCATCTTGTATCATCAATCCTTAGATATATCCATTGGTTAGTAGGAGATTTGAGCACTTTTATTGCCCCCCTAGACAATTTCACTAAGACTTCCCACTTTTTCCCCTTCTTTACATCTTAATGGTAGATTTACTTAGAAAGTAATTAAAGCATGAAAGGGAAAATGGAAATACAATGGTTATTTGATTTTTAGAGTAATCAATCTCATTAATCGTTCTCAATTTGCAGATGATATATTTTTTATAGGTGGGATATTCTACCATCATCACCTCAAGGTTCAAAGAGATCCTATATTGTTTTCATCTTTTCACTAGGCTGCTATGTTAACAACTAAGACCTTTTGATATTTGAAGAATAATGAAAATCCTTACACTACATAGGCGCCCCCCTTTGCTTGCACTCTCCTTCTAGTCCTTTGTAGCATCACATTGTACACAACATTAAGGCTAATTCCTATAATGGAATTCTTAATGGATTAGCCTTTCTATTTACCTTGTGCTTATCCATTCTATTCTTTCTACCCGATCTCTTTCCTAATTCTCAATCCTCTCAGTGCTTATTAGATTTCACCAAGACTTAGCTTAAGAGTCTCATAGATTTCAATGGAAATTAGGAAAAACAAACATCAAATGATATCATATGGTTAAATGGATTTTTTTTACACTAAAAAACAACATAGTTGACTAAGCATCAGGGATTTTCCCCTTATGAACCTAGCTTTAGGAGAAAACTTGTTGTGGATACTTCTAAGTGGGGAAAATGACTAGTAGAAGAAATCGATCCACCAAGAATTTTTGAAAGTGAATTTCCTTAATTTCTTGGATAAATTCCCTATGATCAATGGTGGATCCCGACTATGGAAAATCCTCCATGCTGTCCTTCCCCTAATTAGAGATAGAATCTTATGGGTTTTGGGCCCTAGTAAAAAAATTGACTTATGGAAAAATCGTATCATGGGAATCCCTCCACTCTCATGTAACCTACTTATTCTCCCATTATAACATTGATTTGAAAATAAAGGTAGGTTTTTCGTGTACGTCATCTCAAATTTGTCCATTTCAAGATATTAGATGAGGTAGAACATTGGAAATATTTCACCCTTTCTCAACTCTACCTTCTCAATCCTCCTTTCATTTCGAAATGGTTGTGATCGAAGTCCCAAGGAACATTACAATTCTAGAGGATGGGGGAATATTCACTACACTATTAAGCAAGGATATGAACACCACCTATTTCCAAATGGTTTTCCTCCAAAATCATTAATTTTGTCTGAGATCTAGCATGTAGAAGGGATTCCAAGTATATCTAAAAAATTTTCTAGATATTATCCCATATCTAGAAGCTTACAACAAAAAAGTGAGCAAAAGGGTCATACAAGGTCCATCCATTTGTCTGTTATATAGGGTTCAATCTAAAGCATTTTCCCATCTTTTCGTTGAATGTGAATTTTCAAATCAATTTGGAAATATTCCATTATGCTTTGGCCTTAAGGGATCCCTATTTAGACTTTATAAATCCTCTATTTGATTCTTGGATAAATTTATATTTAGAAAATTTTGATGGCAAGGAAATTTTTATAATTTTATAGAATTCCCTCCTAAAATTCATATGCTTGAAGGTTTAGCTAGATAAAAATATAAGAATATACTTTCATAGTCATTAGGTAGAAATTGATACAAGTGCTAGATAACTTCTAGTATAACACATACAAGACAACTCAAAATCACGACTAAAAATTATCAAATTCCTTAGGGTATCATTTATTGAATTTCACTTAATTCCCCAAATTACAATTCCTTCCCAAAGCTGATTTTGAAAATTCATGATTTCCAACTTTGGTTTCTTAAACAAGAAGCATTTACACAATATTTTTATGGGGATTCTAAATGCAACGCCGCAATGGCATATGCCACGGGTGAGTTGAGATATGTCCTAGACGAACTTGTATATATTTCTATGTTTGGATCTCAAAGCCACCACTATCAACTAAGAATAATTGTACGCCCTTGTATATATTTCTATGTTTGGATCTTAAAGCCGCCACTATCAATTAAGAATAATGGTATGCCCTTTTAGAAAGAGTGGATCCAGCATCCTCATTGAGACATGGTCCTCGTATAATATTGGGCGATCCTTAAAATGAAGCATATCATGTTCAGGTGGGTTCATCTTTTGGGAAAGCCTTATTTTCAAGTCTATACGCCCATTAATACTCTAAAAGGACCAATGGACATGCCATGGTCATGCAGACCCTAAATGAGTATGCGCTGCACCAGGCTATAGGATATTTAATATACAAATAACTGCTTCTGACATCTGACATTTCTTTTTGTGAGCGCATCCATCTTGACATCCTTTCTGCTTTCCGGAAAAATATATCTCTGTTTCTGGTCGGTCCAAATCACATGCATCATGTTGCTATCTTCCATATCTCCATCACATTCCAAAACACAACATGTATATGCTGCTATCTGCGGTATGTTCATCCCATACTCATCCATACAATGCATACCTACACATTTGAAATTTATTCGCGCCCTCGGTTGATGTTGATGAGTTGATGATGCACCCACGACACTTATTACAGGCTATAAATATATACGTACAATTTTAATCTTTTAGTTGGGAAGAACTAAAAGATTAAAAAGTATTATGGATAGAGGCAATTTTCTATTTTATCTTTTTATTATATTAATATTTTGTTTTTTTATTAATATATTTATGTTTTATTGAAATTTATAAGTTGAAATTTTATATAATTAAGGTAAAGTGGGTTATAGTGTTAATTTTGAATGAAATTTTGTATAAATAAATATAATATTTATTTTATTTATTTGCTAAATATTATATATATGTATATTCTATAAATACAAAGAGTGCATTTTTTTTATTTAGAATTTATTATTGAGAAGTTTATATTTATTTTTTGAAAATTATTGTTATTCAATTATAATTGTTATTTGGTTATTTTGATTTAAGTTTTAATGAAAATATAAATCTTAAGTTTTGATTAAAAAATAATAGTTTTGATTTATCTATATGAAAGTAAAATAAACATAATTTAGCATACTATAAATATAGAATATACAAAGTTCATGAAAAATAAGTTACTGTTGTATATGAAATATTTTAAAAGATGTTTATTCATTTATTTGTTTTGGATAATTGTGCAAAATTGTCCTGTATCTATTTAATCTTAGTAGGGACTTCGTTTACTTATGGCATCATCTTTAGGTTCATGTATAGGTTGTAAGAGCTAATGAATTCTTCTATGGAATATAGAGGTTGATTCTTAGACCTTTTGGCATCACTTACAACATATAGGAATTCAGACTCTCTATACAGTCTCCTCTCTTGACCTCCAATAAAAATATGGTTGCATAGGATAAATCCACCTACAAGATTCTGCCTAATTTTCTGGCCCAAGATCTAGAAGGTGACATGGTATAGACCACTGGAATGTTAGCCAGAACAATTTCCATGACCACGCTCTTCATGGGGATTTGGGCGAGAGAAAATGTAGAAAATCCACATAGATTCAACTAATCTTGTAATATATTAAAACAAACTACATGAATCTATTCCACAAAATGTGGAAACTAATTACGATCACAAAATCACATGAACAAGAAAAAGAAAGAATTTCAATCGCACAACACAAAGATTTATCTAGGGAAAGCCTCAGTTAAAAACCCTGCTCTTTATCCTCTAAGTCACTAAAGAGATCTCTATTACCCTTCATATGGAACGAGACACCGATGTCGAGATACCACATGCTTCCCATTACTGTGCTTCCCATGCATGCAATGAGAGCAAAATTAAGCTCGAATTATGAAGCTAGAGCTTCACCTGTTGTTGCAACTGCAGTTTCCTTCTTACTTGCCTTCTTCTGTGTATATATCATGCCATAATACCCGAACACGTGACAGTGAAACCACTTGTTATTGGACAAGTCTTTCTTCTTGCCCTCTTCACCTTGGGATTTCTTTCCCTAGGCTTTCTTTCCTTTGTTGACTAATGCAAATTCTTCTTCCGCTTCTTTGGAAGATGTCTCGTATTTAGTGTTTTGCCTTATTTCTTATTGCACCAGGTCAAACCATAATCACTCGCACTCTGGTAACTTCTCCCTCCCATTTACTGAATCCTAGTAGCTATGCTAGCTCTTGGGAAGGCCTAGAAGTGCTAGGCTCAGCATATCGTCCTCAACAACGATAGCACCAACACTTCCAAGCTCATCCCAATATTGGGTGAACTTGTTCAAGTACTTTGGTATTGTGTCGCCCTCCTCCATATTCAATTTTCTGAGTTTTTCCTTTAGTGCCAGCTTCCTATGGTCGTTATTTTTATGAAAAAAAATTGTCAAGGCCTTCCACATATCATATAGAGTTTCCTTTCCATGGAGGTTCGAGACAATATTATCTTGAACTCCTTCCAAGAGAATCCTTCTTGCCTTCGCTATGTTCTTCTTCCATGCTGCTAGATCTTGAGCATCTACTACTAGATCTTGAGAATCTGTTGTTGTGGGCTTAGGAATATCACTATCTATGAACTCCTTTAGCTTGTTGTCTTCGAACACTGATTTTATCCTATCCTTCCAAGCTATGTAACTTGAACTACCCTCAAGGGAATATTCGAGTCTCAATCCAAAGAAAGACATCATGATCCTGAGGATGGTATTGAAGAGTAGATCTACAAACTCAATTCACCTTCTCCAAACAAACTCGTATTATTCTCTTCTATAGTGATTCATGCTCTGATACCATGTAGAAAATCCTCGTAGATTCAACTTATCTTGCAATATGCTTAAAAAAAAAGCACTTGAATCTACTCTACAATTTGCATAAACCAATTAGGATTGCAAAATCACATGAACAAGAAAGAGAAATAATTTCAATCGCACAACACAAAGATTTATCTAGGAAAAGGCTCAACTAAAAACTCAACTATCTATATATTGCATAAGTCAAAGAATATGAGAACAATAAAATTCTTCTCTCAGGGTTGAGAGCTCTCTGCACTATCTTTGTTTGTCTCATTGATTCCTAGGAAAGCTTCGTTCATTACTTAACTAATTTCTTGGCTTTAGGAATCCCTATTTCCTTGCGCACATTCCTATGGAATTAGGCCCCTATTAACAAGGAAATTCCCCATAATTATTGTGTAATACATCAAGGCTCTTCCTCTGGATCCATGCACCACCTGTAATTTTTTTTTATTTTACAACTGATAGTACACTTCCCTTTAACTCCAATCTCAAGTAGCTCTCTCTCATTGTGTACACAACCGAATGTGGCCTCTAAAAATTCAACCACTGAATCAGATCATCCTCGTTAATGTCCTCCATTTTCCCTTTTCCCACCTTCCCTACAAAGCTTAGCCGAAACTGGGCTAGATGGGCTTCTGTGTCATTTTTCTCATGTGCCTTAGGTGAGTAGGCTAGGGGTATTCAAAAGTATTAATGAGAATTACCTAGCAATGACCCAGTGATTGTACGCTCCGAGCGATGAACTGTTGTAACAGGTTCGACATCTAGGAATTGAAGAAACTGGTTGTTATCTTGTTCTTACTGAGTCTGATGGGACTCAGAAAATTCATGTCAAGAATAATGTTGTCCCTTTCTTTCTACAACGCATTGTGAGATATTGAAGCCGCAACGGAGTTGAGGAGGGTCATGGCGAATGCTCCACATATATTGAACAAAACTCAAGGCACACCATACTTTTTCACTTGTCTATAATGTCCACATTGTCATGAAGATGTTAGTGATAATAAAAACTAGTGTGATCCCAAGGATATAAATTTGAGGATACCCAACACTACCAAATGTGGAGAAAAAACGACAAAATTGAAAATAGAGTGAGTGCGCATCCATCTCGGTGGGAAAATTTAAATCTCGGATCCATCATGCGCATGGTGGATCATATGGCATCGACATAATCTATGGATGATGAATGTGAATATGTACAAAGACAACAACCCATTTCCTATTAATAAAAAACTATCTGCTGTGGAAATTATGTACACGGGTTGGCCTCCAAAGTTGATGTCTGAGCCCTTCTCTCAATATTATCCTTTATGGTGTATTAATGGCTCTATAGCCTTAGAAATATTGGTTTCCATTTTCTAGTGGACCGTATATTAGAAGATGTGCTTAATTAAATTGCAATCTGACATGGTCTCGGGATCTAAGGTCACTGTGTTTTAATTTTGACAAAATCTCGAGGGTCTCTACTCACTGAGTTTTAATGATATTTCATTCGAATCTATCAAATATGTTGCATACCCTATTCAACCGTAACAAATATTTTTGGAGCTATAGTTCTGAGCCAGGTGGCTCCAGAGATTCACATAAGGCAAAGAGGGATTTTGAAAGCTCAAAAATCAAAGTGTTTGGGTTGCTTTCGAAATAGGACCATAGCGTAGATCTCGACGTTCTGATTGTGGCAGTGTGAACGGTTCGTCAAACTGAGCTCGTATGCGAAAGCTAGAAGCAATCAAAGTTTTGGGTTGACTTGGATGACTTGGTAGCTTAAGGAGGCAACAAATCCGTAGTGATCCGGCCACCGGATTTCAGTCGGATTCCAGGAAAAATTGCGGAATACTTGTTTTGTCTCCTTCGGCCTATTTTTGGGTATTTTAAAAATTTCTTATTGTTGTTAAATAACGAAAAAATATGAAAAATGGGGGTGGCGGGCCACCACCCCTGCTACCCCACTCCACGGTACGTCATATTATAAAAATATAAATATCATGATTCGACAGGTTGTGACCGCCCACCGAACCATTGGGACCCACATCGTATATAACACAAACATTGTAACAGGGGCGGGCCACTGGCGGTGGACCCAGACCCCACACCACATGTGACACATATCAATGCCACCATTAAACATATGGTTCCGGCGGGTGTCGAACCCGCCCAGCTTAATAGTCAGCCGACCTACTGGCGAAACCCCAAACCAATGTAAAATTAAAACAAAAACAGGCCCATTTTAATCTTTGTTTTATATGCAAACAACACTTTTCCAATTCGGGTGGGGTCGATGGGGTTGGAACCCCCGACCTCTGACTTGACAAGCCTACCCACAACCAACCGCCCAATGGGCTCGATATTGTTAAATATGACACAAATTTCAATATAAGCCCTCATTTTTAGTAGTGTGGGCAGAGAAAGTTGGAGAAGAGGAGTGGCACAAATTTCAAGGGCAGAACCATGAGCCTAGACAACAGGGAGTAGAACCATGATTGAGCTCAACCTTTAGGGGGGCGAAATTTTTCCAATGTCCAAATGGGATAAACTTTATGTTGATTTTGCACTATTCGACGCCATGAATCTAATGGTGTATTCAAATTTTCTATTTGACCATTCCATTTTTCGGCTACTTTTCAAAGTGGAATTGCAGGTGTTGGCATTCAATGTGTGAGCAGTCGTTTTCAGGATATTCGATGCCACGGTTGATGGTACATCCAAATCCAGCAGTTTATCATCCTTTTCTTCAGATAGCTCCAGGATATGAGGTATATACCGTGTGATCATTTACTTCTTTGTCTCTTTACTATGAGATGCATTGTGTTGTATAGATCCATGTTTGATGTGGGATCTTGTTTTGTTCTTGATGTGAGATTTAATTTATGTCGTGGATTGTTTTATGTTGTTTGAGATATTTTTGTTGCCATGTTGGCGAGATACTCATTGTCACATGTATGTTTGATTGAGATCCCTTTGTTGCCATGTTCGGCAGGATACTCGTAGTCATCATCCATTTAGTGAAATTGTCGTGCTGATAGGAGTCCTTTTTGTGAATGAGAGTTCATGTAGTAGAACATCTCGTGGAGAGGTCCAGCCACTCCTATGTGAGGGAATTTTCCTTGTATGAAGGAGAAAAAATACCATCCATGTACATTGTCACTCTTTCCAGCACTTAATGCAGTGGCCTACACCATCTTGACACCGAGGCCCGGAGACGCAGTCCCTCCTGGACGAACTGCGTTATCAATATCTTGTGTTTCTAATGCTCATTATGTTTCTCTTCTTTACAACATGCGGATATGTTATTTTATGTTCATTGATGCTTTGATGTAATTCTAACACATTAGCCGAAATAAAAGGTCTTGGTTAAAAGGGTATCAATAATTTAATCGGATCAAGTTACAATAATGCATTGGGATAACTACGGTTTTTTGGTTTGGCGGCAAGGCAGATTCTCGGGCTATCGTGGATTTAATCTTTTGAACGAGAATATTTATATACAACTCTCGCTCGAAACATCACGACGATACGATGAATATTCGCAGGATTCCGTCGGTCGACGGTAAAATGTTTCGATTAAACTTCTCACCTGAAAGTTTAATAGAATCTCGGGCGAGAAGTTTAATCGAAACATTTTACCATTGACCAACGGAATCCTGTGAAGATTCATCGTATCGTTGTGATGTTTCGGGCGAGAGTTGTATATAACTCTCGCCCGAGATTCTATTAAACTTTCAGGCGAGAAGTTTAATTGAAACATTTTACCGTCGACCAACGGAATCCTGCGAAGATTCATCGTATCGTCGTGATGTTTCGGGCGAGATTTGTATATAAATATTCTCGTTCAAAAGATATATAACTCTCGCCTGAGATTATATTAAAATTTCGGGCGAGAAGTTTAATCGAAACATTTTACCGTCGACCGACAGAATCCTGCGAAGATTCATCGTATCGTCGTGATGTTTCGAGCGAGAGTTGTATATAAATATTCTCGTTCAAAAGATTAAGTCCACGATATTCCACACACCATTATGAACCAAAGAAGTGAAGTTTTTTTGGGTGCAATTTTTTTTTTTTTTAAGTAATGTTTTTTAAACATTCAATTCTTTTTTAAAGAGCACATATTTTCAGGAAAGGGAAGTGAAAATTTTATGGGGAAAAAATTACATTTTTATTTTTTGTAAGAATTTAATTACTTGATATTATGCAAAATGTCTCTATGAAGGCATGAAGTATTTTTTCAAAATGTCTTTGTGAATTTAATTATTTATTTAATTTTCTTTCTTATTGAAGGCATGAAGTACTTATTCTGAAGTCTTTATGTTTTTTTGGGTATTTGATCCAAATAGAATTGGATTTTTGGTTTCCAATTTTGTGAACATGGGAAGCAAAAGGAATTGCAAATCAAGGCATGATCTAAATAGAACTGATTCAATAGAAATGACTGAGAGATTACAGAAAAAAAGGCGAGAGGAAAGGGAAAGATTAAGCCATGAAATAAATGTGGAGGTAGAGCATCATGGAAGAGATGTAGAGGTGCATGACAATGACGAGGAAATGAGAAATGTTGAGGAACTTGTAAATGAGAATACTGAAAACACAAATGTCGAAGAGAATGTTGAGGAACTTGTCAACGAGAATATTGAAAACACAAATGTCCAATTATAGATAAGAGGTTAGAAAATTTAATCACCAACCTTTATATATATATATATGTGTGTGTGTGACTTACTCAATATCAATCCTTTACGATTCCAAAATTACCTAATCCATTATTAGCTTTTGCAAAAAAATTAAATGGCATTATTAATACAACATAAACTTGATAGGTATTGTAAGGAATGATAAAAAGTGATGTTTGAATTAATTAAATAAAAAACCCACTGGTCAGCTCTACAAAAGAGAGTCTGAACTAGGAGAGTCTGGCGCTACAGAACGCTCTACATTCTCAATACACTTCAAGCATTATATAACATACATGGTTTTATGGAAGTTAGAACCATACCCTAACGAATCGAAACTAATTCCTATCCTAAGGTCTCGTGAACCAACTCACACTAATATAGGATTCTCCATTATCTTCAACACTACCCTTTAATGGAGAAGGGGTTCACAAATATGCCATTATCTTCGGTTTATACAACCATTTAAATCCTATGGTTTGTTTCCCTTCAGGTAGTTCAACCAGCTCCCAAGTGTTATTTTTGAGAATCGATTCATATTCTTGTTTCATAGCTGTTTTCCATTCACTACATTGATTTTCTTCCCTATAACTAGCAGGTTCAACAAAATTCATCATACTAGTTATAAAGGCATTCTCCCTATATCTAGCAGGCAATTGAATCTTCCTACCTGATCTTCTGAGCGCTGGTGTAGCTTCCAACCCATTCTGAATTTCCTTTGAAGGACTTGTCTTGATTGTTGTATCTGAACTTTCTTCTTCTGCCTTTTTTTGCTCCTCATGGTTGTTACCTACTTCTTCACTTCCTTCCACCAAGAAGGGAATACCCCATTCCTCATTGCTTTTATCAGATTCATCAGAAACCTACTCATGGAACATGACATCTCTACTAACAAAACTCTTGTGAGTAGAGGAATTAAATAATCTATAAGCTTTAATTGTGAACAATACCCTACAAGGTACATCTGATGGCTTTTGAATCTAGTTTTCTTTTGTCTTCCTTTGGAATGTGGGCAAATGATTTTGACCCAAATACTCTTAAATGTTTGACTGCAGGCTTAAATCCATATAATGCTTCAAAAGGGGTTTTAAACTCGAGACTTCTTGTAGGAATCCTATTTTTCAAATAAACTGTAGTATTCAATGCTTCAACCCAAAAACCATTCGAAAGATCCTTACCTTTCAACATGCTCCTAGCACACTCCATCAATGTTGTGTTCTTTCTTTCCGCTACTCTGTTTAGCTGAGGAGTGTGGGACATTATGAATTGCTGTAATATTCCATGGTTTTTACAATACTTGGTAAGTTCCTCCTTCCTGTATTCTCCCCCTTGATCAGAGCGAAGAATTTTATGTGCTTCCCTGTTTTCTTTTCAATCATAGACCTGAACTTCTTAAAGTATTCAAATGCATGACTTTTCTTACTCATAAAATATACCCAAGAAAAATTTGTGCAGTCATCAACAAACAGTAGAAAATACAATGCACCTCCTAATGACATTGTTTGCATGGGTCCACATAAGTCAGTGTGCACTAATTCAAGTATGTCTCTCTTTTTATTTTCTACTCGAACAGGGAATTATTCTCTATGCATCTTTCCTAATGCACAAGCATCACACTCATTATGCACTTGTTTTAATGTAGGAAGATCTCTTACCATTTCCTTTTTCTGAAGTAACAACAAATCATTGTTGTTGATATGACCAAGTCTCTATTGCCATAGCTGTTATGTAGTCAAACTTGATGTTGTCAAAGCTCGATTTGGTGTTGTCCTCACATCCAATTTGTACAAACCTCCTGTTCAAATTCCTAAAGCAATAGTCTTCATGCCATTCAACAAATCTTTAATATAACAGCTAGATTTAAAAAATTCTACCTTGAGATCCTGATCTGTAATCATGGATACAAAAATCAGATTCTTTGTCACTCCGGGCACATACATTACATTATGAATATATCTGATATTACCATCAGGTAAAATAACATAAATTTTCCCGCACCCTTTGATCTGATCACTCCTATCATCACCAAGGTATATTTGTGCTCTGTTGTTGATTTCTTTAAACTCTTCAAACCACCGTATGTTTCTCGTCATGTGTGTGGATGCTCCCGAATCCACATACCAGATGTCTGCTTCAACATTTTCATCAAATTCTGTCATGAACAATCTGAAGTTCTAAACATGGTCATCATCTGCGAAATGACCTGCATGTCTTCTGTGTTTCTGTTGTTCTTCATGAAACTTCTTCTTCCTGCACTCTTTAGCCATATGACCAAGTTTTCCGCAATAATTTTTCTTATTACAAAATCATTTTTATTCGAATACATACCTTGAGCTTGATTCGGTCTTTTCTATGGATTTCCTCCATTTTGTTGTGAGGGATTTCCTTTTGCTTTAAAGAATTTCTTCTTCACCATTAATAAAAGAGCTGCACTCTGGGGTTTTAGAGTCAATCTTCTTTCTTCTTCTTGCATTAATATTCCTATCAGTTCTTCAAATTTCAGGATTTTCTCTCTCGCACTTATCCCAGTGATAAAAATTTGGTAATCATCAGTCATACCATTCATGGTAATCGTGACCAAATCTGCATCTATAAAATTTCACTGATATCTACCAATTTTTTCTTTAGATCCTTGAGTCACGATATGAAAGAAGCAATTGTTTCATTCTCCTCCATCTTTATGGATAGAATCTTTCTCTTCAAAAACAGAAGACGATTTGTATTCTTGATCTCATACAAATCCTTCAATACTGTCCAGATTTCGTTTGATGATTTGCATTCTCTGATATGAAGTATGATGCAGTCTTTCATTGACATCTTCAGTAACATCTTTTCTTTTCCCTCTCTCTTTTCCTAGTCTTGAATCATTGGGGCTCCCGCTGCTGGCTTCGACTCATCGCCATTTTCAATCGTCCAAGCATTCTGCGCTTCTAGCACTGTCTGCATCTTGAATTTCCAATTTGAGTAATTGGAGCCATCGAGTTTGTTACTCTCATTCAAGTATGCTACGATTATTTGATTATTCATCATTTATGATTCAAAAAAAAAAATTGGTAGGAAAAAAAATGATATATCTACCCCAGATCCTCACAGAAAGCAATGTTACGATACAGATCTACCTGATCTGCGATCAATTCAATAGATTGTTTTGCATGTTGTGTGACAGGCTTTTGAATCCTCTGCACCAGCAAGATCTGCTTCATATCTCCTCCTGCATCGGCGAAATTTCACCGGATCCATTCGCGGCAACCTTTCACCAGATTTACTTTTTCATTAGTGGTGTCCACAGGCTCAGATCTACTTCAAATATCCGCTGTGCTCTTATTGACCCAATTTCCGCAACGATCGTGCCGAAACCAAAACTCAGTAAGTGTTTCTCTGATCGGCGCCTTTGTTCTACTTATTTCTGCGCCATCGGCGTGACTGCTACTCTAATATACACGACGATCAGCGCACTGATCCGCTTAAAGCTTGAGAAAAAAAAATTCCACTCAATCATCAGGGGCTTCTCCTCTACCACTTGGATACTCGCAGGGATCACAACACTCCAGCTATGATTCGACCCTGGAGCTCTGATACCATGATAAAAGTGGTGTTTGAATTAAATAAATAAAAGACCCATTGGTCAACTCTATGAAAGAGAGTCTGAACCAGGAGATTCTGGCTCTGTAGAACGCTCTACATTCTCAATACACTTCAAGCATTATATAGCATACATGGTTTTAGGGAAGTTAGAACCATACCCTAACAAATAGGAACTAATTCCTATCCTAAGGTATTGTAAACCAACTCACACTAATATAGGATTCTCCATTATCTTCAACAAGGAAGGTCTTAGAAAATATTTGTAGTTGGTTATATATTATTAGTGAGTAGTATACTTTTATGATGATCCAATGTTGCTATATATTTTTGGGTAGTTTATAGATGATATTTTTCGGCTCTATATTAGTAGTGAGTAGCCTATTTTTATGATGATTCAATGTTGCTATATATTTTTGGGTTTGCTACACATGGTGATGCTACATAGGCATGTTGCTAGTTTTCATGTTGTGATTTTGCAAATTGCAAGAAGAATATATGGAATGGATATAGTATTTGTGGTTGTAAAAGTAAAAGATAGTTCATGGAGAGACATTTTGGAATGATTCACATAGACATGTTAGTGAGGATGCTTATATATTTTAACATTTAACTTAGAATAATTTTATAGTTCATAGTCAGTAAGTGAATTAGATTAGGAACTGTGATTATTGTAGTGTATATCACTTCTGAAGAGTATTCTATAATATTTTTGAGAAGGAGATAAAGATATCACTTTTCATTGTTTTCTTCATAAATCTCACATGGTAAGATCAACTCATAATGATATAGGTAAACAAAATTTTCAACTTTTGAATGTTATAACAACCATAAAGGTTTTATAATGTTAATCATTTTTCTATATCTCTACCTTAAATTATAATGTATATTATAAAATTTGAATATAGATTTAGGAAATTCTAATATGAGATATTAACAATAATAAATATATTTTTAAAAATCTAAAGAAATCATGTGCACAACAATTTAATAATATGTTCTTATTTTACATTTTTAACTTATAGTTATCTTTTATATGTTTAATATAACATATAATATCATTATAGATTTTAATAATGTTAATCTTAAATTTTTTATTTACAATAATTAGTTGGGTTTAGATTGTTTATTTACAATAACTAGTTTGGATTAAAGACTATTTAATTTCTAATATTAATAATAATTTTATAAATTTATGTTATTTTATTTTACTTTTTCCCTTAAAAACATGATATGTGTGTTTTTTAACATTATTTCTCATTGTAAAGGAAAAATATGCCATAGAAAATTGTATTTAAGTTAATTAGATTTCATCATGCTTTACATATCAATTTCAATATAAACTATTTACTAGTTTTTGCCATATTAGGTAAAATTAACTTATCTTTTTTTCGGTTAATGTAATCCACTTGAAAAAAAAATCGTTCATGTAACCCATTGGGAATTTAACTAATTTATAATATTACTTGTGAATAATTATAACACATCTTAAGCATTTACTTGAATAATAATGCATTCAATATAATAAATAATATTAAATATTATTTTGATATGATTTGAATATTATTTTTCAATTTAAAGGACAAAATCACACTATTTGTAACATATATGGTATATTTATTTTAAAAAGAAAAGAAAAAAGTTGAACATAGAGTTTTTTTCATCTAACATTTCGACCTACTTATACAAATTAATTTTAAGCGCATATATATATATATATATATATATATATATATATATATATATATATATATTATTTTGTTCAAACTTTTTTAAAAACAAATTACAAAATAACCAAATAAATTATGTAAATTAAATTTTATTTCCACAAATGTTAAAACTCCAATCTCATTTTTTATCCATAAACTTAATAACAAAATCTTAAATAAGAAAGAGAGATATTTTTATAAGGAATAGAAAACACCATTTATTTTAATATCATAAAAAATATATGTATATATATAAATTAGATATAAAAAATATCATATTTTCTTATTAAATAAGTTTCTCATTAAAAAAAATTTCTATATAATTTAATTAAAAACTTACAAAATAAATAAAATAATGTTTTTAAACATGGAAGAGAACTAGAATTCAAATTTATTCTTTAATTATAAAGAATTTTAATCTTTAAATCAAGTTTGTTAATTACATCAATAAATGATATTTTATTAAAAAATAAATATAAAATTTGAAAATCATGGTTTTAATAAAATTTAGATACACAATTTTAAATAAAGGAGCCTAAATATTGTGATCTCTATTACTATTATACTGGGGACTCATATTTAATCATTTAACTATCTTTTATTATATTGAAAAATCATATTTATTTATTTAACTATATTTTATTCATAAAAAATCTTCATACTCATATTTAATCATTTAACCATTTTTTATTTCATTGAAAAATCATATTTAATCATTTAACTATATTGTATTGATAAAAAAATCTTTATACTCATATTTGTTGCATATTCTATGAAACTACTACCATTAAAACAACTTACATTGGCTTGAATTCAATTCAATGTGAAAGTAGCAATATGTGACTTTAATTCAGATTTAGCATTTGTTGGAAACCTTGACCTTGGATTTGCCCTAAGCCATTGTTATTCAGCGCCTGCCAAGTTTGGATGTACACCATAAGGCTATGGTAAAAGATCGGTTTAAGGAACAAAGAAACAATCGATACCGAGTTCACTGGCCACTAGTCAGAGAGTTTATAGTCTGTAAAATATTATGAGTTACAAGCCTCTTTCTAAATTTTTACATTTAGAATCGAACTGCATATTGACTATAAACTATAAATTATTTTTATAATTAGTAAAGTATGATTGACATTCGTGATTTAATTATTCTCTAAACAAAATTTTTAATAAGTAAAATATTATGAGTTAAAATATTACGAGTTACAATACATCTTAATGGCTAATGGAATACCTCTTAATAGCTAATGCTATGAATCCGTATACAGTTGCAGCATTTCAAATCATATCAAATAACTGCAACCATTGTCTGAAATCAGTTGAATGTCTTCTGACGACATGGCTCAACTAACACTGGATTTGAAGGGTTTATCTGCAGTTGTTGGATGTCAATAATATTTCATCGAAATAATTCTTGGATTCCCGACCATGAAAGGCGAAGCAGATGCCGATGGGAATTTAAAAAAAAAAGAAACTTGAATATTTGGAAAATAATACACAACTGATGAAACAGATGCTAAACACAAAATCTTCAATTTCAAGGGACAAACCCTGATTTTACTCCACCAAATCGGAGCAAAAATCCCTCTATTATATGAAAAGGAAAAATGAATGGTCACGCGAGGTAGCCATGGCCATGGAAGCATATCAGCTTATTTCAGAAGCCTTGGAGCTGATAATGTTGATGCCCTCAGAGCTCTACAAGTCGTTTACTCACATCTGCAAATCTTCAAGAAAAGAAGCCTTGGAGCTGAGAATGTTGATGCCCTCAAACCTTTGCAAGCCATTTACTCACATCTACAAATCTTCAAGAAAGAGAAACTGCAATAAGATGACGAGTATGGAGTAGCGACTTCTCCCCTCGCTGTTGGATTTAGCAATTCCCACTATTTTATCTGATTCAAATTCAAATAGAGTGGGCGGGAAAATTCAAAATATCAAAAATAGGTGGGAAAATTCGATGTGGGTAGTCCAGATCCATCATGCTCATGGTGGATCATCTTCCATCCACAAGCCATAATGATGGATGTTAAATAAGTACAGATACATCAACCCATTTCGCCGGAGAAAGTGTTCGCCGAAGAAAATTATGTACACGGTTCACAGTAAATGAAAATGTCAGATTCGTCCCCCAAGACTGTCCTTGGTATGTATTAATGGGCGTATAGCCTTGAAAATATTAGTTGCCATGGCATGGCATGCCCATTAGTACTCTTAAGAGTATTAATGGGCGAATAGACTGAAAAATATTGGTTGCCCATCTTTTGTTTGACGTGCAATCATCCAATTAGTGCTTAGGCTATTAGCTTTTGTTCGGGTAACGGGCTATGCGGAAAGTAGATATACTGATTAGGCCACAATTCATCACGAAACTCAATAAAAGAATTGAAATGTGACTGTGCCACTCTACAAAAAATACGATAACTATTTCCTGTAAAACATCCCGAGCAGCTGAATCATGAAGGCATATTGCATAGATCTTTGATGCCTGATATGGCATATGCTTACTACTGCTTCAGAAAGGCTTGCAAATCCGGGAATATATGACTTGACCATGACCAGTGCAGCGACAATGTTGACGGCGCAGCTGTGTTAGGAAGCCGTGGCAAAAGAGAGTAAGTAATGATGTTGTGGTGTAGGTGGTAGGATTTGGTTTTTGTGTTGACACACTGCCGTCCATGTAGAGAATAGCTTGTTCTTGCTGGTCTTGGGCATTGTTTGGTTTTCTCATCTATTGATCCTGTATGTGCTTCCTGAAGTTTTCTTTTTCAAGGTCTCTTTGGGTAATCACATGATGAGATATTATCATGTCAACATATGACCTTTATGAGTGACGACAGGTGTCTGACTGGGGTATGTAGTTACGATCTACTGCGGCTACCCCTCCATCCTGATATCTCTACCTTGAGTGTTGACACATTATCGTCCATGTTGAGAATAGCTTGTTCTTGATGGTTTTGGACTTTGTTTGGTTTTCTTCTCTATTGATCCTGTATGTGCTTCTTGAAGTTTTCTTTCTTCAAGATCTCTTTGGGTAATCACATGATGAGATATCATTATGTCAACATATGATTTTCTGAGTATATCGGAGGTGGTAGAGATCTGTTTGACCATCTTCATGATCGTCATTAAATTGGTTATCCTCAATTCTATATACCACTATCATAAAACTAATGGTCACTCTAGTTGATGATGGATTAAACTTATCGTCGTCCTCTCAGGTGTCATTATCTGTATCTAGTTCGACTGGTTCTGATTATTACAAAAAGTGGATTATATTATGGCATAAGTGGTTGGAATCTTTTATTGTTTCCTGACCATGCAAGAGCATTAGCATTATACTACGCAAAAGATGGCGGTCTATTCCTGGGTGTATTTGCTGCTGCTGTTGTCATCTATAGCTTTGCGGCCATTGTTCTGGTTTTTCCGTTTAGCCCTTCGCTCTATGTTGTGATTTTTCTGGTCACCTCCCGTGCATTTTTTAATTTTCCGGTGATGGTTTTATAATCGAAGGGGTCATCTAACCGCTACTTTTCGTAACTCTCTTCAATGCATATCTGCAATGGATCGATCGTTGTGTCCTTTTTTGATCCTTTTGACCTTTCTGGGATATGGCATTAATGTCATGATGCATCATTTTGTTATCTACTATATGTCTATCTTTGGTCTTTAGCAGAATAATCTTACATTCTTCTTCTCGAGGTACCTCTGACACCAATTTGGGATCTTCAAAGGTGGAATTAGGTGGGGTGGGGATTCTATATTAATTCTAATCGATTATTGATTCGACAATATATCTTCCATCTGATTTGCCGTCCTATTTTTTCTGCGTCTGCTCTGTCACCTCGTCTTGGGTTTATCTGTTTCGACGGCTATCGGCAACATTCCCTAACATTTATCCGGTCTTTCTTTATTCCATTGATTGTACCTTTCAATGCCACATCAGATTGGTGCATCGTCCTTTTTTATTTCCCCCCTCCCATGCAATTAATCTTGTGGACGGTTGATCAAACTTGCTATCTACCGCTTCTACTACCACGATTTGCTGTTATCGGATGACAACTTTCCTGTCATTCACTGCATATCTGCAATGAAGGCTCTTTGAGATATTTGGTAATAATTTACTTTAATGTTTATTGTTACTCCCATGGCGGGTACAACTGACTCTCTTCTCAAAATTCCCGCTTATCGGGTGTTGCATCCAGTGACAAACGCTCATGACCACAACATTTCGTCGCAGCTGGATGGTGTTGAAGCGCTTATTGTAAAACAAGGATTTCTAAATTCTTCTGTTGAAGAGCCTCGAGTGCAAGGTGGCCATAATAAACAGAAGCGCCCTCGTCGTCGTAAGAAGAAGCAATCTTGTTTTAAACATAAAATGGAATCAAGGAGGTGATTTTAGACTACGATGATCTTTGCCGGAGGGTTGCGAGCCTTCAGAAGCGGGAGGTCATTGGTAGGTGGTTGTTCCTGGATAACAGTGACTTCGATACGGCCAATTGGATCAAAAAATTTTGGAACCCCATCATCGGTTACACTCCAAAGGTGAGTAATCTCATTAATGGTTGGTTCAGTATACATTTTCTCGACGACAAAGATGTTTACAAGATTACCAGCAGGACATGGGTGCGTGGTAGGATTTTTATGCAGTTAATTCCTTGGTACCTTGGATTTAATCCTGTAATGGAGGCTCCCCGTAGTCGGGTCATATGGGTGAAGCTTCCAGGTCTTCCACTGGAATTCTAGACCCTCAAAGCTCTTCGGGCAATAGGTAACTCCATAGGCTCCACTAAATACATTGATCCGAGCATTCTGGGCTCCAGCGACAAGAGAATTGCATGGATTCTGGTTGAGCTTGAATTTTCCGGGGGACTGCCTGGTGACATTGACCTTGTCTGGGGCAACAGGAGGCATAGACAATGTTGATCATAATCCGCTTCCTGCAAAATTTCACAGGCAATCTAGCATAGGGCTCTCAAATTCCCCCTTGCAGCCTAGGAGAACCATTCTCAAAGCCTGTCGTTACCATTTCCCACCTCCAAAACACATTATCAAAGGCTGTAAATGCATACTTAAAAATATTTGAGGCATGGCCCCTTTTGATCTTGAGCCCCTCAGGTTTTCGCTCCATATAACTTAGACGCTCGACCGAGTGCTAAGCTCTATAGGCGCTGATCAAACGAATATTGGGCATTCTTCGAACCGTCGATCTGTACAGATCGAACGACGATCATTCATCTCTGTCATACCCATAACCCACCTGCCTGTCGTCCGATCAAATGATGAAATCAACGGTCTATAGCCTATCTATCCTTGGTGGTCCCCGCGCTCGAGAGCGTTGTTCCAAAACTACTCGGTATTCATTACACCGCCTTTGGGCAGAGGGCGGTAATTCTCATTGGGCCAGCGATTCCATACGTTGTCTGCCACGCGTCCCAGCATACGGCCCCAATACCGCTCTCCATCGCGCATTATCTTTCGGACAAAGACACACAACGATATTCATCACCGCCGTCAGATCTGGGAGCCTTCATCCGACGGTCACCACGCTTCGAAGCTACACGATATTCAGTCCAAGCCCATCGTACTCCTGGCCCACCGTCTCATTGCCCTCTGACGCAGTTTTAACCGTTGATCTTGTTTGAGTTTGTATGGTCTAGATCATTTGCATGACTAGCGTTTGACCCAGTCTACCACCACATCACCCACTCCACGTGTCTATCGCATTGTTCCCTCGGACATTCGCATACTTTATTCATGCGTTGTATTCTAATGTTTCACATTCTAGTTCTGGACAACTCTTCTGCCATTTATTTCCACTGCATTTTCTTTGTCGCCACCCTACATATTTCCGCCGCTTCGTCATGCCACTCTATTACACAGTCACTCCCGTCGTATTGCTGTCTCCCATGCATTGGTTTTCTTCACAGCTTTGTGTGTTTTGCAGGTTCGCAGCGGTGGAGAATTATCATATATTGCCGCATCCATTACAAGAGCCGAGCACACGTCAAAGGACCATGTTCAAAGCAGAATTATGAAAAAGTCCCCGGAAGCCTAATCGACAAGACTCCAATTTAAGAGGCAAGATTCAAGTTTGTCAAACCCTACAGGGACATTCAAAGCGCCGATTTCACAGATGGAGATATTAATGGGGCAGATGAATAATATCAGTGTTCAGCAGAGAATTAAAGGCAGGTAGCTAAAGACTTTGAGGGCCTTGTCCTAGCCTTTTGAAGCAGAGTACCAAATTCAAGATCCTGCACATCATTCAGAAGATTTATACACAGAAAACAATGTCCTCAAGGTTTTATTTCAACGGAGTTTTCTTCCCAAGCAAGGATGGGTATTTGTGTGATTTTACTACCTTGCCATGTCCCGGGAGAGATTTCTGCCCAGTGCATTTATTTCAATTAGCAGGCCACAGAGTACAAATAGCACATCACAGTCATTCAGCAGTATGGGCGCAAATGTTTCCGCCATTTTGATTTAATTATGCAAATTAAATGTTCATCACCTACCTCTTTTACTATGTTTCTGGTTTCGCCTATAAAATCTAGAAAGAAATGCATTGTAAGGGTTCCAGATTTTTATCAGAAAATTATGCAATGAAAGGCATTTTGTATACATTTTGTAGAAATTTTGTATGAAGGCTCAGAGCCCATAGGGTCTCAGTGAGGAGGAGTTCTATCTGTCAAAGAAGATTCTGGTCTTTGGTATTTCACAGTCAGTAACTCTCTTTTATAAGTTATTTAATATATCATTTCATCTCATCGATCTTTCCTGTATCATGTTTTGGAATGCAAGTGGCTCACTAATTTATGGTAAGGATTCATCCAAGTTGATGCCCATACTCGGATCAATCAAGCGCTTTGAATATGGCTCATGCATGATGTTTCGTTCCATTATTCATCTTAACCATAGTTCTGCTATATTAGTTGCTTTGAGAGGATGCTTTTAAAATGCTATTATCATGTATGGATTCTTAGATTAGTAAGCCCATTCATGGTGGTATTGTATATCTGGGTATCAGTTCAAGGCTAACTAATATCCCCTTGACATTTATTCCATTACATACACTTTCTGATAATTTATGTCTGTGAAGTATTCCTGAATCGGCCCGCTTTACAGTAAACTGTCTCTGAATTGTCTGTTGCTTTTGTATTAGAGTTCTGCATCTTGCCTCTGCAGTATCTTTCTCCTGTGTCAGTTTCTAAGAGTTTGGTCCCATTCTATTTCATTTACCTATTTACAGAAGATAGCATGCGAGCTGAAGCTGACAACTTCTTACATTACATTATATGCTCCTTGCTATGCTAAGATGTCCTAGGCACTGGTCTATCACAACTCTAGGTTGTCTCTAGGAGTTACAACATCTTTCTGGCACCGTTTTCGGGGAAGAATTTAAGAACATCAAAATCCCTGGGCCTCGAAAAAATCATTTTCATTCTCTAAGTAGGTGAGCACAGAGAGTTGAGAGTTGTAAATCCCTCACCTTGGCGACTTCACATTTGTTATTTGATAAATCTATTTGCAGTCTTGGCTTCGCGTAAGCCACACGTGAGATCAGATTTGTCTAAGCCAAAGACACCTTCAGTGTCTGACCCTGAACAAATTATACATAGAAAAAATTCGAGGGAAAGGAAATCAACACGTTCCTAAATTCCTGAAGTGCCCATAGAAGATTTTCCTTCCTCCTCCTCTCAAGATTCTCAGTTGCAAATCCCCGACTCCACCGTGGGAGATACTGATTATTATTATTCAGATAGTCCACCCCGAGAGGGTATCATAAATAAAAACAGTCTTCATCCTACTCCTAAGGTTGAAGAGGTCAAGGAAGTAACCGAAGTATTTGTTGTTAACAGACCATTATTCCCCTCAACCCCTTAAGCTGCAGTCGAGTATATTCCTATTATTATTCATACTGCACTCCCTCCCCCTCTTCCTCCTCTTACTCATCAAACTATTGCACTACCTCCACCTCCTCCAATGGCTAATGTTCTGGCCTTTTTGATGAATAAATATGCTCCCCTGGCATTACCCCAAGTGCTGAATGATATGCCCCAGGATTATCTGAAAATCTTGCCCAGATTCAATGGAGAAAATGAAATCGATGCTCAAAAACATCTTGAGACTTTCTGCTCCTTTGCAGAGAACTTTAATGTTGAACATTTGGATGTGGTATTGAGACTGTTTGTGCAATCTCTAGACGGTGAAGCTCGAAAATGGTTTAAAACATTGGTCGGCTGTTCTATTACTACTTGGGATAACATGGAAGACACTTTTCTCAGGAAATGGGGAGAAAAGAAAGATCATGGAAATTGCCTCATTGAGTTCAATACACTTAAGAAAACACACAACGAAGGAGTGTCAGAATTTATCAAGAGATTTAATAAATTGTACCTGAATCTCCCTGCTGATATGAAGCCCCATCAGACTGCTGCTAAAGTTGTTTTTGTAGCAGCCTTTGATTCAGAATTTGGTTTCTCTCTCAGAGAAAGAAAGCCTGCTACTCTGGATGATGCTCAGGCAGATGCACTAGAGTTGGAAGCAAAATTTGCCTCCACTGGAAAATTAAAAGGAAAAGCTGAGCCAGATAGCAGAAGAAGGGGAAAAGAAGAGGTGTCTACTTCTAGTCAGGACAGAGACTCAGACAAAATGGAAGAAATGAGAAAATTAATTAAGAAAATGGTCAAGCTTGAATTGGAAGCCAAGAATTCAACCTTCAGAAATTTCCACAATGCTCCAAATAGAGGTTACAATCCTCAATATAGGAAACCATCATTGCAAATATTGCCAAGGGAAGCAAAGGAGAAACAAGATCAAGTGCCACACCCATTGTACCTGGAAGGTCCAGTAGATGACTCCACTAAGGATACTGCCTATAGGCTGGAAGATGAAAATCTTTCCTTTTCAAATAGTGATGGAGAAGAACGCCCTTTACAAGGGAATGATGAAGTTGGGTGCTCATTGCCAGAAGAAGAAAATACCAGAGATGCAGAAGAAGCGGAATTTGATCATTATTATAAACAATTTGATGATTTCATGCAAGCACATTTCAATAGAAGATATGATCTCAGATCTTCTAGAAAGAGGACTCGTACCCAAGTGCAAGAAGAAGAGCTTCCCCAAGAGGAAGTACCTGCTCAGAAGGAGGCCACAATTCAGAAAGCTACAGACAAAGGTAAGCAGCCTCTAGACAAACCTTTGCAGTCTAATGATCAAATTCCTTCTTCTTCAAAAGTGGTTACTTCCCCTAATGCCAAACCAGTGTCAAAAGAAGTCAAGCCCCCAGCTGAAAATAAAGAGTCCAAAGAAGTTGTGATAGAAAAATCCCATCCTGCTTCCAGTATGCAAAAAGAACTAGAAAAAGTTAAAATCCCAGTTCCCTTGACTGAACTGTTGAAACAGCCAACATATCAATCTCAAGTCACATCCTTTATGCTCCTTCCAGAAGCACCAATCATCCCAGATAGTCTCAATCTTCAAGAAGAAAGACCCATGGTAGTTTTTGGCCCGCATGTCGAGGAGGTAGATCCTTCTACTCCTCCCTTCTATGTGTCTCTAGTGATCCATGACTTGCTATTACATAACTGTATGCTAGATTTTGGAGCTTCCCACAATCTTATGCCTCTTTTAGTCATGGAACAACTGGGTTTACAAATCACACGTCCATATAAAAACCTCTACTCATTTGATTCCAAAAGAGTTAAATGCTTAGGGATGATCAAGGATTTAGTGGTCAATTTGGCTCAAATCCCAGCAAAAAGTGTGGTAATGGACATAGTGCAGGCTGATATTGCAGCCCATTTTGGCATGTTGATGTCAAGGTCCTGGGGAACAAAAATTGGCGGATCAATTAAAATGGATTTAACATATGCCACTATCCTAGTTTTTGGTGGCCAAGAGAGGAGGTTGTATAGGGAGACTAGATTTGTCAAGATGGTGACAAAGGCTGACAATTACGTGAATTCACCAGTCTACAGTAAAGAAGGAGATTTTTCATGCTTGATTCTGGAAGAAGATCAAGATTATGCTCATGAACCATCCTTCTACCAGATCAAGAGTGAGCAGCGCTTAGAAAACATGGAAGCAGGAATATGGACACTCCATTTTGATGGAGCGAATTTAAGAGAAGGAAATGGAGCAGGAGTGCTATTAATCTCTCTTTCAGGAAGATGGATCCCACTGTCTTTCAAATTAGAATATGAAGCCACCAATAATGTGGCTGAATATGAAGCACTTCTATTGGGATTGCAGACAGCCAGGAATATGAATATAAAAAATTTAAAGGTTCTGGGAGATTCAGAACTAGTGGTCAGACAAATCAGGAATCAGTGTCAAACCAAACATCCTAGGCTAAGGGCTTATAGGAATGAAGTTTTGGACATGGTAGAAAATTTCTTCCTGGCATTCAATATCCATCTCATGCCCCGAGAACAAAATAGGATGGTTGATTCCCTTGTTGTGGCTGCCAGCACATTTCGACCACCTCAGAACCCTCTTTTAAGATATGAAGTAGAGGTGCACTATCGGCCTTCAATCCAAGATAACATCAAACACTGGAAGATATTTGAAGATGAAGAACAGATGAAGAGATTCCTGGAAACAGTGGGGGAATTCGCCAATATGGAGATTGATGATGCAGAAGAGGCCGAGTCTGAAGATACTCCAAAAAGAAATTGGGAGGAGAAAATGGCAGGTAATAAAGTGTTGCAGTTAAAGGGAAACGTTACACCTAGAGCGCTGGTGCCTCTAGAATGATTATTTGAAAAGAATGATGTCCCACTATAGCCAAGCAAAGTGGTAGAAGAAAATCAGGTGAAAGACCTGAATTTGGGTACTGAGGCTGAACCCAAAATTGTTAAACTGTCCAAGAAATTCCCTGAAGAATATAAAAAGCTATATCAGAAATTATTCCAGTCTTACAGAGATGTGTTTGCATGGTCCTATCAGGACTTGAAAACTTTTGATATCAGTATTATGCAGCACAAAATTCCATTGAAGACAGATGCAAAGCCCCGTAAGCAAAAGCTCAGACGAATCAATCCCCTGCTGCTGCCTTCTATTGAGAAAGAAATCAAGAAGTTGTTAAAAGCCAAAATAATTGTGCCATTAAGGTACTCGGAATGGGTGGCAAACCTTGTCCCTGTACGAAGGAAGAATGGAGAAATAAGGCTATGTGTGGATTTCACAAATTTAAACAGAGCATCCTTAAAGGATAATTATCCACTTCCCAAAATGGATTACATCCCGCAGAAAGTGGTTGGATCTTCTAGGATGTCAATGATGGATGGATTCTCTGGTTATAATCAGGTGGCTGTACTTCTAGAGGATCAAAAGAAGACTGCTTTCACCACACCGTGGGGTACATTCATGTATGCCAGGATGCCTTTTGGATTGATTAATGCAGGGGCCACTTTCCAGAGGGCAATGGATATTGCTTTTGTTGGGGAGCAGGATAAATTCCTGGTGGTCTACCTTGATGATATCACTATATTCTCCAAGAATGATGCTGAGCACATTGAACATCTGCGAAAAACTTTTGAGAAATGCAAAAGGTATGGTCTCTCTCTCAATCCTCAAAAGTCTTTGTTTTCATTAGAAGAGGGAAAGCTTTTGGGCCATATTGTGACTAAAGATGGGGTGAAGATAGAACCTAAGAGGGTAGAGGTTATAAATGGTATTTCTTTTTGTAGAAACAAGAAAGAAGTACAAGTATTCCTTGGGCGCATAAATTTCTTGAGAAGGTTTATCCCTAACTATGCTGAGATAGTTAGGCATATAACAGATATGCTGAAGAAGGATAATGAGGTAAAGTGGTCGCAAGAATCGCGGGAGGCATTTGCCAGGATAAAAAATGCTTTTGCAGAAGCCCGTGTGTTGGCTGGACCAAATTATGATAAACCTTTCATGATCTTCTCTTTTGCATCACCTCATACAATAGCAGGAGTATTATTGCAGAAAAATGAGGAAGGTTATTTGCAGCCTATTTCCTTTTTCAGTCAGGTGCTCTGTGATGCAGAATTAAAATACAACATATTGGAAAAGAAAGCATACACCCTAGTGAAATACCTCAAATCTTTCCGTGTATATATCTTACAGTCCCACATTACTGCATTTGTACCTACAAATGCTGTAAAGGATATCCTCATTCAGGGGGATAGTGAAGGAAAAAGAGGAAGGTGGATTGCTAAAATACAGGAGTATGATTTAGAAATTTTCCCTACTAAGCTAATTAAAGGACAGGGGCTAGCCAAAATGTTAACAGAATCAAACTATCAAGCCCTGGGCATGAATTCATCCATTATAGTAGGTGAGGAATCTGAGGAGAAAGAAGAACGACATGGAATTGGAGTAGCTACTCGAGAAATACAGCTAAAGTACCTCACCAGTCCGTGGTACAAAGAGATAGTAGAATATCTCCTTACACTTAGCTGCCCTCTAAGCTATGACAAAACTGGATACAGAGCTCTGAGATTGAAATCACAGAAATACATAGTTTCCAATGGCCAGCTATATTGGCGAGATCCCTCAGGTATCTTACTCCTGTGCCTCACAGAGAATGAAGTAGAGAGAATTATTGCATAATTCCATGAAGGGATATCTGGAGGTCACTACAGGTGGAGGGCCATAGCCCATAAAATTCTGAAAGCTGGCTTCTATTGGCCAAAGCTTTTTGGAGATGTTTTTGCTAGGGTAAGAGCATGTGATAAATGTCAGAAATTTGCTGAGAGACAGAAATCAGCACCATTTCCCCTGATTCTAGTACATGTGGATGAACCATTAAACAATGGGGTATTGATTTTATAGGTGAGATACATCCCCCATCAAGTGGCCAACATAAATGGATATTAATAGCCACATATTATTTCACTAAATGGGTGGAAGCCATACCTGCAAGGAATGCTACAGATACTGTGATCATAAAGTTCATGGAGGAAAACATCATATCCAGGTTTGGCTGTCCTGCTAGGATAGTGACTGATAATGCACAGGCCTTCAAGTCTGTTAAATTTGTGAATTTCTGCCAGCAGTATAATATCATACTCAGTCACTCCACATCTTACTATCCATAGGGAAATGGATTAGCAGAGTTCAAATAAAACTTTGGTGAGGTCCTTGAAGAAGACTATCAATGAAAACCAGAAGAATTGGGATTCCCAACTGAAATTTTCTCTATGGGCTAATAGAATCACCAGCAAGAGAGCAACTGGGAAATCCCCTTATGAATTGGTATATGGATGAGCAACAATTTTTCCTGTATAGCTAGCCTTACCAGTGGCCCACTTCATGCAAGAAAGACAAGAGCAACCTGATGATATGATCAGGAGAATTAATCAAATGGTGGAATTGGAAGAAACACGGGGCCATGTTAATCAGAGGTTAATATAATATCAAGAGAAAATGAAGCACATTTTTTATCAGCACGCAAAAGACAGGAAGCTGCAGATTGGTGATTTGGTGCTCAGATGGGATATCAGGAGAGCCGAGAAGGGAAAACATGGTAAATTCGACCACCTCTGGTTTGGTCCTTTCAAAATCGTGGAATAAGGGGGCAATAATACTTTCAGGTTGGAGAATTTACAGGGCGACTTGCTGGATGCCCTTGTAAATGGTCAATTCCTCAAGCCCTAATTTCAGTTTTGACTCAGGCCAAGGCAGCCTGGTGTATTATATTGCATGATAGTTTCCTTTTTGCTTTCGTTTGAATAAGGTTGGTGTTGTGATGAATTATAAAGTGAAAAATGGAGGTGCTGGAAAACAGAGTCTGCATACAGGATGATCAGAGGGTCTGCGAGTTCTCGACATGCCCAAGGATGAACATGTCGTCCCTAGGTGGAGCCAATGTTGATCATAACCTACTTCCTGCAAAATTTCACAGAAAATCTGGCATAGGGCTCTCAAATTCCCCCTTCCAGCCTAGGAGAACCATTCTCAAAGCGTATCGTTACCATTTCCTGCCTCCAAAACACATTATCAAAGGCTGTAAATGCATACTTAAAAATATTTGAGGCACGGCCCCTTTTGATCTTGAGCCCCTTAGGTTTTCGCTCCATATAACTCAGGCGCTCGACCGAGTGCTAAGCTCTATAGGTGTTGATCAAACGAATATCGAGCGTTCTTCGAGCTGTCGATCTGTACAGATTGGACGACGATCATTCATCTCTGTCGTACCCATAACCCACCTGCCTACCGTCCGATCAAATGATGAAATCAACGGTCCGTAGCCTATCTATCCTTGGTGGTCCCCGTGCCCGAGAGCGCTGTTCCAAAACTACCCGGTATTCATCGCACTGCCTTTGGGCAGAGGGCAGTAATTCTCGTTGGGCCAGCGATTCCATATGTTTTCTGCCATGCGTCCCAGCGTACGGCCCCAATACTGCTCTCCATCGCGCATTATCTTTCGGACAGAGACACGCAACGATATTCATCATTGCTGTCAGATCTGGGAGCCTTCATCCAATGGTCACTGCGCTCCGGAGCTACATGATGTTTAGTCCAAGCCCATCGTACTCCTGGCCCACCGTCTCATTGCCCTCCGACGCAGTTTTAACCGTTGATCTTGTTTGAGATTGTATGGTCCAGATCATTTGCATGACTAGCGTTTGACCCAGTCTACCACCACATCACCCACTCCACGTGTCTATCGCATTGTTCCCTCGGACATTCACATACTTTATTCATGCGTTATATTCTAATGTTTCACATTTTAGTTCTGGACAGCTCTTCCGCCATTTATTTCCATTGCATTTTCTTCATCGCCACCCTGCATATTTCCGCCGCTTCGTCGCGCCACTCTGTTACACAGTCACTCCAGTCGTATTGCCGTCTCCCATGCATTTGTTTTCTTCACAGCTTTGTGTGTTTTACAGGTTCATGGAGAATTATCATAAATTTCAGCATCCATTACAAGAGCCGAGCACACCTCAAAGACCATGTTCAGAGCAAAATTATGAAAAAGTGCCTGGAAGCCTAATCGACAAGACTCCAATTTAAGAGGCAAGGTTGAAATTTGTCAAACCCTGCAGGGACATTCAAAGCACAGGTTTCACAGATGGAGATATTAATGGGGCAGATGAAGAATATCAGTGTTCAGTAGAGAATTAAAGGCAGGTAGCTGAAGACTTTGAGGGCCTTGTCCTAGCCTTTTGAAGCAGAGTACCAAATTCAAGATCCTGCACATCATTCAGAAGATTTATACATAGAAAACAATGTCCTCAAGGTTTTATTTCAACGGAGTTTTCTTCCCAGGCAAGGAAGGGTATTTATGTGATTTTACTACCTTGCCGTGTCCCGGGAGAGATTTCTGCCCAGTGCATTTATTTCAGTTAGCAGGCCACAGAGTACAAACAACACAGCGCAATCATTCAGCAGTATGGGTGCAAATGTTTCTGCCATTTTGATTTAATTATGCAAATTAAATTTTCATCACCTATCTCTTTTACTATGTTTCTGGTTTCGCCTATAAAAACCAGGAAGAAACGCATTGTAAGGGTTCCAGATTTTTATTAGAAAATTATGCAGTGAAAGGAATTTTGTATACATTTGGTAGAACTTTTGTATGAAGGCTCAGAGCCCATAGGGTCTCAGTGAGGAGGATTTCTATTTGTCAAAGAGGATTCTGGTCTTTGGTATTTCACAGTCTGTAACTCTCTTTTATATGTTATTTAATATATCATTTCATCTCATCCATCTTTCCTGTATCATGTTTTGGAATGCGAGTGGCTCACTGATTTATGGTAAGGATTCATCCAAGTTGATGCCCATACTCGAATCAGTCAAGCGCTTTAAATATGACTCATGCATGATGTTCTGTTCCATGATTCATCTTAACCATAGTTATGCTATATTATTTTCTTTGAGAGGATGCTTTTAAAATGCTATTATCATGTATGGATTCTTAGATTGGTAAGCCCATGCATGGTGGTACTGTATATTTGGGTATCAGTTCAAGGCTAACTAATATCTCCTTGACATTTCTTTCACTACATACACTTTCTGATAATTTATGTTTGTGATGTATTTCGGAATCGACCCGCTTTAGAGTAAACTGTCTCTGAATTTTCTGTTGCTTTTGTATTAGAGTTCTGCATCAATCCTCTGTAGTATCTTTCTCCTGTGTCAGTTTCTAAGAGTTTGGTCCCATTCTATTTCATTTACCTATTTACAGGAGATAGCATGTGAGCTGAAGCTGACAACTTCTTACATTACATTATATGCTCCTTGCTATGCTAAGATGTCCTAGGGACTGGTCTATCACAACTCTAGGTTGTCTCTAGGAGTTACAACAGACAGTGTATCGACTTTTGGGGTATTCCATTCCGTTGCTTAATTTGTCACCGCACTGGTCATCTTAGAGAACACTGCCCTTATCGCCTGTGCATGTTTCGGTCGGGTGATGCTACCGCTGTGGAGGCTGATGGTCGCCGAACAAATGTTGTCTCTGGAACCTCCGGTGGAATAAATTCAGGTAATCCTAGTACCCTTAATTCTGATGATGATGGTTTTGTCAATGCACAGGGTTAGTCGGAAGGAATTATAAATGTGTCTGGGGAGGATGTCTCGGCACCAAACTAAAATCGAGCATTATTTGATAATATACGTGTTTTGGAACCAGAATATTATCATGGTTTCCATGAAGACTTCCCTACTATTCGGACAAATAGATCCACTAGCATGGACCTTGCATCTATCCCTGAGGGCTCGAAGAATGTTTTGCCTCATGTATTATGCCAAATTACCTCTCCAGATGTCCGTGATGATGATGTATCCATCTCTCATTCTATCGCCATATCTGAAGATAAACCACATGGTAAACCGCATCCTGGTGACTGTCATGTTTTGCCATGCAACGAACCCCCACTTTGTCCTACCTCAAATTTTTTCATTGGTGAATCATCTGGCGCTCCACCAATTGATTCCTCCGAACCCCATAGGACTCTAGAAATACCGCCCGAGTCGGCTGATCCCATCAACTTATCGGATTCTCCCAGGAACTCTTTCGGTAGTGATCTTGATTCCATCTTTGCTAATCCTAATATTGACCTTGCCGCTCTCACTGTTTTTGATAGACCACCTCCAACATCTGAGTCTGGACCATCCTTTCCCCTTTCCTCTAATACCCCTGCAAGGCGCAACTCAAAAGCGGTAACCAAATACTCTAGGGGAAAGTTCAAAGCAATATCCCTTTTCTCTGAAAATGATGAAAATCTTACTGATATTCCGATTTCTGAAAGTGAAGGCATATTGGGCTGTCCACGGGCGCTTAGAGAAAGCAACCCGGAGGGGGATTCGACATGATTAACATCCTCTCCATGAATATTAGGGGGATGGGCAATGCCTCTAAAGCACATTGCCTAAGAGACATTCTGTTTTATGATAATCCGATCATTTTTTTGGGCCAAGAAACTATGTGCGACCGGGAGAAGGCCATCAAATTGTTTTTTGAATATTAAGCCAGGATGGTATGTTGCTGCAGTGGATGCTGTCGGACATTCTGGGGGTCTGATAGCTATCTGGAATCCGGATAACACATGTTTTAAAGCTTATAAGTTTTACGGGGGAATATTGTTTTCTGGTCATATCAGAGGTATGATTGAATCTGTTAATATCATCAACTTATATGCTCCTTACCGCAATCGCCATTCCTTCTGGCAAAGAATGGTTGCCTCGAGCATCCTGACATTGCATAATCTTATTTTGATGGGGGATCTTAATTCAACCATTCATCCAGATGAAATATGGGGAAATTCTGCTAGATTGGATCCCCTATCATCCTTTTTGAATGACATGTTTTTTGATCATCAAATGGTCGATATACGAATGCTTCCACTATTGCCGACGTGGACGAATAAGAGGGCCGGTGATCACTTTATTGGTAAAATACTGGATTGGGCTTTGGTCCATGTAAATCTTATTGATAAATGGGGTATGCCTCATTCTGATGTTATTGTCTCGGACATTTCGGACCACATGCCAATCAAACTCTCATGGAAATCCAATGTTATTACAAAAGGTAAGCCATTCAAATTTAATAGAATATGGGTTGAGGATGATGAATATACAGGTATGGTTATCAGTCTCTGGCAACAAGATGTGGATGATGCGGGTCTTCAGGATTGGGATCGTTTTCATTAAAAACTCCAAAAGATTAAGAAGGCGTCAAAGGAATGGAAGATCAGGAAAAAAGCTGAGCTCAAAAAAGAATTACAGGTGATCTCCACGAAGATGGCGGAAATATATGCTTCTTTCTCGGTCACAACGCCTGATGAATCTGCTTTGGGTTTATTTAACAAAATTGGATCCAGGAAGTGGGAAATTTTGTGGATCGAGGAAGTTACATGGAGGTTGAAGAGCAGAATCACATGGCTCAAGAAGGGTGATCTCAAAACACAATTTTTCCATAAAACTACTAATGCAAGGCGCAACAAGAACGCCATATGGAAAATTAAAAGGAATGATGACAGTTTTGCATATTCCACTGCAGAGATCCAAGAAGAAGCGTATTCTTATTTCTCAAAATTCTACATGAAAGATCTCATGATTAATGTTGAGAACCAGTCTTGGGTTCTTGACCATATGTCTAGATTTTTTGATGTAGAGGCTATTGCAATGATCGACCAATGTATCACTGAGAATAAGGTTCTTTCGGTCCTGAAAACTTTTCCACATGACAAATGTCCGGGGCCAGATGGATGGCCTGCAGAATTTTTTATCTTCTTCTTTGATTTACTGGGGGCTGAGCTTACTGATATGATTGAGCTATTTCGCATCCGGGGTATTATGCCCGCAAATATGAACTCTACATTTATTTCTCTCATTCCTAAGGTCGCGGATCCACAAACCTTTACAGATTTTATACCCATCGTTTTTTGTAATCTTATTTACAAAGTCACCTCTAAGATTATTGCTAACCATATAAAAGCTATTTTATCTGCCCATATCTCAGTGGAACAATATGGTTTTCTCAGTGGTCGGTCTATTCACGATGCAATTGCCATAGCACAGGAGGTTCTTCATTCCATGCATAAGGATAAACAAGAAGCACTTGTATTGAAGGTGGATTTACACAAGGCATATGACTCAGTGGACTGGTCATTCATCTGGGTTTTATTGCTCAAGATCAACCTTCCTATCCGGATCATTCGATGGATCATGGCTGGTGTATCCAACATTCGTTTTGCTGTTATCGTGAACGAGTTTCCTTCTCGTTTCTTTGAGGCAGGACGGGGTTTGCGTCGGGATGCGCTCTCTCCCCTCTCATTTTCATCCTTGTTATGGATGGGTTCAGTAAGTTGATGCATTCTGTTGAACAGAAGGGTTTTATCAAAGGTTTTACCTTTTCAAATTCTGTTTCCACATTGCATTCTCTCTTTGCTGATGATCTATTACTATTTGGTTATCTGATTAGAAATCACTGGTTTTATATTCATATCATGTTCATGTGATTCGAAACTACTACAGGGCTGGGTATCAATTGTAGCAAATCTTTTCTTCTTTATGAATTTGGTGATATACAGGAGGTCAACTTTATTGCTGAGTTTTTGGGTGTTGATACTCGTCTGGTATCCAAGGGTTTTAAATACTTGGGATATATCATTAAACCCCGTGGATACAAGAACAATGACTGTAACTGGATGCTGGACAGATTTTGAGATCGCATTCAACATTGGAATCATTGCTGGCTGTCAATGGGTGGACGGATTATTATGATCCAATCTGTTCTATCATAGATGTTAGTGTTTTGGGGTCATCTTTTCTATCTTCCTGCTGGTGTTATTGGCAAGATAAACAGCATTATCACGCAATTTCTTTGGGGAGGGGTCAACATGGACATGAAATACCCTCTATGTAGTTTGTATGCTATCTACAGACCTAAGGACATGGACGGATGGGGTATTCTGTGTACTCGTGATTTCAACAGTGCCTTTTTAAGTAAGTCTTTCTGGCGGGCCATTAAGGGTTCGGGCAAATGGAATAACATCAACAGAGCTAAATATTATCAAGGTGATGCTCTCTTTTCAATTAGCTGTAATGAATTTTCATTTCCACGTAACATTTCATGTATATGGCGTAGTTTCAAAAGAATTGTGGAACATATTGCCCCTCGATTAATCTGGCAATTTTGCGATGGAAGCGGCATCTCGATTGGATCGTTGAATTTTCTATCACAGCTGCAACATAATGCCCCATCTCGGCGTCTTCTTCATGCATTGACACTGCGAGGTATCTTGTATTATTCACAAGCAATTTATTTCTAGTCCTACGGCGCTCCTATCTTTAAATCTGCTGAACAATTAGGTTTAGAAGGGGTTGTTGCTGATGAATGGGGTATATTCCGGGATCATTTCCGTTCTGCTGGTCTTTGTTATGCACCCGGTGGTGATCAATTAATCTGGAATGGTCCACTAAAGAATAATTTGGTAATAGTGAAGGAGGTTTATCGTAATACCATCGCTCGTTCACAACAACAACATGCCTCCAAAATCTTTTTTCCTTATTGGCATCGGGACATTCCAACGAAAGTTACTATCTTTGGGTGGCTGGTTTGGCGCGGGAAAGTACTCACATGGGATAATCTTATGAAGAGGGGTCAACACGGTCCCGGTCGCTGTGCTATTTGTTGTTCGGTGAAAGAAACAATCACTCATTTATTCTTCACCTGCCCCACAGTTGCCAGATTATGGAAATTATTCACCTCCTTTTTTCTAAATCCAACATGGATTCCCCTGGATTTCATCTCCGCTGCTCAAGAATGGGACATGCTGAACAGAAAATATAAATCGCTCCCTTTCTATTTTATTTGGGAGGTCTGGCTGGTTCGAAATCGTCTGATTTTTGAGCATAGACCATTTCACATTCATCAGGTATACATAGCTATTAAATCTTGGTTGGATGATTGTCCACATCAACCTCCAGCTATTATTGATGGCTCCCACCATATTAGACCACACGAGAGATTGGCATACCTGCCATTTTTTTTTATGGTGCCTCGGCTGATGGTATGACTGGATGTGGTGCTTGGATCAGAGTTTCTGATCGGGAACGATATCACATATACTGGAATGGCGGCCCTGGCACTAACAATAAGGCCGAGATTATGGACCTTTGGGCGGGTCTCCTAGTTGCTACAGATCTCCAAATTCAGAATATTAACATTTATGGGGACTCTCAGCTGACCATTGGTTGGATTACCGACAGATTTCTCATGTCTTCCACAAATCTACAGGATTGGATCGATAGAACTCAGCGACTATGGCATAGGTTAAATTTCCCACCCATTAATCATATATATCATGAAAACAACACTCGGTCTGATCGGCTATCTAAGAAGGGACTCCTGGCCGAATTTGGTGTTATGAAGATCATCCACTTCTCAGATGGCAGACAGACGGGGGAATTTTCCATCCCCATCCCATGAGTATCTCTATCAGTACTTACTCGTTCCACATTTTGTCTAATCAGTGTTTTTTACAGGTGGTTCTGGTTTTTGACATAGGTTTTATGTTTTTGGAACTGTTGGTTGATTAGCATTCTGCATATTTCTTCCCAACCAGCATCGATTATTATCTCTCTCTTTTTATCTCTGTTCGACCTATATTATAGTCAAGCGAGCCTGAACAATAAGCTGGAGTGCCTACCAATATTGATCCGGGGTATCTACACATCCGATTTTAATTTTTGGTTTATATATGCTCCAATTTTCTCCCTTTCAAGCGAGCCTGATCACCTATATGACAAGCGAGCTTGCTACATACTCAGGAAGCGAGACAGACTTTATTCACAAGCGAGCCTGACAATTATATTTTCAAGCAAGCCTGATTATCCCTTTTTCGTGCAAAATTTTAAGGGCGTCATTTGCATTATGTGTATAAATCAATCTTTACAAGAATGCTCGTTTCATCAGCAAATCTGAGTCCTGCCCTGCGCAATTTTTTCCATGCTGCATCTCATCATTGTCGGGACATAACAGGGATCGAACGAACCATCTCCATACTGTTTGGATACATCTTCATATCTCATATCTTAGAAGTCATTTACAGATTTGAACTTTCATATCTTTTATATATTTTCAATCTGTTCTATGATGAATCCATCCAGCTCTGTCAATTATGCTCGCATCTTATGCTGAGATTATCTGTATGGGAAGGATCTTATCCCGATATGAGGTGGCCATCCTATCATTTGCTGCTCTTTCTTTCCATAATGAGCATTTTACATATGGCCAATCTATGTTGGATTTCTCGCTGTGAGTTTTACAGCTTGAGAATTATTAGTCAATGTACTGCGTATATCATAATATAATCAAAATTTTTTTCTTTTGAAAAAAAAAACGGGCTATGCACAATCCCTGGTCCACTATCTACAAAATGTACCCTCCCAGAATCTAAATTAGTTAAGAGACCAACACGATTTAAGATTTAAGACTTTTGTGGAAATAAAATCACCTTACTTAACCATTAGAGCACCTTTTTGAACACTAAATCTCTTTACTTAATCATTTGACTACTTTTTTTAACATTAAATCTCTTTACTTATTTATTAGATCATATTTTAGGTTTTGGTTAAACAGTGATGAAGTGGATTGTTGTAGCCTTCATCACAAGTTCAATTCCCTTCTCATCTAGACATGTTATGAAAATAAAATTATAAAAGTGAAAAATTGTAAAATACTGTCTAACTTTCCCAAAAAAAATATATATATATATATATAAAACTCTACATCTTCGAGACTAAGCTTTATATACAAGCTTACAGTACACAAGTTTTCATCCTTTGTTTGACGTGCACTCATCCAATTCCACGGACCCTATGGTAACAAAAAGAGGAAATCACAGCAATTTGACAAGCCAGATGCCCTTTCCGTTCCTCTCTTCCTTTGCAGAAGTTACTTTCATCCTGCCCATGAAAGGTACTGCGATATGACATATGCTTGACGAGATTAGTTTGCCGCTAATCGTGTTTAGGCAGTCATTTTTTATATTGCATCGTCGGCACCAACCTGCCGTACTCTCTTTTTCCGGAAGATGGATTCCTTTTTCCTTACTCGGTTCCCTTATGGAATATGATTTATATCTGCGCTTCAAATCTATTTTATCTGACGTCTGTAGCACTCTAAACATTAGACATTTATTTTTTTTACATCCTGAAAAACCCAGGAGCACTTGATTTCTATTATAAATTACATCACTGAGACTTAAGATTCCAAAATTCTTTTACCAAATTTCACCTAAAATTAACCAAAATTGTTGCGTTGACCGCTGGCTAACTCCATTGACCACGGTGCAAAATTCGTTATATTAACACACCGACTGAGGGCCGTTTTTTTTTCGTACAACCACCCATGGAGTCATTTAGACCACGGTGTAAAATCCGTTATATTCACACCTAAGTGTCGTCTTTATTCATACAACAACCCATGAAATAATTTTCAAGACTGAATTGCCTTAAAAAATCAAAAGTTGATTTCCAATGCAACACGGATGTCTATATTGACATTTACTGCTGTGATATTTTGTTCACCGCTATTTTTAAATCAGACACCAAAACCTGTTGAAGTGTTCCGTTGAAAATGTTGACTAGCGCATGTCGAGGCACGAAGTATCTATTGCAGTTTTGACAATGGGTTGGGGAACGTGGAAGAAAATATCCACCGGCTGCAATCACAACGTCACACGCATTCGCTGGAGATCTCCTGTCACTTCATACTTCAAAATTATAGCACAATGAGAAGGTCATTGGTTTTTTTCATTTTATTTGTTAAATATCAGATTACTCTTTGAAAAGTAATGGTGATGGTTGATTCCATCGTACTTATTATTTTTGGGTCGAATTAATTTATACTATAACATTTCATTGTGATTGTCATTTCATGAAGTATTGTGTTTATCATATAACCATAGTAAGAAAACATACTTGCAATTCAAAGTGTTTAGTTTTTCTCGCAAAAGTCGTAATCTAATTGGAATTATAAATTTCGAGAGAAAGAGTTTTAAGTACTTTCAAAACCACCCAAATTGTTAAATTTAAAAAAAAAAAAAAAAATGTGAGTAGCTCATGTCAAACAAAAAAAAGCGAGTAGCCCATATCAAACAAAGCGAGTAGCCCATATCAAACACTAGATGATAAAATTATTAGATCGTACCGATTCATGAAAGTCCTGATTTGCTAAAAATCGTGATTATGCGAACAATGTGATAGTAAGTAAAAGTTACCTATCATGGTAAATATTTTCACCTAAATGTCCTCATTTACTGAAAATCGTGATTATGTGAAAAATGTGATATTAAGTAAAAGTAACTTATCATGGTAAATATTTTCACGTGTTATAATGCAATCTAAGTATTCTTTGGAAGAAAACAACTTTTGGAAACCGTTCGTAATAATTGGAGTCGTCTACCCGGGCCATAAAATTGGTAGGACGATCAAAAGCGAATTGCTAGGACGATTAAAAGCGGCTGAAATTTTGTTAAAAAGAATTCAAAAATATTATAGTAGTAGTGTTTGAATCATGTTTTTTTATAATATAAATGAATTTAATGCCATCAAAAACAAAAATTTCTAAGACACTAAAAATTTTAAAGTCTGATAGTTGTGATTTGGATTTTAAAAAATAAGAGATTTTTTCAATTTTTTTTGCAAGCTAATTAGATTACGACGTGATAATTGATGAAAGCATAAACAGAAATAACATATGGGAATGCCACGGCACTAGTGGTTCAAAAAAATTCCCTAATGGACGACGTAAAAAATTCTTTCTCCCTAATGACATCAAACATTTGGATGACAAACACGGAGGTGACAAAAAAAAGAGGAAGCAACACCACGAGAGATGTGCGAACACAAGAATTGAGGTATGGGAGGAATGGAAAAATGAACACAATATTTCAGGTATGGGAGGAGTAGAAAAATGCGACCAAGTGTGTTTTGGAACCCACAGTTTATGCCAAAACAGAGAAAAAGATAGTGCAAAACATCAAATTCTTTAATCCTCTTCCATTTTGTCAACTAGTGGGAAAGAGCATATTAAATGAAGCCTATCTACTAGGATGAAGCCATATTCCATGGTTTCGATGTTTTAGTGCTATCGTAACCCATTTCGCATTGTCATTAATTAATGACCAATATTGATAGAAGTATGTAATTTGTAGTCTATCTAGGACATCGCCATGCCGAAGATTTGTAAAAGTTTTATTTTCTGATGTGATCTTGATACCATTATCTAATGGAAAACTATGAAAAAAACAAAAGTTCACCACCTAAAGTCTCTCTACTCAGTAAGACCAAGAAAACTTTGTACAAAACATAAAAATTATTCGTATATTAACTTTTAAAACCAAAATAAATCAAACTATTATAGTGCTTATAATATTTGATATATTCAAAAATAAGAGATTGTTGTCGAGAGAATATCTCAACAACCTTCAACAAACCCAAGAAAATTGTATTATTGTAAGTGTTAATTCTAACACCCTCCCTTAATGTTTATATTGCAAAGATCAATACAAAAATCACAAATTATAGTACTAAATTTACAACATAGATATATGTCTGATCTAGTCATTATTGACACTTACACCCACTTCGAAATCTGTGAGACTGTGTTATTTCTCCACCACAAATTTGAGCTTACCACTTGGCCCATTTAAGATACAACTTCCTTTGACCATCATTGATGTAGTTGTAATGATTATCAATATTGACATTCTCGGCTCGTGGAAGTTTCTGCAAGAAAAATTGTCAAGTACCTAAATCACTCTATGGACATACCTCCATTTGTTGGATACTTAGCTTTTAGCTATCTGCTCGTTTCTAGGAAGGCAGTATGGATAAGGAATGTATTCAGAAGTTAATCATACAAAATGACCCCTTAAACATTTAAACATAAGAACTTATGCTCTTGGCTACATATGAGCCACTACTCCTTTTGCACATAAACAAATTTACAAACAAAAGATAATCTGTATCTATTTTTCCTTACTTCACATGCCCCATTAGCTTTACAAAAAACTATAAACATAATAAAATCAATGAGATGTTCACATGGCACCACATACAATAAGAACCCAAATTTGAATTAGCTACTTTGTCTTATAATTGGTTTTTCATCTTTCCCAAAGAAGAAAAAATAATTTGATTACACAACCATGGGCTACGAGTCTCTAAATTCATCCATACCAATTCAGAGCCACCCTTTTCAAATTAATCAAAATCTAACACATAACTTAAATGGGGATCATGTTTACAAGCTCACCACCAACGACCTAAGCCCATCAACGTTTCAATCGTCACCTTCTGAAACAAAAAATCACACTAGCGAAAGGGCATGTTCAAAGGCAGAAAGGGCTTTAGATTTGTAAAATTACGGTTTTGAGGGATGATGATCCCACCAAGTTCTTGGGCACAACCCAATGTGGCTTAGCTTTTGGCTAAAAATCTACCTTTTGAGGAGCTTATTGCGAAGTGGACCGCGCAACGAAGCATGTTAGATATACTACACGGTATCATTGGGGATTCAGGGTTCATTAAAGCCCCTCCTTTATTTGATGGGTTTTGGGTTATATTTTTTTGTTTTGTGGAGCCCATGGTATTTCACCCATGGTATTGTAATGATGCAATAGTATAAAAAGGGATGTAATGCTATGATAGACACACATGTCATATCAGATGGTTATTATTAAGTCTTTGTAGTCTGTATTTAGTGCACAAATACCCTGGAAGAGTTTTGCAACAAAGTGCACAGAGACCCTAGAAGAGTTTGCAGCTTAGTGTGCAGACCACCTACAACCTAGTGCGTAGGTTAAAGAGCTGATTGTACTTGAAGATCCATTATAATAAAGAAGCAGTTTGGGATGATATTATGATATTCTTATGTATTTTTTTGTGTATATCTGTTAACTGTTATAGCGAAGTTGTTTCTATATTTCATTAAAACCTGTTGTTGCGAAGTATTTATTACAACTGCATATTGTATCAACACAATACTGGATTATGATGTTATATGACTTGCTTACATGATTGATTGAATGTGACGAAGTAGTTGTTAGTGTTATGGGTAAGATAAAAGAGAAATACTACATCTGCCAGTCCCTCAATGCTGTAGAAACTTGGTTCTACATCCTCCCATAGTAACTTTGGGTGAGACTTCAATCTACTTGTACGTCGTTGCCCAAATGGCGAGTGGTTGAGGGTTTTTTTTTGTGCGCAGTATAGTTTGAACTTGGTTCAGCCCAAATTGAGCCAAAACATGGTTTCGTTGCTAGGGCCAAGATCCGTTTGAGGGAAATGTGGATGTGGTACCCATCGAAGAAGGAAATTGAAGACAGGATAGTCCAAAAAGAGCGAGATTTTGCAGATCAAGAAAACATAAACCCTTATTCAACATCTAAGGCGTGGTTACAGAGGTATTATTTCATAGATAAGTACAATTTTTTCTTAGATTATTTTCATAACAAGTTGTATGAGTGGATATCAAGGTTGACTGGACGAAATGATTGTTTTAAGAATGATGAACCTATAGTGTGGACTACTAAGCTGATAGAGTGAGTCAAGATCATTGACAATAGGATTTCAAGGGATGTCAATTTGTAGACTGATAGTATCTTGGGAGGATTCATTACTCAGTTCGGAGTAGACTTGACTATCTCTTATAGCTAAGAAGAATGAATATTCTTCAAAGGACTACAAGGTAAGTATATTAAATATTTGAAATTGTGGATTAAGATTCTTTTGTGTGAAAATACGATTTTACCGATGCAATCCGATGCTAGTTTAATTATGTTTGGAGGAAGAAAAATTAAATCTGAGCCAGAGACTAGTGTAGTGCGAAGTCGAAATAGATACATAATAGATACCAGAAAGCGATATCCTAGAGAAGACCTAAATACCTTCGTAGATACCAATCATATTCCCTTGTTGAGAAAATATGAAAATGAAAGAGAAGAAATCGAACCCCAAGAAACCTCGCAGTATTCCCCATCCCATCCTGAGAGTTTTCCAAAGATAGAATCAAATAATAGTCAGATTGTTGGTGGTCTCCTTGCTCCCCCTACCCCTCCTTACCCCAATCCCCCTCCCCCTTTAACCCAAGAAGAGTTATGAATGATGATATTAATCTACTGATGATATTAATCTACCTATTTTTAGAGGAACTAGAATGAAGGATTTAGAGCAGTTTTGGTTTTTATGCAAAGTTGTATGGGAAGCGAAGTAGGTCAATGATGACAATATAAGAATGTGTAGCTCATCATGGCACTATGTGATAGAGAATTGAAATGCTATACCAAGTTTTCAACCAATACGAACATAACGTTTGGATATATTAAAAATGCATTGGTTGGAGTGTTTAAGAAGCTGAAGTCTCGGTTGTAGTGCATCACTGAATTGAAAGAAATAAAAAAGAAGTGTACTGAGTCTATTTTGGAGTTGGATTAGAGATTTAAGTTGCTATTAGATCAAGTGATTTTCGACATAGCTCCGCAAAAACATCAAGATTGGTTTATATATTACCATTGATGCAGGAGAAGATAGAAACTCAAGGCGAAGCTCTGGAGATTGCAATGAATATGGAAGCTTTACCTATAGGATATACCAGTGTAGGTATGTCATAGATCCAGAATGAGTTGGTGAACCTAACTTTGTAATTACAAGACATCAATGAAGGTAAAGAACTTAGAGAAGAAGTATGGTGTACAAAGTGCAAATGAGAGGATCATTCTAAAGGTCACCGCCCCGTCTTCTGGGACTACATGGATAGTTGGGCACCAAATCCCTTAAACGCGAGATCCATCGTGTGGTGTGAAATATGCAGGACAGGAGGCCAACATCACTCAGAGGAATTTTACCTGCCACATAAATATGTATAGACTCCAATGAATCTATTTTTCAAATTTGTTAAATTAGTCCTACATGATGAGAAAATTCTCCGAAGTTATGACCTAATGATGGAGCGTAGTACTCAAGCTTATAGAATGCAAGAAAAGTAATATGAACATGAAGACAATGGACACAATGGTGGTCAAGGAGGCTACCAAGGAAGAGGTCAAGGAGGTGGAGTTGGTAGAGCATGCGGACATATCATTTGCTAGAACTATGGATAGCCTTGTCACTTTGCAAGATATTGTCGGAACCACACTACGACATGTAAGTATTGTAAATATTTTGACCATGTAAATGAAGAATGTCCTGTACTTATGGTGAATATGCAAGAAAAGAGGAATAAGTAGTCGATCTAGATTATTCAAATGATGAATTTTGAAAGGAGGATTGACAAACCTCAAATTATTATTTTTACTAGAAGTGGATTTGCGACTGGTAGTGATAAGGAGGATGGAAAGAAAGAATTTGAAAATCGAGTGCATGGGTAAGAAAAATTATAGAGAAATTTTCTATTTTTGATATTAAAAAATAAAAAGGATTAATCATGGAAGCAAAGTGAATTTTTATGGTTGTTGGATCTTCGACCTCTAGTGCATAACCAAGGCCTAATAATTGCAAAAGTGTCATCAACGGTGAAACAGAGCCGAGATCCGACGCAGGATGGAACACTAACACAAGGCCAAGAGTCAGAAAATAACACAAGTATTTTATGGTATTTTCCTCTGAATTGTATGAGGTTAGATCTAAGACTTTTGTGATCCATAATACTTTTTTATGAATTTTTTAAGAGATCAAAAGGCTATAGAAAGACTTCAGGAGTTGATAGACTCATGTCCATCGAAAGAACCACCGCGAAGAGAGATGCATGCAATCAATAACGTGCATCAACAAAATAGAACTGGAAGAGAAATGAGGCTCATTGCACAAATAGGAGAATATGAGATGGACCAATTTATTCTGGATATGGGATCTGATGCTAATGTCTTGATGAAACAAAAGAGTCTCATTATGGGAATATTACGAGGTGTCACAATGGAAATTGGAGGACTGTGCACTACTACTGATTTCGAACTAATAGAGATTGCTGGCGATAACAATCCTTATCCTGCATTGTTGGGACTTGACTGGTAATTTGAAAACTTGACCATAACTAATCTGAGGAAGAGACAAATGATATTGAAAGGAAGCAATATGAGGGTAATTGTTCCCTTAGATCCATCAAAATAAATAATATACATAGAACCAGTCAAAGAAGAATATTTTTCAAAAAACATAGACAACATTTATCAAATGACAAAAAATTAACAAGATTGGGTTAACCCTACTGCAAAAGGAAAGTTGAGTTGGGAGCATGACAGTTCTCGTACCTCAGATTCAAAATAAGAGTTCAAGAATTGGCAGAATGGGCTTCATGAAATTACTACAAGGCATTGTGAGAGGATGATCAAATCACTTTGTTTTATAACGAATGACGTATGTAAAATTCCTTGTTATGATGGCATAGAAGATGTGAATAATTTTCTCAATGATTATGAAGAATATATTTATGAACATCAACGCTTTTTAGCCTTGGATTTATCCCTGAAACATACCCCTGCTAGATGGTGGAATGAACATAAGAAGAATATAGGAGGTTGGAAGGAATGTCGAAGATTAATGCGAATAAGGATTGGATAGATAGAAATAGAAATGGAGATAAAATATGCTGGTTAAACCAATCCCAGGGACATATCCAACAATTCACTTCAACATGGAAGGAGATTACAAAACATGAGGGGGCACATGGATTCATTCATGCATTGGAGACAATCCCCAAGAATTTGTACCTAGAGACTGAGCTTCCACATGGTAATGAGAATTGGGGAGGCATGGTTGATGGCTCCATATTAACATTCAACTTTCAAGATAATTTCCCACACATAGACTTCTCTCTTTAGGAAGTCAATAAGAATATTTTTGAAAATATCACCTTTGTGACATCTCAACAACCTAATTGGGTTGCACAGATAGAATATGCACTGGGATGCTATAATATTATCAGAGATGGAGAAGAATAATATACTCACAACATTGACATAACAAAATCATAAGGATATTGTGAAGTCACTGGATCTGAGATACAAATACTAGACATAACAAAGCCCATAAGGGGAATTTTTAGGTCTAAAATGGGCTTCTTAAGAAAAATATACAACCAAAATAAAATTTATAATATCAAATAGGATTCAAGATGATGATGTCAACCATGGGGGACGATTCACCATTTTTGGAGTAATAAAGTAAAAATAATAAAAAATAATAAAATAATATAACTACTTTTTACAATCATATTTTTAACTTATCTACATAAGAGTTTACTCAAATTTTGAGTGGGAGTATTCGTTTGATGCAAATTTTAATTCCCCATCCAAGGAGTACCCATGTTGCATACTTTTGATGGACCCTGCTACACTAAAAATGAGAAATATATGAAAAAGCATGATTGCAATTACGTTTTTCATGTATTTCTCAATTTTCACATAGCAGGGTTCATTGAAAGTATGCAACATGGGTACTCCATGGATGAGGAGACAAGTCTGCATCCAATGAGTGTTTCTATTCGAAATTTGAGTAAACCCATAGGGAGATAAGTTGAAAAAATAGTTTTTTTCTTTTTTCCCTCTAAAATTTGATGATGTAATCAAATCTTATTTTATTACTTCCATTATTATTATATAATTTCCTTAGGAGGCCCATTTTATACCTCAAAATTACCCTAATGACATGATGAGAAGTTTCAGAGATGGATGTTTGCGAGGACTTAGTTGAAGACAAGGTTGCAAAGCTTAGCCTTGCAGTAAAGGAATCCAAAAAGAAGATCGTAGATGTAGTGTTGGAGTATGATCTAGAGATCGTGGAACTGTAGATGAAGCTGTAGCCATTTGTGTCACCAAACGTTCGAGAAAAAAAGGGAGATTGACCTAAATGCTGTAATGACGGGTAGCTCTACGATAGTGGAAGAATGTGGGAAGTTGTTGGACGAAAATTTGCATATTTGGACTTCGTTGTAGGAAGATCCAAATGTACATAATTAAGAAGAATACACCTAGCAGAAGCAGAAGAATTTGAAGGAAATTCGGGCAACCACAAAGACCTTGCTAGTGTCATAGAAGCTCGCTACGATTAAGGACAGAAAGGACCTTCAAAAGTGTATAAAATAGCTCAGAAGGGAGGAGAAGGTTTTGATGGAGAGAACTTAGTTATGGGAGGATGAGGCTCTCCAATTGTCACATGAAGTAGAGTGGAAGATTCAGGAGATTCGGTAAAGTGCAGAGACAATATTGAAGAAGACATCAGGACCAGTAACATAGGTAGTTTTGGAATAAGCCCGTAGTGAGGAGAATTAGGCCAGAGAGATATTAAAGAAGTTTAAAATTCCCACGACATCATCGCAACAAATATCTAGGGAAAAGTAGCTAACTGACTCGGGAAAATTCACATGTGAGTGTTGGCGGCATGTTGGGTGCAACCCAACATGGCCTAGATTTTGACTAAAACTCTGCGTTTGGAGAGGAGTGTGAAATGGACCACACAATGGAGCATGTTAGATATACTATGTGGTATCATAGGGGCTTCGGGGTGGCTTGAATCCCCTCCTTTTTGTAATGGGTTTTGGGTTATATATTCTTGTTCAGTGGAGCCCATGGTATTTAGCCGATGGTATTATAATGATGTAATAATATAAAAAGGGATGTAATGATATGTTAGATATACATGTCAGATTATATGGCTATGATTAAGTCTTTGTAGTATGATTTTGTAGTGAAGGGAAAACTCTGCAAGTGAATACACAAACAGCTTGGAAGATTTTGCAGCTTAGTGAGCAGGTCAAAGAGCTGATTGTACTTAAATATCCATCATAATAAAGAAGCAGTTTGGGATGACATTGTAATATTCTTATGGGTTTTTCTGTGTGTATATGTTAGCTATTATAACAAAGATATTGTCATATTCTCTCAATACATGTTGTTGCAAAGTAGTTATTACAGTAGCATATTGTATTAGTGCAGTACTAGATTATTATGTTATATGACTTGTTTCTATGATTTATTGAATGTGGTGAAGTATTTATCAGTGTTAAGGGTAATATTAAAGATAAATACCACATTTCTCAATATCTCAAGGCTGCATAAATTATTTATGTATCCTCCCATAGCTACCTCGCGTGAGACTGATATTTGCTTGCAAGTCATTGCCGAAAGGGATAATGATTGAGGGTTTTGTTGGTGTGTAGTATAGTTTGAACCTGGGTCAACCCACATAAAGGAAACATTGATTTGATAAATCTAGTGAATTAGAGCATCCATTGGAGATCAAAATATTTATTCCTACAATCACAATCATTGGGCATGGAACACCTGATCAAAGACAACCATTCCTAGTCCCCATTATAGGGAGGGGAAACACTACATACCACTCAACCACATCATTAATTATATCTTCAATTCAATGGAAAAACATTACGAGAGGATAGAAACATGCCATTGGTGTATAATAGTTAAATGCTACAATAAAATGATTATTTTGTTGCAAGATCCTCCACGCAAATCTAGGAAACAAATGACCTCAGACTTTGATCCACAATCGATTAGACCTTTTATTTTTACATAAATAATATCCAACGTCAGCACATTTAGATAGAGAAATGGTTACACTCTGACGATGAAACTACAATAGCAGATGTGGAAATATTTTTTACAATGGCACACTATCAATAAAATAATGAATAGATATAGGGCGATGAATAAAAACTTAAATTTATTGATCTACAAGGCCACAACTAGAATTGTAGCGCCATGTTTTTAAGTTTCTCATTACTAGTATCTCTTGCCAGCATTTAAAATTGAATCAAGAACACAATTTGGTGCAAAAAATACAATGGATTCCATCACTTATGGGTAGGTCATCAAAACACAATTTTATAATATCCATTGTAGTTTTCCATTTTATAATATCCATTGTAATATCCATTTTATAATATACACATATATCTTGATTACTCTAACTCCAAAATTATGCCCTCACAATTCCTTCAAAGCATTTTCCTCGCTATCTTTTTCACGGTGTCATCTTCACAATGATACAGGAAACTCTTAACAAAATAAAAATTTACTCTCAAATACTGAAATCACTTCGCATTCCCTATTCCTAGGATCTCTCATAAGGGAGAGAGGCCCAAAACGTCTCTAATACCTAAAAATAAAATATAATTGCACACCACTTAGAAATTATTCATATATTACCTTCTGAAACCAAAATACATCACACTAATATATTCCATATGAGATCCAATAGATTCTAAACTATGCTATCATTGTTGAGAGAATATCTCAACAACCTCCAAGAAATCCAAACCAACTATACTATCATAAGTTTTAATTCTAACAACGATTTTGATGAGTGATGTCATAAAAATATTATTGTGCTTCGTGCTCTAGTATCCTGATTTTCTCATGCCTAAAGATGCAAGTGACGGAGAAATTACTAACATTACACAAAAAAAACTCCTGGTTCGAATGGTTCAAAATTATTTCTTTTGAAAGGTTTTTAAATGTTAAAAAGTTCCATGTTTTTCAATAATATTCTAGTATAACACATGATTACATTGTTTTCAAGGGTTAATGCCCTCATAACATGAATTGAACTTAAGATTGGAATCACATAATTTATTTTATAGTAGGACACATAAAACATACTAACTTCTATATTCTATTGTGTTGTGATGCCTGTTACCATCAACTGGTAGTGAATTAGAAAACATATGATGGAAAATTTTTCTAGAGTTCAGACTAAATTCCTTTTATTTTGAAAAGGTTTTTCTTTGTTTATGATTTTAGAGCATTTATGCTAGGTACCTATAATACTAGTATATACCCTTTATTTTTATTGTTAGTGTAGCCCCCTATTGTTATTTTTGTGTTCATGTAGCCTCCATATTGTTATTTTTATAGCCCGTAGAAGACCACTATTTTTATTTTTATGTCCTTATATTATTATTGTTATGTAGGCTCTGATTTTATTGTGACCCCTTAGACTGCTATATATGTAGAAATAAAAGTATAGTCATTTATATCATTCAATATTTTTTTATTTATGTCTAAAGGACGCCTCCCCATCGAAGAGGGTAGTTTTGAAGCCATTTATCTATATATATATTTTATGATCTAGTTACATAAAATTTGGTATCGGTCTTTAGATTCTAGGGTTTGACTGCCTCAAACAGGGCATCTTGGAATTTTCACTATAATTTTTTTTATACCAAGCTTCAAAACATAAAATTGCAACCACGTGGAGGAAAAATATTGGTGAAGTTTGTATATAAGTTTAGATCTCCGTTCCCTATATTTTCGAAGATATAGGACAAATAAGTTAGTGTTTATGCATGCTCCGTAATTGAGTATTAAACAAGTGACCTAGGAAACATCGTCATAAAATTCTCTTCAAGCATCACATTTGAATTTTGTAAAAATTTATAGAAAGTGTAGAAGCTTTAATTTATTATCAAATTATACGCTGGAAGCTAAAAAAATCATACTTGGAATTCAGTAAAATTTCGCTCTACTAAAACAGTCCATAGTCAAGCCATCGTGGGAGATTTGGCATAAATGTATCTTCAAGAATCCAATTTTGGTTCGACTTGTGGCATTGGAGAGAACACCCAAAGGGCTAACTTAAGATGAAATTTAATAATTTCAAGATCCAAAATTACCAATATAAAATAGTTTCAATATTGAGCTCCAAAAGGAAAGAAAAATGTGTATATTTAAAAAAAAATGCATAGATTTTTTTCAAAAAATTAGTTTTAAGTGATTTAAATTGCATAGTGAAGAATAAATATTATTGTTTGATTTTAAAATGCCTCGAAACAAAAAAATGGATACACCTAGTAAGAAACTAGAGTGTTTTACTATAATGCATGAAGAAGAGACATAAATACAACATGACATATCGAAATTACTAGACCAAGTGAAATAAATTTTGGTCACACAAAGAGTAACCAAATATGAAATGGAAGCTAAGATGGATGGCTTGAATAATGGTTTAAAGAAAAACATGGAATATTTTAAGGAAGGTTTCAAAATAGAAAAAAATGGACCTGGAATATTTGCATGAATGTTTGACAAAGTTGCTACAAGAAATGCTTCCTAATAGTGATGAGGTGGTACTCCATGAAAATAATGATGAGGATAAAAGGAATACAATTTATATTTTAGAGACTCCAATAGTGGGTTGAAGAGTAGGTACATTCCAAAGATTTATATGAGGAATTTTGATGGAAAGGATTCGGTATCATGGATACTACAGATGGAGAAATTATTTGATCTACATCATGTGTCGAGCATACAAAAGGTACACATTGTATCTTTATATTTAGAGAAAAATAAATTTGTCTGGTTTCGATGAATTTTTTCTTCTAAATCAATTGTCACTTCGACAATTTTTGTGGAATAATTGGTAAAATATTTTGAGGATAAAAATAGAATCACCTTCTTTAGCCAATTAAGAAATCTCAAATAAAATGGCTCAATGGAGAAGCACATTGAGGACTTACAAAGATTGAATATGAAGGTAAATGATATTCTAGAGGAGTGTAGGATTAATGTCTTCATATGAAATTTAAAGGATAACATCCAACATGAAGTTCGCCTTTGGGAACTTGATTCAATAGAAAATGTACTCAAGGTAACAAGAAAATTTTAAAGAAAAATTATGGAAACAAGGAAGTCTACCACTCACAATTATAAAGAGGGAAGTTTTGTTAGTTTTTGCCTTCTACAACTTACAAGGTTGACACCAAAACAATTGGAGGAAAAAAGAGAGAAAGGGATTTTTGTTCCAGGTTGATATTGGCGGCCACCCACCTATTACACTTGGACCCCACCATTGTTTCTTTCACTTTTTTAGTTTCCTTAATTGTAACACAATCTACTATTTTTTGTAGTTTTTCGGGTCCTGGACATGCGGAGCCATTTTGATGCCCTAAACGATGTTTTTTTTTTTTTTTAAATAAGAAAACATCAGTGTTTGATTTATTATTGTAGTAAAAAATTTTAGTCCTCTCATAGATCTTTCTAACAAGGCATCATGTGCATCAAACGTATATCCTATGCAAATGTTACAACCTCGGATATTTGATGTACGAATTTACCCCAACGAGGCCCACAGTGTTGGTGATTCATCTCTTAGGGTTAGCTTTTTAGAGTTTATGATTTTACATTGTTTCTACATAATAAATAGTCTTCCTAGCCTCATAGTATCATATTTTAGAGGAATGTAGTCTCCACATCTCTTCTTAGGGACAAGGTGCCATCGCCCCAGCTAGTTTATTTCCATTCTATCTGTAAGCATATTTTTGATTTTTGATATTAATGAAATGAAGTGCTATTTCTGTTGCATCTATGTAATTATGGTTATATTTGTATTTTTTTGCATTCTTTTCTAAGTTTGGATCAATGGTATAATATTGGTCTTATTTTTGTCTATTTTTCTTTGTATGTCCCCAACAAGGTTAGGGTATATGGAGTTAGAGCTCAAACTGGTTGAAACTTTGCAAGATCAGCCTTGAAAACCCCAACAACCTCCCATGGGGGAAGAAAAGAAAGACAAGGCAGTACGAGATCCATTCAAAATATTGCTCAAAGAATCCCTCAAGAGACAGAGGAATGCAATGATAGAGAACTTTGCCCATATCATTTGGCAGATTCCCACATGTGATGCATCTTCCTTTGACGGTCACTCCCACTCACAACATGAATGAATGCCGCACAAAGCCATAACTGGTGGCCGAGATGAAAGACTCAGAGACAGATGCATGCTCTGATTTCAAGTCAAAACCCAACAAGGGAACCAACAAAGGTAAGTAGGTTATTTACGCAGAACCCACTGCGATGGTATCCACCAACAAGCTCGAAAAGGGAGAAATTGAAGATTGAAATGAGGGGAAGCATCTCTTCCACTCAAAAATGGGGGTGAAGGGTTCCTTGATATAGTTCATTGTCGATAGTGGGATCCAAAAAAAACACATTTCGGTAGAGGTGATGAAGTGGCTGGGAATACCAACCATAGCACACCCACAACCATAAGCTATTGGGTGGCTTCACCAAGTACGAGATATCCACGTCAGCCAGAATTGTCGCCTCCCCTACAAGATCAAACCCTTCAAAGATAAGGTACTATGTGAGGTTGCTAATATTGAAATATGCAATGTATTATTAGGAAAAACATATTTGTGGAAGCGACATGCTGTGTATGAATATACACCTGACACTATTATTATTTCTTTTGGAGCTAAGTTATATATGATACTGGAGGTAGCCTAGCATATTATCATCTCTTTGGTATCTGCCACACAATGTTGTAAGATCATCTCCCATACCGGGAGATTTGTTTTCTTTCTGATTCACTCTCAAAGTAAGGGGAATATATTGGCCTCATCCATGGCCCATAGGAATGGTTTTTCCACACAGCAGAAGCAAGCGGATAATGTCATGGAAGAATACATGGACATCTTCTCCTCACCCACAGGGGTACCGTTGCACTTTCAGGTCAAGCATTTGAACGATCTGACTCCCAGAGCACCTCTACCTAATAGAGCTCTCGACAGCTCGACTACTCACAACCCCTTTTAGGTGGGTTTGTCATTCCAACCACTAGGTCCCATTGATATGGCCATACCCTTTGTAGATATTAAGGCAACTTCGGCCCATGTCTAGTCTAACACCGAAAGGGATAAAAAAATTCATTGAGTGGATCTAGAACATCTGCCAACAGGTCCATGCAATATTGGACAAATCCAATTCTAAGTACAAGCAACGACACGATCAACAACAGAATTTTTAGGTGGCCGACATAGTTTGACCGTTGCATTTGCAGAAATAATGCCTTGCCAGAGCCCATCGTAAGCTCAAGCTACTTCGATATGTGCCTTATACAATCAATGAGGATATTGCAGAAAATAATTTTGAGCTCATCATTCCCCCATTCCTTCACTTTCACCCATTACTGTACATATATCACATTGCATAATAAGTCACACCAATAGAGTTCAACCTAGGCTGCATGGAACATGCCATAACTAATTAGATCATGGACATGTAGATCAAGAAAAATCGCCAACAGAAGATCCAACTATATCAGATTATCGAAGCTGTCCAACTACTGTACTAAGGAAAGTGGCTCACCAGGGATCAATTTCATCAAAATTTTCCCCATCTCATGGAGGCACACAATGTGATGGGGACCATTAAATATTAAGGGGGGAGGACTAATCGAGGTGGACACTAGTGGCCACCTACCTATTACACTTGGACCCCACCATTGTTTCTTTCATTTTTTTAGTTTCCTTAACTATAGCACAAACTATTTTTTGTAGTTTTTAGGGTCCTCAACTTTTGGAGCCTTTTTGAGGCTCTAAACGACATTTTTTTCGAAAAAAATAAAACATGAGTCTCTAAATAATGTTTGCATATATTAAGGCAACTTCAGCCGATGTCCAGTCTGACACTAAAAGGGATAATAAATTCATTGAGTGGGTCTAGAACATGCACCAATAGTTCCATGATATATTGGATAAATCCAATGCTAAGTACAAGCAACAACATGATCAACAAAGTGTGCCACATAAGTTTCAGGTGGGCGACATAGTTTGACTGTTGCATTTGCAGAAATAACACCTTGCCAGAGCCCATCTGAAGCTCAAGCCACTTCGATATGGGCCTTATAAAATCATCGAGGATATGGGAGACAATACTTTTGAGATCATCACTCCGCTATTCCTTTGCTTGCACCCATTACTAGACATATATCACATTGCATAATAACTCACACTAATAGAATTAAACCCAGACTACATGGAACATGCCATAGCTGATCAGATCATGGACACGTAGATCAAGAAAAATCACCAATAGAAGATCCAACTGTATCAGGTTATCGAAGCTCTCCAACTCCTATACTAAGGCAAGTGGCTCACAAGGACCAATTTCATCAAAATTTTCCACATCTCATGGAGGCACATAATGCAATGCATACCATTCAATCCAAAGGGGGCAAGAATAATCAGAGTACTTGTCCTCTCGAGCTTGTAAAAGTAAATGAAAAGATGTCTACTGAGTATAATTTAAACCCTTTTCCAGAGTGTGATAGAATAACTATGCAAAATTAGTACCTTAGTCAAACATGCTTAACAGGTTATCTTAAGTATTGTTTTCTACCTCTTCGGACTCAAGATATTATCTACTAAAAGGGACATGTGGAATTTTGTTTTCTGCCTCTTTTTCAAACTCTCAAAACATGAAAAATATGTCAAGTTTTACGTTCGTAGGACTTGTTAAAACATCAAGAAGTGATGGAATTTTCAAACATGAAAAGGTCAAACAACTCCTTCTCAAGGTTCATAATATGCTCAAAGGGATTCATCAGAATGATGAACTAACAGATCAACCATATGTTATCCTCCTCAAGATTGCTAAAAACTAAAGATTTACTAACCAATATGTTGGGGAAATTGGGAAAACAGGGGTTTCCATTTTTAGTAAATGGATGTGAATCTCAGTTGAAAATGACCCTTTTCCAGTTCATATTTGTGGCCATTGGGTTGGGTAATATTTTTGTCTCTTGGTTATCATACCATTTTTCAGAGCCTCCATTTTGGTTTTCGATTAAGGCGGCCAACTCCATTCAGTGTCGTCAGTGTTCAAGAGAATTCCTTCAGTTTATCTCCACTACAATAATCTTAAGCCTTAATTTTAAGTCTTTCTCTCTTGATCGAGTTCCGTATTAGCATAATTCTGATAATTTTGTATCAATCATGATACCAATTTCGTATTGTTCATGAGGGATACATCAAGGCCCTCCTGCGATGGGTCACCACCTGTCAAAATCAACACATCATCTAGGAAGTTGGCTTAGAAAAACCCCTTTTGTACCTTGGTTCATGCATTCATAAATGACAAGTTTCCTCATTCTCGGCAACATGTTTACATAAATGGCCTCCACCTGAAAGATACTATGTGGTGTTTCACATCAGCTCATTTACTGGCAGCATACCGATTGTACCATAGTACCTTGAGAGGCATTAACATCATGGGTGGTTTCTCTCATGTCCGTTAACAACTTACATCAAAGACTGGTAATTATATGTTGTATACCATGTTCCAGTCTAGCTCATTTCTTCACATCGATAGAATCATACATTAGTTGGTCATGTGAATGAGATAAAAGATCCCATATCTAGTTTCCTCCATTCGAGTTGCAATTTTAGCAGTTATACAAAGATCACAATGTATTATGTGCATGATTATATAGAAAGTCATCCAGCCATGGCTACATTAGTTGCATCTATGGACGCGTCTTTTGATCATTACACATGTTATGTTAGCTTATGAGAGTATGGGTATGCCTCCCTCAACAACAAAATGTCATGATAAATGTATTGTAATATTTGAAGCTTGCTAGTTGTCCTTGATCCCTGCTTGTCACAAGGTAAAGGGCTGTAGTCATGGGTCATGATCTATGATTTTTAATTTAGGGGGCTTTCTGTTATAGGCCATTTTGTTAGATCCGATCAAGTGAGCCTCCTAATGGGATCTATCAACATCTTATTCCATTTGTCATAATCTTTCACAAATCCCTAAGCATGTACCTTTTATTCCTCAGAATTTCAACCCTAAACTTCCCTATCTAAGTGAATTTTAGGACCAACACTACCTACAACCCTACTTGGGTGAAACCACCTACAAGTTTCTCCACTGTGGTCAGCATTGGTCACGAACAAGATTCTCCCCTTTGCACATTTGTTGGTTCTATAATTATGGGAGAATGATCAATATTTTGGAAGCTTAACCTTCTAGGAGTTTTCATAATTTGTTTCAACTAATTACCTTGGATTGAAATTCAGATCCTATCCTACCTTACTTTGGATTTTTCTCCACTTATCCTTTAATCCTATCCATCCATCAAAGGTGGATCTAAAACTTTAGAATGGTAATTCGATAAGAACTCCCAACTTACCCCACTCTTCTATAGATTTACTCACTCGTATGAAAGAGGTAATGGTTGGCTTTAGAGAGCGATTCTGCCCATATGTTGCTGCAGTAAGTGCATAGGGTGGATGGAGGTGCATATTGTGACAAGGAAAGGACGACTTAACATCTTGGAGGAGCTCTTCTACAAGATCAACTGCTACTTATGGTGGTAATCTCCTTCCATTTATATTAATGAAAAAAATTCTTTGTTTTCGTATATGTGATATTATTTCATATATTTCAATACCATGTTTATATATTGAATAAAGTATTTATATAATACTTCATAGATATCATAGTTTCTTAACTTTTGTTATATGACTGTGCAGGTTCTAATTTTGGAAATCATAGTTGGAATTGGTTCTTCCAAGCTAAATAAGGAGAAAAGTGTGCGACCGGTTCTAGGCACGCCTCACTCCACCATCTATTTAATTTAAGGAAAATCATTGGGTTCCTTGTCTCTCTGTTATTCTAGGGTAGCCACCGACCTAAGGGAGATATTTTTGTCTGCAATCGTAAATCTTGTATAACACAATTGTGATTAACTAATGAAAAATCATGATAGAAAGTAAGTATGTCATTTTTAGTCTATCTATGACTTCACCATGCCACAGATTTGTAAAATATTTATTTACTTATGTTCCAATGCTTTTAGAACTTTGACAAAAAATAAGTTTGCTGCCTGAAGTCTCTATATCTAGACAGAGTAAGAAAAAGAAAACAAAATTTCACACCACAAAAATATTATTTGTATATTACCTTTTAAAACCGAAATACATCAAACTATTATACTACATATAAGATCCAACATATTCTAAAGTATGATATTTCTTTTGAGAGAATATATCAACAAACTCCAACAAAACCAAACCAATTGTACTATTTTAAGTGTTGATTCTAACGCCATCCCTTAATTCTTGTGTTACAAATATCAATACAAAAATCATAAATCATAAATTACAGTACTAAATTTACAACTTAGATATTTGTTTGATCTAATCATCATAAACACTTACTCCAACTTTGCAATCTCCAGGACTATGCTCTTTCTCCACTACAAATTCGAGCTTACCACTTGAGCTATTTAAGATAAAAATTCATATGACCATCATTGACCTACTTGTAATGATTAACAATATTTACGTACTCATCTTATTGAGGTTTCCACAATAAAAATTTTCAGGTAAGTGAATCACTCTATGGACATATCTCTATTTCTTGGATACTTTGCTTTCAACTATGTGTCAGGTTCTAGGAAGGTAGTATGGATAATGAACGTATTTAGAAGTTTGTAACAGGCTTGGGTTAAAAATTTCATGTAATAAAAGTTAATCAAGGAAAAAAATAAGACCACAGTTAAAGGACATTTATGCCAATCTAAATATTGGGAAAAACATCCTAGCAGATGTTTGTTTCAGTTATTATAGCTAAAGGAATTGGAAAAGGTAGTTGCAAAGGCTTTGGAAAGTAAAAATGATATTTTGGCACATTTATTTATGAAAATAATGGAAATTAAGAGAAAAGGAATATGGGAGCTCACATGTTGCATGCGAGGAGGAAAATGAAGGAAAATAATGAAAAATGAAGAAGATAGAGGGTTCGGTGATAAAATGGTTTATGAGTATCAGTCGACAATAATTTTATGGTTAATATTTTTTGTAGAAATTATAAAAACATATGCATATCAACAGATTCAATCTAATATAACAATGTACTAAATATAGATATTGAATCCTTCTAAAAATCAATTACGGAAATTAAAAACAATCGCCAATCAGATTAAGAAAAGAAAGAATCGAATCAAACCACAACACAGATAATTTCTCAAGGAAATATTGCTGCTCAAAACCCCTTTATCTTCTATTGTATATTCACCATGGAATCATGAAACAATTACAATGCACTGTTCTCACAAGAGTCTCTTGCACTCTCACAACTGTCTCACACTGTCCTGGACAAAATAAAACAACACTTAGCCAATTCTCAACCTCTAAACAACTTGCCTTGCTTGCATAATTCATAATGAATGCAATCCCTATTCTTTAGGAATTTTGGCCTTCCAAATCTGTGGAAGGATCAAAGACAATAAAATGGATTTTTTATTGCATGCGGGCAACCTACTAATCACACAACTGATAGTTAACATCCCTTTAACCTTTGTCTCCACTAGGTCTCCACTCCAACTGGAATGCATTCAGCTATTCATAGTAAATCGTGAGTTGCATGAAAGATCACTGATTCTGAATTAAATAATATTTAATTCAATTGATCTCTCACTTGTGCAACAAACAATTATAACTTGTTCAACTGACTCTAACTCACCTAACTAAATTAATTGATTACTCATGCAGTAAACTAATGCACCAACTGCAATTCGAACTCCATAACTAATAGAATTACTTTACATGCCTCGCCAACCACCCTCAACTTGAAATACATGAGCTCACTGAGTTTATCACACTCATTTAACTATTACAAGTGATCATGAGATAAGATTACATTTTATTGTCCAATTTAATTAAGGGATAATTAAATTAGACATTGCACCAATTTAATTAATTAAATTTCCCTTCACATTCATGTATCGCTAGGACCTATTGGTCCCACATTAGTGTGTATGCTGAAATTTCTTGCTGGACTTCAACAATCCCTCTCAATAAGAAAGGGATTATCTGCCACCCTGATCTTGCCTCTATGGTATTCAAATTTTCTCCTGGCAAGTGCGTTCGTCAGAATATATGCATTTAGATCCTCCATAGGAATGTACTGAAGTAACATAATGTGCCTCTAAAAAAAATATTTGAGATGGTGGTACTTGATGTCTATGTGCTTGGACCTATCATGTAATATGGTATTAACTGAAAGTTTAATGCAACTCTGGTTATCACAAAGTATAACAGTCGGATCCATCTGAGAACCAAACAAACCAACCATGGTCTTTCTCATCCAGATGGCCTCACATGGAGCTTGAATTGCTTGCATGTACTATGCTTCAGTTGAATTGAGTGCCAGAGATCGCTGCTTCCTGCTGTACAAAGAAATTGTGATCGATTCTATGTTGAAGATTCCTCTTGATGTGATATTTTTGTCTGATGGACTACCTGCCCAAACTGCATCTATGAAGCCTTGATTCTTCACTCCATTTGTTTTCCTGTACCATAATCCATACTCTGTAGCTCCCCTGAGATATCTCAAGACATGCTTCCCCACCTTCCAAAAGAGCTTGGTTGGATTAACTATAGCTTGACTAAACTGGTTAACTATGTAGCAAATTTTTGGTCTGGTGTTCACCAAGTACATCAGTGAACCCAATACCTACCTGTAGACCATAGCATCCACTACTTCTCCTGAAGTAGCATCCTCTTTCCTCCAATTTCATAGAAGAGGAGTGTCCATGGGTTTATAGCTCTCCATGTGAAACTTACCAAGTATCTCTTTGGCATACTTTCCTTAAGAAACAAAAATTTCACCACCTCGTTGCCATATTTCCAAACCAAGGTAATAGTGAAGGAGTCCCATGTCCTTCGTTTTGATCTCCCTTGCAAGATCCTACTTGTAAAAAGTTATCAGTTGAGCATTATGTAATATCCCTATTTTTACTGCTTTTATTAAACAGTTGAAAGTCCTCAAGGTCAAGTGACCTAGAGGAAAACAATATTTGTGGACATATTGTATTTTTAAATTTTTAAATGGGGAATTTTAATTATTATGCAAAGACTAGATTATATTAGAGACTAGGATTTCAAGTACATGAGGATGGAATTAAATCCAAAGAATTTCCCAAATTCTCAAAAAATGCTTGGAGAAAATAAAATAAATTAAAATATTAGATTGGAGATAAAAATCTAAAAGATACCTCAGTAAAGTGGAAAGTTACCGAGAAGAGGTGAAATACAAGTAGAAAGAAGAAAAAACTAGTTTTAAAGAGCTTACGTGGAAAAAACAAAAGTAAAGCCTGGGCTAAAGGAAAACATCATCTTGATTTAACTAGATGCATTTATGGAAACATGTTGAGGGAAAGCAAGCTTAATAATCCATTCCATGGTGGACAAGAGGTTGTCTACACCTTGGAGAAATTTGTCTCTGCTCAGGGGGAGCTGTGGAGAGAAAGCTAAAGGTTGGGTCCCAAATAGTCTTAGCAAAATTGGTATGCACAAGTAATTTAATTTTGTATTATTATTTTTTTTTTTATGATGAGAGTTAGGGTAGGGATGATTTATGTAGAAAGATATGCGGAATTATATTTTTTGTATTATTAATTACTGTAACACATCTCTGTTAATTATCAGTTACAAAGTCTTATGTATTTAACATAACATTCTATAAAAAGAATCAAATTATTAAATGCAGAAAATACACAAGTAAAGGTGGAAATGATGTAAGAGCGATATTTAATATAATTATGCGGTAAACAATAATGAAACAAAATCTTAATATAGCAAGAGATAATTGTCAGTCTATAAGAAAGCATGATTGTACCAATTATATCTAAATACCTTTGTTGTGTATTAACAAAAGAATTGTATATAGATATTTATTCTTATTCTTGAATAAGAAATTACTTATCAATTACATATTCAAGTACTAGAGGATAGTACAAGGAAATATCATACACAAGTATACCAGTAAAAGTACCAACTACTTATAAAATGAATGTTTATCATTATAATCATAACATAAAAATGTAGTAACAATGATAGAAATTATCATTACAAACTATCATGAATTCTTTGAAAAATTCAAATTTTCTATATAATAATTACAAAAATTATATATGAGTACATATCCTTGAATTTAGTGGAGTGAATTCTACACGTGATATTGACCAACCTGTAAATAGAAGAAATAAAATAAACTATCAAAGTTGGAAGAATGAATACCCAATTTCAGGAAGGGTACAATGAGAGAAGCACAATACCTACACAAAAATACCATATACAAGGATTAGTATATGAATATAATAAAATAAATAATTAAATAAAATACAAGAAAATGACGAAGGTAATTGAATTAGAAGTATTACCTCGTTAGTCAAATGTAAGCCATGGAATCATCTCTGTGCAAAAAGAAGAAAATAAATAAGTTCATTCGGGTAAATGAATAAGAAGATATTGTAGTAACAATATTCAAAACATTAAATTAATCTTACCGATATTCTATTAACTGAGGGATGTACTGGAAATGCGACATGATCTCGAAGAGCTCCTATACATTAAATCATTTTATTAATTGAGGAAATTAATAAAATGAGAAGTAATAATTAAGAGAAGAATATTAAAATATCTTATCAAATTAAATTTTGAATAAGTAACAAATATATATTTATAAGTTATAAATATAATTATATAAATAAAATAGACTTTTGAGTTTAAAGATAGAGTCATAAAAATTTCATATCTATGTAAATATAAATGACAACTGTGATTCAAATTGAAATGAAATTGAAGACCCTCTTACATCAAGTGAAGTGGCCATTGTTTCCATATATTATGGATAACATAGTATGACAAAAATTAATTGATTTTGAGTTATGACAAAGTAATACCAAACAGAGGAAACATAATGAAATTTAAACATGGAAAGATACATAATAGTATTAATGGAGATACTCAATTAATTATGTAAGAAATCGAATTGCATTCCCTACTATAAGGGTTTACTGTGACAAATAGAAATTTGATCATCGTGGAGGATGCGACGATGTATGTATTCTTGAGGGAAAACGACTCTAAAACATAATCGTTATAATACCCAACAAAAGGGTACATTATAAGTAATTATTCATAGTGAAGGAAATACAAATATGAATGAAATCTATAGAGTATAAAATTTAATTAGACAAAAATTTTTATATGTAGATAAATCAAACCATTTCATATATAATTCTCTGGAATTAACCAAGAAAGCCATGGAATGAAATACAAATTCGTTATGACGAGGAATTTTGTATTGGGTCTAAGTCCAGACAGAGAATACAAAATCGTATTCCCTTCTAGGGAAGTAAAAGGAAATTTCATTTCTTAGGATTAAGAAAATAAATTGGGGCAAATTGATACTAAAATTTTAACAAGCAAGGTATTTTAATAAAAGAAACCCTATACTTGTATAAAATATTTAATTCCCTAATAGGAACGAAAGGAAAATCGTTCAACGAATGATTATCTCAAACCCAAAGAGAAGCTACTCATAGAACATATTCAAAAATCGAATAAATTTCTCACAGGAAGAAAGAAAACGATAAAAAATGAAGCTAGGAGTAATACACTCAACAAATTTAGCATGACCATTGATATAATAACTAGAGATAGAATTGGTTGTCCTAAAACAATGCGTTAAATTCTTACCTGGAAAATGCTAAAATGGTGTTACGTCAGGAATTCGAGGAGTAGTGGTTAAAATAAGGTTAAATTCCATTTCGTAAGAAGGCCTTGGATTCACCAAAAGAAAGCATAATTTGTTAACAAATTTAATTCTTAAACTAATAAAACCTTAGACCACTTAGTTAAACAAAAATGAAAATTAGGCAGTGACAGAAATGAACTAGACCATGAAAACTTGTTTACCTGAGGCTGAATAGATAGCCGTAAAGTGAACGAGCAAGCTACGAGGAGGCATACCAGGGATGAGGATTTACTCGACATTTCCAAATGCAAATGAAAATCCAAAAAATGGCAAGCCATCGAAAACCTAACAAAGAAAACTAAGGGAGAGGATACAACCTCATCCTCACCATAAACGTGGCATTGATCCATGGTGCAAGAACTTGAAAATATCAACCAAGCCATGTGATGGGTTTAATGGACGGAGTACAATACATTTAAGAAATGATAACCTCAAACAGAGGAATGACCTCCAAGAGCTGTCAAAATTTATGGTAGGGATATGATATAATCCCAATACGAATTTGCAAATATCAAAACATTGAAACCTTATCCTAGTATACCATATGTGATGTCAATTAATTGATATATGGAAAAATCTAAGGTAATAAACCAATGTAAGATCATAAAAGGGAATTGATTGTATGTGATAATTTATATGGTACCAAAAATGATTAATGTACAAATAATGCAGAAAAGAGTATATGTGAATGTTTGATATATATTATTTGAACCTCATAGTAGTACTCACATCTATGACTTCAAAGAATTAATTCGATTATAATTCTAATGATTAAGTAATGGTGTTATGTTGAATTTGTTGGATAGAAAGTATAAACGATGCTCATACACCATTGAAATAGTTAAGTGTAAATTAATTATTTGTGGGCTAAGGGTTATGTCTACACTTGGATATAAACCCTTGTTCTATTAATCTTTAAAGCTAGAGTCAAAAGGTTAAAATAGTTTTTTATGAATAAGAGTATGGAGTATAATGTTAGAATATAAACTATATATTCTAATAGATTAATTTATCATGATAATTATTAAAGTTATTATTTTAATAAAAAAGAAAGAAAAAGCATATGATTATTAAGATGTAAATGAATTGTAAAATACGTTACTATTATAACAGAAGTGTGTAGAATGAAGAAATGTCCCAAAGGACAATCAAGACTAAAAGAGAAATTGTGGAATCATTGAGGGATGGTCTAATTATCATTAACAACTGATTTTTATTTTAATCACAAAATTGATGTCGTTAGAAAAGTTGTTAATGACCGAAAGTACACCAATGTTAAAACATCGAAATGTGACGAGAGTAAATAAAGTCAAAGATGACAAAGTAGCATAAATGGTATAAATATAAAAAATTATTGGGTAAGTAGAGTTGCTGGAAATGGTATCAGAGCCCATGTTGAAAACAATAGGCCTATGTGTCCCAACACAGAAAAGAAAATATAAAAACCCAAATTATGCTGCTTTAAATTATTTACAATTTTTAGAATTTGATGCACTAATTTATTTATGTATGCATTGATTAAGTGTAGAAAAGTACAATTGTTATTATGAGTGACATGGGAGGACTATATGTGGATCTGGAGGTGAGGGAAATCCACTAGATCAAAATGTTGAATTGCTGGATATGGTCAGGGATATGCAACGAGAATAGATTCAGCTGAAAACCAACAATGAATGATTGTTGCAAGCCATTGAAAAGAAAGAGAGGTTGATCAAAGAATTAACCTCAAGGTATAGTCACGAAAGTGAAAACCTTGGAAAAGAGAGGAAAGAAGCTGAAACTAGATTAGAAGGATATGAGGGCAGTGAAGCATCAAAACAATGGTCCAGAAAGAAAAAGGAATTGCAAGGAGAATTTTGGAAAATCAAACCTCCCACTTATGATGGTGAAAAGGAGGAGGATGCAAAATCTTGGCTTCTAAACATGGTTAAATACTTTCAAGTCTATGAATATGGAAGTAACATGAAAGCCAAATTGGCCTTTTACCAACTACATGGTAAAGATACCCTTTGGTGGGAAGAAACTAAAATGGTACATGTGCTGGATGAAAAAATTGTTACCTGGGAGGACTTTCAAACAAAATCTAAGTCTAGATATCAAAATGAGAGATATTATGACGACAAAGCAAAATAATTTCATGAGCTAAGATTGGGACAGGTCACCCTTGATGATTTTGTTACCAGATTTACTAACTTACTTCTTTATGTGCCTTATATCATAGAATAAAAGGATAAAGTACATCGATTTTTAAACTGCCTACCTAATATATATAAAGAGAGAATAGAATTTGACAATTCAAAGACAATGGATGAAGCTGTTAGTAAAGAAAGACTATGTTATCAGTAGTTCAAAGGTAGAAATGATCAGCTAAAAATTTAGAAAAACAAATAAAAAGGGAAAAGTGACTCTAATTTTGAAAGAGTAAAACCAGCATACTTGAAACTTTTTGGGAAAAACCATCAAAGGAAGAAATTTAACAAAACTGGAGAAAACTAACTAGCACAACCACAAACTAGGTCTAAGTAGATGGATGTAAACAAAAAAAAGGAAGATGTTGTAAAAATGAAAGAACCATTAAAGTTCTGAGGGTGTGGAGAACCTAACCTATTACGTGTCTGTTCTCGTAGAACAGTTTAGAACATTCAAGTGTTACAAGAGGCGACTACTTTGAACGGCATTTCTAGAAACATTCCAAGGATTAGTGCTGCATTTCAAGATCGCCATGCTGAACAACAGTAAACCATGACATAAATCGAAGGTATGATTGCTGAACAACCAGTTTCTGTTTTGATAGATCCAGGAGAAAATTTAAGCTATATAAGTCCTCAGATGGTGGAAAAGTGCAAGTTAAAATTAGAAAAATTTCATCAAGCATGGTTAATTCAGTTAGCTACTGGAACAAAAATAAAAGTTAGCCATAAACTTCCAAAAATTGTTGTAAATTTAAATGGGTATGAAGCTGAAATGAATTTAAAAAATTTTCCTCTAGGATCATATGATTTGTTAGTGCGAATGGACTGGTTAGAGAAGAAGAAAGAAATAGTTATTTTCTTTGAAAAAATATTTCATTTTATAGATGGTGAGGGAAGATCTGTGATAGTGAAAGGAAAACTAAGAGCCATATAAATTGGGAAAATTTTTGCACTACAGTTAAAAAAGAGAGCAAGAAAAGGTTGTCAAGTGTATGCTATACAAGTGGAGGAATTGAGACAACAAACTGAAAAATATGTTATAGAAAATTTACAAGTAATCAGAGAGTTCAAACATGTATTCCCATAGGAAATCCCCCATCTATCCCCTATAAGAGAAATTGATTTCTCAATTGAATTGGTAACATGAGCTGCACCTGTCTGTAGAGCACCTTATAGAATGAGTACTCCTAAATTGTTAGATCTGAAACTGCAACTATAGGAGTTATTAGATAGAGGATATATAAGACCAAGTGTGTCCCCTTGGGGAGCACCGATACTGTTTGTTAAAAGAAAAGATGGCACATTCAGGATGAGCATAGATTACAGACAACTAAATAAATTGACCATAAAGAATACATATCCTCTGCCAAGAATAGATGACTTATTTGACCAAGTGAGAGGAGCCACCATCTTCTCAAAGATTGATCTAAGAACAAGACATCATCAACTCAGAATCAAAGATGAGGAAATTAATAAAACAAAATTTTGGACTACATATGGAAACTATGAATTTGTAGTCCTATCCTTTGGACTTACTAATGCACCTGCTACATTCATGTGTCTAATGAATAGTGTACTGCATAAGTATCTAGACAATTTTGTAATAGTGTTCATTGATGACATTTTGGTCTACTCTGAAAATGAATAATAACACAAATAACATCTCAAACACTTAGAGAACATAAGTTATATGCAAAAATCAGTCAGTGTGAATTTTACAAGAACCAAATTCAGTATTTGGGTTATGTGATTTTAGAGGATGGCTTAGTAGTAGACCCAGAGAAAATACAAGCCATTATGGATTGGCCACTGATGTCCTAGCCATAATATCCTTCATGGGTATTATTGTAAACTACCGTAGGTTTGTGTAAATATTTACAGCCTTGACCTATCATGTTACTTCTTTACAAAAAAACGGAGTAAAGTTTGAATGGGAAGCAAAGTGTCAAAATATTTTTTAATAGTTAAGACTTAAAACTAACAACTTTCCCCATATTAAAGATTGTTTATCCAAACAAAGTATTTTTAGTATGTACAAATGCATGTACAAAAATATTAGGAGGAGTATTTCTACAAGAAAACTCAGTCATCGCATATGAGTCAAGAAAATTAAAGAAACATGAACATAATTACACTGTATATGAATTAGAATTAACTCTTGTGATACATGAATTGAAGATGTGGGGACATTATTTGTTGGGAAAGAAGTTCATACTAATGACAGATCACATAATTTTGAAATAGTTCTTCACTCAACCTGATTTTAATGCTAGACAAGCCAGACAGTTATCTTTCCTTAGTCAGTTCGATATGGAAATCAAACACATTAAAGGAAAGGAAAATAATATTGCAGATGCTTTGAGTAGGAATGTTCATCAAATTTTGAACAATGATGAAATTATTGTGAATTTTGACATAGAAAAATTTATACAAGATGTGATGATGCAAAATCCAAATTATGTGAAATTTGAAGAAAATTTGTAGAAATCTAGAATAGTTGGATATACTCAAAATTAGGAAGGGTTGATTTATTACAAACAAAGATTGTATATTCCAAATGTGTCATCATTAAAACTGGAAATTTTAGATGAGTATCATAAAATACCTTATGCTAGACATCCTAGTTATCAAAATATGATTTCATTATTGAGGAAGAACATGTTTTGGCCAGACATGAAGAAAGATGTGGTTGATAAGCTAGATGTTTAGAATTCTAGTAAGTAAAAGTGAAACATCAACATCCAATAGGATTGCTGAATCCTTTACCTATCCCAAAATGGAAGTGGGAAGTGGTTTCCATAGATTTCATTACTAGATTGCCTAGAACTAAGTATCAACATGACTCTTTAATGGTGGTTGTAGAAAAATTGACTAAAGCTGCACACTTTTTACCAGTGAAATCTACTTTTGGCATGACTCAAGTGGCTAATATATTCATGAAAGAAATTTCCAAGCTACGTGGAATTCCTAAAATGATTATATCAGACAGAGATGCAAAATTTACTTCAACCTTTTGGAAAACTCTGTTTGGAGGAATGGGTACCAAATTGAACTTTACTACTGCATACCATCATAAAACAGATGGACAAAATGAAAGGACCAATTATATTTTAGAAGACATGTTACACATGTATGTTATGGATAGACCTACAAGATGGGAAGATGTTCTGCATTTAGCATAATTTTCATATAAAAATAGTTACCAAGATTCAATAAAGATGAGTCCTTTTAAAGCATTGTATGGAAGAGGGTGCACACGCCGCTTTGCTAGAGTCAACCGAAACATAAGTTTATTCTTAGACCTAAAGTATTGCAGGAGATGGAAAGAACTGTGAACAAGAGTCAGAAAAATATTAAAAGAACTCAAGATTGACAAAAGAGCTATGCCGACAAAAAGAGTATTAATAGAGAATTCAAAGTGGGAGACCATGTTTACTTGAGGATTAAGCCTAAAAAGAGTACCTTATATACGGGTAGTTGTGCTAAGTTAGCACCACGCTATTGTGGACCATTGGAAGTTCTAAAAAGATTGGGGCCAGTAGCCTATAAATTGGCTCTAACTAGTCACATTAGGGTTCACAATGTTTTTCATGTTCCTTATTGAAAATGTACATGATCCTACTCATGTAATTGACTGGACTATGATACAGGTGGAAACAAAAGTGAAATTTCTTCTAGAGCCCCTTCGTATACTTGCACGGGAGAAAATCGAGCTTTGGAATAGGATGATAGCTAGGGTGAAAGTGCAATGGAGGAACTTTACAATTGAAGAATCTCTTTGGGAGAGAGAAGAGGAAATGAAAGAGAAATACCCATCACTATTTGAAAAGTCAACTAATATTTTGCAACACCAAGGATGGTGTTTTGTTTTAGAGGGGGAACATGTAATATTCTTATTTTTACTATTTTTTTAGACAGTTGAAATTCCGAAAGGTTAAGTCGACCTAGAGGAAAAAAATGTTTGTGGACATATTATATTTTTAAATTTTTAAATGTGAATTTTGAATTATTGTGCAAATACTAGAGTATATTGGAGAACAGGATTTCAAGTCCATGAGGATGGAAATAAATCAAAAGAATTTCCCAAATTGTCCAAAAATCCTTGGAGAAAATAAACTAAATTAAAATATTGGATTGGAGATAAAAATCTAAAAGATACCTCAGTAAAGTGGAAAGTTACTGAGAAGAATTAAAATAAAACTAGAAAGAGGAAAACGCTAGTTTTAAAAAGCTTTTGTGGAAAAAACAAAAGTAATGCCTAGGGTAAAGGACAACAACATCCTGATTTAACTGGATGCAATTATGGAAACATGTTGAGGGAAAAGAATCTTAAATAAGCCATTCCAAGCTAGACAAGAGGTTGTCTACACTTTGGAGAAATTTGTCTCTGCTCGAGGGGACGTGTGGAGAGAAAGCTCAAGGTTTGGTGGAAAATAGTCTTACCAAAATTGGTATGCACAAGTAATTTAATTATGTCTTATGATTTTGTTGTCATGATGAGAGTTAGATTAAGGATGATTTATGTAGAAACATATGTGGAAATCATCTTTTATGTATTATTAATTAGTATAATACCTCTCTATTAATTGTAAGTTACAGAGTCTTATGTATTTAACATAACATAATATAATATATATAGTTAGTTTGTATAGTTACATAGACAAATTAAATTAGTAAGCCAATAAACAGAATGCCTGAACCCAAGTAGGATGGTTTAAATTTGCTGTTAGGTTGAAATAATATAATTATTAAATGCAAAAAATACATAAGTAAAGGTGGAAATGATGTAAGAGACATAATTAATATAGTTATGCGGTAAACAATAATGAAAAAGAATCTAAATAAAGTAAGAGATAATTGTCAGTCTATAAGAAAGCATGATTGTACCAACTAAATCTAAATACCTTTGTTGTATATTAACACTAAAATTTTTTTATAGTTATTTATTCTTATGCTTGAATAAGAAATTAATTATCAATTACATATTGAAGTACTAGAGGATAGTACAAGGAAATATCATACATAAGTATACCAATATAGGTACCAAATACTTATAAAAATGAATGTTTATCCTTATAATCATAACAAAAAAAATGTATTAAAAATGACAGAAATTATCATTACAAACTATCATGAATTTTTTGACAAAAGTCAAATGTTCTGTATAGTAATTATAAAATTATAGATGAGTACATATCGTTGAAGTCAGTGCAATGAATTTTATACATGATAGTGACCAACCTGTAAATATAAGAAAGAAAATAAAAGGTCGAAATTGGCAGAATGAATAACCAATTTGAGGAGGGGTAAAATGAGAGAAGCGCAATACCTACACAAAAATACCATATACAAGGATAAGTATATGAATATAATAAATTAAATAAAAATAAATTACAAGAAATTGGCGAGGGTAATTGAATTAGAAGTATTACCTTATTAGTCAAATGTAAGCCATGGAATCATCTTTGTGCACAAAGAAGAAAATAAATAAGTTCATGCGGGTAAATGAATAAGAATATACTTTAGTGACATTATTGAAAACATTAAATTAATCTTACCAATAGTCTGGTAACTGAGGAATGTACTAGAAATGCGACATGAACTCGAAAGAGGAGGAAGAATTCATGTATATTAAATAATTTTATTAATTTAGGAAATTAATAAAATGAAAAGTAATAATTAAGAGAAGAATATTAAAATCTCTTATCAAATTAAATTATGAATAAGTAACACACATATATTTGTAATTTATAAATATAATTATATAAATAAAATAGACTTCAGAATTTAAAGACATAGTCATTACAATTTTGTATCTATGTAAATATAAATGACAATTGTGATTCAAACCTAAATGAAATTGAAGATCCTGTTACATAAAGTGAAGTAGCCATTGTTTCCATATATTATGGATAGCATAGTATGACAAAAATTAATTGATTCTGAGTATCACGAAGTAATCCAAAACAAAGGAAACATCATGCAAGTCAAACATGGAAAGATACATAATAGTATTAATGGAGATACTCAATTAATTATTTAAGAAATTAAATTTGGATCCCTATTATAAGGGTTTACTGTGACAAATAGAAATTCAATCATTGTGGAGGATGCAAAGATGTTTGTATTCTTGAGGGAAAGTGAATGTAAAATTGAATCGTTATAATACCCAACAAAAGGTTACAATCATAAGTAATTATTCATAGTGAAGGAAAAACAAATATGAATGAAATTTGTAGAGTATAAAATTTAATTAGAGAGACAATTTTATACGTAGATAAATCAAACCATTTCATTGATACTTTCTCTAGAATTAGCCAAGAAAGCTGAGGACTGAAATAAAATTTTTATATGAAGAGGAATTTTGTATTGGGTTTAAGTCTAGACATAGAACTCAAAATTGTTTTCCCTTCTGTGGAAGTAAAATGAAATTTAATCTCTGAGGATTAAGAAAATATATTGGGGCGAATTGATACTAAATTTTTAACAAGATTTTTTTTTTAATAAAATAAACCCTATATCTGTATAAAAGATTAAAATTCCCTAATAGTAATGAAAGGAAAATCATTAAACAAATGACTATCTCAAACCTAAAGAGAAACTCGTCGTAGAACATAATTCTTAAATCAAATAAATTTCTCACAGGAAGAAAGGAAATGATAAAAATATGAAGTTAGGAGCAGTATGCTCAACAAATTTAGCATGCCCATTGATATAATAACTAGACACAGAATCTTTCATCATAAAACAATGGGTTAAATTCTTACCTAGAAAATTCTAAAATGACGTTACCTTAGGAATTCGAGGAGTAGAGGTTATGAGGAAGGTTAAATTAATTTTTTTAAGAAGGCCCTTCATTCAAAAAAAGAAAATGTAATACATTAACAAATTTAATCTTGAAACTAATAAATCTCAGACCACCTAGTTAAAAAAGAAAAGAAAATTCGCCAGTGATAGAAATAAATCATACCATGAAAACTTGTTTACCTAAGGCTGAACAGATAGTTGTAAAGCGAACGAACAAGCTACGAGAAGGCATACTGGCCTCGGTGGAAAACCATATCCGAAGATTTACTCGGCATTGCCAAATGCAAATGAAAATCTCAAAAATGACAAGCCATCGAAAACCTAATGAAGAAAAATGAGGGATAGGATAAGGCCTCATCCTCACCATAAAAGTGGCATTTATCCAAGCTGCAAGAATTCGAAAATATCAACGCGGCCATGTGATGAGTTTAATGGACAGAGTACAATACATTTAAGATGTGATAACCTCAAATAAATGAATGGCCTCGAAGAGTTGTCAAAATTTATGGTAGGGATAGGATATAATCCCAATACCGATTTTCAAATATCAAAACATTGAAACCTTAGCCTAGTATATCATATGCGATTTCAATTAATTGATACATGGAAAGCTATAACCTAATAAACCAGAATAAGATCATAAAAGGGAATTGATTGTATGTGATAATTTATATGGTACCAAACATGATTAATGTAATAATGTAGACAAGAGTATATGTGTAACATTTGATATATATTATTATAAACTCATAATAGTACTCACGTCTATGACTTCAAAGAATTAATTCGATTAGAATTCTAATGATTGAGTAATGGTAGTATGTGGAATTGGTTGTATAGGACATATCGACGATTCTCATACACCATTGAAATAGTTAAGGGTAAATTAATTATCCATGGGCTAAGGGTTATGTCTACACTTGGATATAAGCCCTTATTCTATTAATCTTTAAAGCTAGAGTCAAAAAGTTAAAAGAGTTGTATATGAATAAGAGTATGGAGTATAATGTTAGAATATAAAGGATATATTCTAATAGATAACTTTAGCATGATAATTATTAAAGTTATTATTTTAATAAAAATGCTAGCTAAAGCATAAGGTTATTAAGAGGTAAATGAATAATAAAATAAGCTACTATTATAACAGACGTGGTACAGTGATGAAATGTCTGAAAGGATAATCAAGAATAAAAGAGATATTGTAGAATCATTTAGGGCTGGTCTAATTATCATTGACAACTGAGTTTTATTTTACTCACAAATAATGATGTTATTAGAGAAATTGTTAATGACATTAAGTACACCTATGTTAAAACATCGAAATATGAAGAAATTAAATACAATCAAAGACAACAAAGTAGCATAAATGGTATAAATATATGTATTTTTTTGGGTAAGTATATTTGTTTCACATCAACTGTCAAAATTAGATCAACATAAAGTATGATAATCAAGATCTTATTATCAACCACAATTTGGTACAGGTAAATAGCTATCAATCTAAGTGTGGCAAGCATGAGGTGCTTGCTTCAGCCCATACAATTCTCTCTTGAGTTGGCACACATGCGACTCACTGTAAAGGATATAGAAACCTTATGGCTACTCTATGTACACTTCCTCCTCAATAACTCCATTAAGAAACACAATTTTCACATCCATCTGATGAATGTACCACCCTATCTGTGCTGACAGTGCAAGGATAGATCTAATGGAAGAGTACCTCACAACTGGTGTGAAAGTATCCTCGTAGTCAATCTCCTCAACTTGTGAGAATCCGCGGGCCACAAATATACCCTTGTACTTCTCTATACTCCGATATGCTACTTGTTTCACCTTATAGACCCATCTAGATCCAACCACTGATTTTCTAACCGGTCTCGGGACAACTTCCATGAAATATTCTTCGCAATGGAGTCATACACCTCTTCCATATTGTCAACCCAAATTGGATGCTACACTGCTTCCTCAAAGGAAGATGGTTTTGTCACAATACACTTTCTCATAAGAGCCATGTATCCAATAAAACTGTCTGGAGACTGTCTCTGTCTACGTAGTGAAGTAGGGTCTCCTAAATTCTCTGTCGCATCTTGTCTCGATCTATCAACTTCCCTAGTGCACCTTCTACCTTTTTGGAGGATGGCTCTGCATGAGTATTTTCTGCCACTCCATGATCCTCTGCATGTGGCTACTCCAAATCTTGAGGTTCATTCTTTGGAACCAAGAGTTCCTCCTCTGCATGCAAATCCATCTCCATCTCAAAGGGACAATTGCATGCCTTTCTCCTCATCAAATTTTATATCCCATCTCACAAAAGAAATCATGTTGTTTGGAAAATACACCTGATATTTGTGGGGAATATCAGTGTACCCCATAAATATCACAATCTCAGTTGTTGGTTCGAGCTTCTTCCTGGCATCTTTGGTCACATGCACATAAATAGATGAGCCAAAAATCTTAAAATGTGCAACATCAGGTTTCTTACCAGTAAAATCCTCCTCTGGTGTACCCATTCCAAGTATCCAACGAGGAAAAAGGTTTTTCACAAATACTTCTGTGTTGGATGCCTCTGCCCAGAGATGTAATTGTAGGCCCTGATCATGCAACATCAGTCCTGCTGCACCCACAATTGTTCTGTTCTTTCTTTCTACGACCCCACTCTGTTGTGGGTTATGAGGAAAAATCAACTCTCTCTAAATTCCATATTTGTTGCAAAATTTGTTGAATTAATTGGAGATGTAATCTCCCCCATTGTCGCTCCTAAGACCCTTCACATGCTTCCCCGTGTCTTCCCCACCAGTGCTTTTAACTTAAGAAATTTTGAGAACGTGTGATATTTCTTCTACATGAATTAGATCCAACACTTTCTAGAAAACTCATCAACAAATATCACATAGTACTTATGCTTTGTTTTCGAAGCAGTAGAGAATGGTCCACAAACGTCTTAATGGACTCTCTTAAGGATTTCGAAGGCTTGGTTATATTTCTCATGAAAAGTGGCCTTCGAATACTTACCCATAGAAAATCCCTTCCATGTGTCTGATTGTGCAAGAGAACCCTTGGGAAGGCCAGTAGAAATCTATTGCATGAACTTCAAGGCTTTTTGGTGTAGATGACCCAATCTCCTGTGCCATAACTCACCCTCATCCCATCTCACCACTTTGTTCGCCTTACCCATCAATGTTGCGGAGCCATCTACATCAAGTTTATAGAGATTCTTCACATGAATCCCATTATTCTTGGCTTTTCCTATTGATTTGTTTCGAAGGAAATATTTTCCTTCACTAAAAACAACATCATATCCTCTATCCTCCAACATTGCAACTAAGACCAATTTTTTCTTCAAGCATGGTACATGGATTACATATTTTAATAGAAATGGATTACCTGACTATCTCTAAAATGTAACTGTACCAATCCCGGTAGCACTGTAATGCCCATCATCACCCATTTCTATATGCATCTAGAGGTCCTTCTCATCCAAGATACTAAAAAGTCCTTTGTCTATTGTCATGTGAAAAGATGCACCACTATCCAGGTACCACACTGATCCCATTGCACTTGACACCATGCATGCAATGAGTGAGAAGTTAAGCTAAAATTGCGAGGCAAAAGCCTCTCCAGCTGCAGATCCTGAAGCCTTCTTGTTCTTCTTCTTTTGTGGAAAATTAGTGGCATAATGTCCATGCTCGTGACAGAGAAAGCACTTCACTCTGGACATGTCACGCTTCTTGCCATCTTTGCTCGACTCAGATTTGGAATGAAATTTATTTCCTTTCCCCTTCTTCGCCTTGGAAACCAAACCTCCATCTTCTCATTATCATTCTTAGATGAAGATCCATCCCTGGTATTCTGCCTAGATTCTTCTTGTACCAAATCTAACGAAAGTCGTTCCCAATTTGGAATCTTTTCCCTTCCATTGACAGAGTCCTGATAACTATGCCAACTCTTGGGATGTCTTAGAAGACCTACGCTCGCCAAGTCATCATCCCCGATAGTACTTCCAAAGATCCCAAGCTCATTCCAACATTGGACAAATTTTGTTAAATATTTCAGAATGGTGTCGCCTTTCTCCATTTTGATTTTCCTGAGGTGGTCCTTCAGTGCCAATTTTCTATGATCACTACTACTTTGAAACAGATCTGTCAAATCTTTCCACATTCCATATGGTGTCGCTTTGCCATGGAGACTTCAGAAAATGTGGTCTCGTACTCCCTCTAGGAATATCCTCCTCATCTTTGCAACCTTCTTTTTCCAAGCATCAAGATTTGCAGTATCTACTACAGTGGGTTTGGGGAAATCATTGTCAATGAATTTTTTCAACCCATTTTCCTCCAGTATTTCCTCCATCCTATACTTCCATGCAATATAGTTAGAGCTTCCCTCGAGTGGATACTACAATCTCAATCCATTGAAACCCATTTCGATCCTAATTCGCGTGTCGCACCAACAATACTTTTGAAAATTCGAATTCTATTCAGTCACAAACACAACTTCTCCTCCACTATAGTTATTTTTTGTGCTCTGATACCATGTCGAAATTATAAAAACATATATATAGCAATGGATTCAATTCGATCTGACAATGTACTAAAGCTAGATAATTAATCCTTCTACAAATCAAGTGTGCAAATTAAACAAGATTGTCAATCACATTAAGCAAAGAAAGAATCCAATCAAACCACAATATAGATAATTTCCTGGGTAAATATTGCTTCTCAAAACCCCTCTATCTTCTATTGTATATTCACCATGGAATCATGAAACAATTACAATGCACTCTTCTCAGAAGAGTCTCTTGCACTCTCACAACTATCTCACACTGTCCTGGACAAAATCGACCAGTACTTAGCCAATTATCAACCTCTAAAAAACATACCTTGCTCGCGCAATTCCTAATGAATGCAATACCTATTCTTTAGGAATTTTGGCCTTCCAAAACTGTGCAAGGATCATGGGAAATCCAATGGATGTGTGGTTGCATTTGGGAAACCTACTAATCACAGAAATTATAGTTAACATCCCTTTAACCTTGTCTCAATTGGGTCTCCACTAGAACGAACATGCATGCAAATATTAATCATAAATCATTAGTAACATGGTAGATCACTGATTATAAATTAAATAGTATTTAATTCACTTGATATCTCACTAGTGAAACAAACAGTTACAACTATTTCAAGTGACTCTAACTCACCTAACTGAGTTAACTGATTACTCATGTATTAAAGTAATGCACCAACTATAATTCAAACTCCATAACTAATAGAATTACTCAGCATGCCTCACTAGCCACCCTCAACTCAAAATACATGAGCTAACTAATTTGATCACACTCAGTTAACTATTACAAGTTATCATGAGATAAGATTACATTTTGTTGTCTAATTTAAAAAAGGGAAAATTAAATTAGATACTGCACCAATTTAATTAATTAAATTTCCCTTCACACTAATGTATCACTAGGACCTGTTGGCCTCGCACTAGTGTGTGCGCTGCAATTTCTTGTTGGACTTCAACATTTTGGGCTCCAACCCTTTTTAAGTTATGTTTTGGAGCTTTTTCATTATTATCTCTCTCACACACTCTTGGATACTTAGGATTTTCTTGGAAAAATTCACCATTGGACTAGGAAAGAGGAAAGAAATCAAAGGAAGGACAAGGAAAGGAAAGGCAATAAAGTATCAAGAAATGAAGAGTTTGCTGCCATCCATATTAAGTTAACTCCATATTAATATGCATCTATGGTACACTACCATTATTTCATTGCATCTATTTTTATAATCATACAAAACACATGTGTCCAAATGAGCCTTGGTTGCAGCATTAAAAATTAGGGTTAGAATAAGTATATTACGGTACACTTGACTAAAATTAATATTATAGTTGAACTTAGTGCTTCATTAATTACAAGCTTGTTTCATAGCATCACTTGAGGAGAAGGCTAGAAGATTGTTCTTCATCGCATAATTCATGAGTTTCTCATCTTCCTTGGGGGACCAAATATCTTTCCTTATATTTCACTAGGGATAACCCTTGTCCCTGTCTTTCTCTTCAACTCATTTTTCACTCCCCTAACAGTTACTCTTTTGTGTGAGCCTGTTCGTAATGCAATCTGCAACGACAGCTCAAGGTAGGATGACATTGGCTAGTCAGGTATTGGGTTCTAGTCATCAAAGAGTATTAAAAAAAAACGTAGATGAGATATTAGAAAACCTACATATGGATGGAGCCCACCATTCTCCATTCTTCAATTGTCTGCACATCAAAAATTACCGACTCCTTGCTTCGTATTATTTTTAATCTTCAATTTTATGGATTCTTTACTACTCCAATACTTCATACCACAGGCAGCCAAATCCGTTTCTCCATGGATCCAATGTAATCAAAACATTGGTCTTCAAAAAAATGAAATTTACCCAATATTCTATGTACTTTTAACACCAAATGCCGAAGCATACAAATTTAACTGATGGGATCTACAACATCCAAATCTGGGAGGTAAATAGAAAACTTCGTGATTAATTAAAGAGGTGACATAAAAATTTTTACCTTCTTAATGTCTGACATTAATTTTTGAAGGAACAAATAAGTCATGAAATTTTCATTGAGGATATTATTGTCCATTGGATTGCATGATATTGTGAAATCCTTCCAAAATAAAAATTGATTTATCATCCATTCACCTATATCCAAGCACAATGTACTTATATGTGATGCTTTGATATTTTTCATTGCGAAAAATCATGATGATCATAATTTTTAAGACTACAAAGTTTACAAGGATATATATTCTAAAATTTACCTTAGACATGACTTTTTCAATCAAAAATTACTATAATATTTTCCTTCTTCTTCACTGGATTTATTGCAGTTCAACTTTGAGATCATTAAAATCTTTCTTGATTCACAAACATGATATTTTCAATGCTTGTTTGTGTTGAACACCATGTTAAACACACACATGGTGTATGAGAAAGATAAACACACACACACAAGAGACTCAATACACAATGAAGGATAAGCGTGAGGCTTTCGTATTTTTTCCATGATACATGATGTACATTTATAGTACAATGGTGTGACTCTTGGTTTCACATTCTAAGGTCACTTGGACTCCATTGTGACTTTTCGCATTCCACACCTACCCATGTAGGATTAGGTGTTCCAAAATCCCCCCTTAATCCGAAGGGGTATGTGTGAGTCCAAGAAGAGAGTTGAAATACAAATATGCAAAGTATACATGGTAGCACTTGGGCTGAATCAAATCTGAAATGTTGGAAAAAGGAGGTGGTTTAAGGATGACCACCAACACTGGAACACAATACTTGTTGTAGTTCCCGGAACTCTTCCAAAACTGGCAAGAAGCTGAAGGCTTCTGCTAGAGGAATTTTCCCTCATAAAAAAGGGAGACCTTCAACCTAAAAGAAGGGAGGTCTACTACCTGTGATGGTTTTAGGATTACAAACAAATCTGGAATGCTTTCAAGCATTTCCTGGAACTCAGCCAAAGTTGGAAAGAAGTTGAAAGCTTCTGCTAGAGGAAGTGTTCCTCATATATGAAAGGGAGACCTTCAACCTAAAAGAAGGGAGGTCTACTACTTGTGATGGTTTTAGGTTATCCACCAACCAAAGATGATGGTTTAAGGTTGTCCACCAATCGAAGGCATGCTCATGGGCATCCGTGTCTCTGGCTACATATCTGAATCTAGAATGACGAATTATGGCTCAGGCTCGCTTGAACTGCTGTGTCTCTGGCTACAATTCTGAACATGGAATGAGAGATTGTGGCTCAGGCTCGCTTGATCTGACGTCAAAGCTTGTACATGACCACCATTTTCCCCCCTTTCAGGGACAAGGTGAGATGATGGCGAAAACTCAACTGCAAGTTTACTCAATATCCGTGAACAAGTTCTAACATGTGTCGTAAACATCTTCTTGGCTGCAGATGCCCATTGCCAAGAAGTGATCCATCCAAGATGAATCTTGGTTCTTGCAGGAGGCTTGTGTCTGAAGCATCTGTGTGAAGAACGAGTGTGTCGACCACAGTGCTTGCATGGATGAAGATCAAAACATTGATCTTTCATATGGTCAACTCGATCACAGTGTTGGCATTTCTCAATCTGTTGTTGTTGTGGAACATGATCTGGAACAACTGCAGGTGAACTGTCATACAGGAATCTGGCACTCTGAAATTTGATGGGCTTAGTGTAGTCTGGAATATGAAAGGATACATCCTTATCATATCCAAGACTAGTTCTGTGCTTGTTGTGGACAAGCTCTTCCCAAGGTCTGATGATGGGCTTGAGAAGTGCAGGCTGAGCTGCTGCATCTGCACGTACATCTGCTCTAGTGCAAGGAACTGAATGTGAATCAACTACAACTTTACTGACTTGCTGCTGATGGGAGTCCTTCTCAATATTCTGAACAGAAACAGGTTTAGAATGGTGACTCTTTTTCTGAAGTTCATCTTGTTGAAGCTGAGATTCCAATTGCAAAAACTCAATATTTTCTTGTGCATCTTGCAAACAACTTTTAATGTTACAAAGAGCATTCTTGCTCATTTTTATCATGTCATCAACATTGGAATGAATGAGGTTATTCAACAACTCTAATTCCTCATTGATTTTAGCCATTTTCAACAACTTAGGCTCAAAAAATGAAAGGGTGTCAGCTTCAACCGAAAATGCACCCGTTTACAATCTGATTCAACTTAACTTCAATAAATACAAATGGTTCAAGAGAACTTCCAACTATGGAAATATCAAAGTACAAAATCTGATGATTGCAACTATGAAGAAGCAATACAATGTCAGTTCAATACACTATGCAGCAAAAATGTGCAGCAAAACACTTGTGCAAGAGGCCTTTAAGGCAACTGATTTTTCTTCTTCAAAAGAGCTATTTTGCACCAAAAACAACTCAACTCAACTCAACAAAAGGAGGAGGTTCACAAGCTTGGATGCTTGACCTTGCTGCAGAATGCAATAGAACTTAAGAGAAATTCCACAAATAAGAAATTTTGTGTCCAATTAATGAATGCCACTGCTGTTCAAAATGAGGACCAATTTGTCTTCACATGTCAATCTCTTTAGAAAATCACCCTTCGATAGATGCCATAAATTATTCAATATAAACTTCACTTTTCTTCTCTATGTGTACAGTCCATTTTCTTCATATTCCATTTCCTTCATTTCTGCTATTCATATTCTCTCTATGCTCTTCCTCTCTTCCTCTCTCTCTGCTGTTTTTTTTTTTAATTAAAAATTAATTAAAAAAAAAAATTTGAAATTTGGAGATTGGGAAAATTTGGGAAGGGAAATAATTGAAAAGTATATTTGGGAGGGAAAAAATAGAAATTAATTAAAATAGGGATTAATTAAAAGAAAAATTAGTTAAAATGGGGATTAATTTATAAATGGGGAGGAAAATTTATTTGAGTGGGGGGTATTATTAGAAAAAAGAAAGAAAAAAATTTAAAAATTGAAAAAGGGAGGCCGAGCGGCTATGTGGGAAGAGCGGTGAGATGGGACGTAGGTGAGATCTCGGGTGTGAGGGCGTAGAGGAAGCCGAAAGGCCGTGGGAAGCGCAGATGGTGAGGGGGTTGCCGTGGAGCGATAAGGGATATGAGAACGCTGTAGTGGGTAGGATAGGGGTGTGGACGGGGAGGCAGAGTCGTATGGCGGGTGGGGAGGCCATGTTGGGAGGAGAGGGGCCGGCTGTGTGAAGCAAGGAGGGGGTAGCATAGTTTAGGTTGAGGGCTGGGGATGGCGGGTAGAGCTGTAGGAGAGGGCGGAGGTGTAAAGGGAGTCGGCGACTGTTGAAGTGGGGAGAGGAGTCAAGGGGAGGGTCGAAGAGGCTGTGAGGGAGATGTGAGGGACACGGGTAGAGCGTGGAGTGATAAGGGTTGGGTGCATAGGAAAAGGGTTGTAGTGATCAATTCCTAGTACTCTTCATTGCTTGATTACTTTCCTTACTTTCCTAGTCCTATAGTGTGAATTTCTTAACCAAGGCCTTCACTTTTCTTACTTACACATATTTTTATGTGCTTCTCGATGCCTTTACAATTTCCCCCTAAACCCTTTCCATCAAAACCCATTGTAATCAGTGTTTTTGGATCCCTTTTATGTTATTATAAAAACAACCTAGTTAGTTATATTCAATAAGATATTCATGTTTGGAAACATCATCAATATCATTTTTTACAGACTCAATACAAGAGAGACATTTGTACATCAACATTTTTATTAGTATCCAAACAACAAATAACAACAAAACTATAAATCTTTTGAATTATGTCACTCACATCACAAATTCTATAATGCTTTATTTATTTCTTATTCCATTTATTTTACATTAATTTCAAGTTCTAATAATATATTAGATTGATTAATAATTCTTGTTTCATTAGTTCTATTAATTTGCTACGTTATCATGTTTTTCCAAAATTTTAGCTACAAATTAATCTATTGATTTCAACTTTTCCTCTAATGCATCGATGTGTTGTGTAGAAAGAATAAAAAGTTCATGATAAATTATTATCTTTACTCATTTTATCTTGTGACCTAAATTCGATAGCTTAGTCCATTATCAAATTATTTTACTTATATAATTTGTGTATTTCTTGTCAAGCATCATCAAGACCATACTGTAGCAGTTAAATACCATGATTAGTAGTTTTTAGTATTTACCCCCTTTAACCATTTTAAATATCATAATTACTCAAATTAAGCTGCTTGGTATGCTTAATAATGTTCCATACTTTCAAAAACCAACAATTAGATTTAGGTGTTGAGTACCATTGATAATGCACCAAAAGTATTCCAGTACACCAATACTTGAAACATTGTTCTCAAAAAGAAACTTTTACAAGACTTTAATGACATTCTTTGAATTTTTCTCTCTAACTTTGACTCAAGCTATGAAAAACTCATCAAATATTGTTAACCACTCACATATTATTAACCCACTCTTAAAATTATCTCAACATAGACACCTTACTTTAGACCATGAATGAAAATATGCAAACACTTTTTCGGAAATTCCCCTTTAACCATTCACCCATATGAAGATAAATACTAAGAAAAATATTTAATAACTACACATTGGTGGCTATTACTCTTTTAAAACTTAACCCATTAGAATAAAATTATAAACTATACATCTAACTCGTCTTTATCTCTCTTGGAATATAATAAAGCCACCTTTTGATATACATTATTTTATGTTTTCAATAAACTTAAACTATATTTGAAAAATAAACTTTATACCTTTCTAGTCTAAAATTGGAGGTGATTCACTCCCCTGACTTATTTTATCATATTTTTTTAGTTTTTACGTGGTGCCAAAGATCATAATATGCTTTTTAATCACTTCTTCCTAGCCCAACTAAGTTGAATTCACAATTAAATATGTTGTTGTCAGAATAAGACTCTAGCATGCTCTTACATTGAAGTAAGCCCATTACCACCATTATTTGAGATATTACATCTTTATACCAATTTTCTTCTTGAGAAGGGATGATTGTTTTTCATTGACTTGTCGCAAGTTGATTAGGATGATATCCATGGTAGTTATTTATATATTTTTGCCACTACATTTATTTTAGTATAAGGATATCTTCATGTATCTAAAACTATTCGATTCGCGATTCTTTCACTAATACCATGTGTGGCCTCAAATCGATATGTGACCCAAGAACTTCTATAATTTTGAATGCAATGAGGTGTTTCCTAAAATTTCACATTACAAATGACCTACAAAATATTAAGAGGATGTCGATAATTCTCTCACTAGTCACAAGAAAATAAAAATAAACATTGGCCTAAACAGTATGGATTTGGATGCTAACGTTGTAATGTTATTCAGATCGTGATATTCCATCAATTCTAAGAGATCATTCTCCTCGTGTCTATAATTATTAATGTTTTTTTGGGTCATGCATGATAGAACAGATTGATGTCTTGGAAAAATTAACATATGCATGAGTTTTTGAGAAGCCTCCTAGGTACTTATAGGATTTATCATTTATGCTTGTTTGCTCTTGCAATTCGACACAACTCCACACACCTCCAGATAGCCTCACAATCATTCCTCACAACTCCACATAGTTCCATGCAGCTCTAGACATGTCTAGGAAGCACTAAATAGCTACATGTCTTGTATTTAATTAGCTCCAAAACCTCATCTCTAGTTACCTCACAGAGAATACAAATGAGAAGTTCATTTGTAGAACATGCAAAGTTATTCCTAGGAAATTGTATATGTGAACATCATTTTCAATGACATGTAATGTTAATACATACATTATAATTTCTAACAATGTTATACATAGCAATATATACAACATAAATTTTTTTATAGGATGTCTCAGAAGAAGAGTAAGAACCTAACTTCAAATTAGGCATCTAGACAAAACAAGGAAATAATATTTACACACAAAAATATGTAAATAAAACCTCAATATTGTCTTAATGATAACATTGTATCACTTTACAATAATGAGATAACTTTCTTAATTGCATCAATTATCTACCTACATATCTGAAATCTGATTTAGAGAATCACAAAACAAAGAAAAGAGCATAACATAACAACTCTGGAAGCAATATCATAATTTATTATGAGGGGGGAATGATAATTTTATAAACAATGAAAACATTATCCTTATTTTTAATTTGTAATTACAAAATATATTACATAAAAATCAAATATATTATTAGATAAAGAAAATACATCGAGATGTTCCTTATTTCTTAGTTTTTTTTATATGTTTCTATTTTTTCTACTCTTAGGTGTTTCCAAGTAAGGAAAAGTAATTTTTCTTGGTTCTCCAATCAGTTAGAGGTTTTTGATTTGTTGTTTCTTGAAAAATAACACTAAAGGGAGTGAACCAAAGTGTGATTGACAACTTCAGTTTGTCCATTTGTTTGTGGGTGAAAGGTAGTGGCGAAACGAAGTTGGCAACCCAATAACGTTTGTAGAATGTAGTAGGAAGGCCACTTAAAAATTCCATGGAAATGGATTCCCAGGGATGAGAGGGAATTGGTAATGGCTAATTCAAACCATGCTTACAGGGTTTTTCTTTGTGAACAAAGAGAATATGTGTGAATGATTTTTTCCACTTTCTTGGCTAAAGAAGGCCAATAGAAGTTGCGTTGAAGAATGAGAATGGTATTGGTTGTGCCAAAATTACCTCCACATGAAAATGAATGTGCTTCACAAATGAGAAGGAGACAATCATCAGATTCTGGTACAAATATTTGGTAAAGTTTATACAACCAACCAGCATGAATGGTGTAATCAAGAAAGGGAGTTTAGTTCATCACTTTAGGTTTCTATAGAGTCTCCCATATCTTCCCAAATATTGTATCTGTTGCATACAGATATTTCTAGGAATCATATGCAACAAAACACACCTCTTGAATGTGTAGGACCTGAGTAGGTGGTCTACTTAACCAATTAGCCATTTTATTTTTTGTCCCCTTCTTAAATTTAATCAGGAGGTGTAATTAGTTAATGTAAGTAGCCCAATTTAGATGGCATAATTGCGCTTGAATCTTGCATTGTGAGTTCATGAAGATCATTAGAAGATGATCTATATGGAGGATTTTCTCTTTTCCAAGAATTTAGTGGCTCTACTACTTCAAATATTGCTCTAAAATATAGAATTCCTTTTCATATGTGTTGTACATGAGCTTATCTTCACCAAGCGCATCAGAATGGTCGGCCAAAGGGTGGGCTCCCTATTTAAGAACAACCCCAATGGAGAATTAAGAGAGATCAATTTCTAGCTCAAATGGTTGATTCATATCTAGAAATAAAAGAAAAGTGGTCGAACATAATTCATTCTTGAGTCGATAATTTTTCACTTAGATTCAACATCTCAAATAAAATTTTCTTGATTTCACAACCAGTATAAAGGTCAAGCCACTTATGAGAAATGAGACAAAACTTGTGTAGAAATTAATACCTCCCATGAAGCTCTTGACTTCATGTGCATTGGAAGGTGTTTTACATTGTGCGAAAGCCTGTACCCAAGAGGGATATATGAAAACCCCTATGGTTTCAATAATAAATCATAAATATTGAACTAATGTTTGTCCAAAATAGGATTTCTTCTCCTTGACCTAAAGTTGATGTGTTCACAATAAATCAAGTATGTTGCAAACGTGTTTAATATGGTCTTCCCAATATTTACTGAATACCAAAATATCATAAAGGAAAATTACCATAAACTTACCCAAGTTTTCCATGAAAAAATCATTAATGAATGTCCTAAATGTGTCTAGAGAACTGGTTAGCCCAAATGTCATGAACAACCATTCAAATATCCCAGACATTGTTTTTGAAATAATTTTTCCATGTGTCGTTTTCATGCATGTGGACCTGATGGTAGCCTACAATCAAATCCATCTCTGTGAAGAAACAAGCCACATGTAAGTGGTATAAAACATTCCAAATGCAAGATAGGGGGTACTGGTTTTTAACAGTGTCTTTATTAATGACCCGGTATTCTATCACAAAGGCCCATTCAGAAGTATCATTTTTGGGAATAATAAAAGCTAGAGATGCACATGGAAAGGATGAAGGTTGAATATGACCAGATCTCAACAATTTTTCATTTCTGTGTTCTATCCCAGTGGCCTCTTAAGGAGTGAGGCGATAAGATGGGGTATTGGGTAAGCAAACACCAAGAATCAGGTCAATTTTCTGTTCAACGGAGCATTCTAGAGGCATCCTTATGGGTTGGGTGAACACATCTACAAATCCTTGGAGTAGAGTAACCATTTCATGTTCGACCAAATTGGTGAGGTTGTCTGGCTTGACAGGGTAAAGAAAGAAAAAATATATACATTGGTTTAAGTTGAATCTCTTAATGGGAGATTTTCCAATACAAGGTTGTGTTGATGTGCTAGTTGAGGATTTGAGCACATAGGTGTGACCATCGTGATGCAAATGGTATTGGTGATGATATTTAGCATGATTAACAAAATTTTGGGCTTCTTGGTATGGAATTATCAGTAACTAATAAGAACAGTCGAGAGATGAAACATCGCATACCATAGTATCACGGAAAGGGACAATAGAAAAAGGTTAAAACCCATCATTGGGAGGTGGTAAGATGAAGAATGTCATTTTGGACCGAATCAAGCATATAAGGGTGTGGGTGTGGACTGGTTGGAAGGAAAAGGCCTTGAACCAAGTCCCGTGCCACAATATTCTTTTGACTCCCATTGTCGATAATAAGAGTAGCTAACTCGTTTTTTTTTTACAATTATGGGTAAATAGAGGTGTGTTTCTCATTAGTAGTCATAAGGATGAGAGAGGGGTCCACTTCGGTAGGGTTGTTGATAGAAACAAATGCAAGAGGGGTAGTGGCATTTGGTTTCTAGATATTTGTTAGAAGAGTCTTGTTAGGGCATAGATTATTTATCACTTTACAATTTGCAGAAGCATGTGAGTTGTTCTTATGAAATGTACGCAGGGGGGTATTGTGAGGTGTGAGGGGTGAGGAAAAGGCTACATTAGAAGAACCAAAGGGAGATGGACAATTTTTGGATTGAAGAGATCGTATTCGAGGAACCACTTTGTGTTCCACAGTCAGAGCCGAAATAAGTTCCTTTCCCAATGAAGTACTATCAAACAACTAAACTTCTCTGCGAAAAATCATTAGCAACTAGAAATAACTTTTATAATAGGTACTTCTTCTGGATCAGATATATGGAGTTGAATGGGGAACTTACTGAAGACATAAATCTAAACTTGCACTGACTGATTTGTTAGTTCTCGAAGCTATAACCATTTGGCAAGGATATTTTGGATATCTCATGGGGGATAGAAGTCTTAAGGCCTAGAAAAAGTTATCCCAAGATGTGATAAGTGTTGATCTAGCCTCTATTGGTTCTCCAAGTTCGAATTCCAAGGAAAAATTCCCAAGATGTGTATCCCACCATTTTTTTGTTGGGCCTTCAAATTGTAGTCCAGTGATTTGAAGTTTCATTTCCTTTTTCATCATTGGACATTTCATGAAATAGTTGGAGAGACTACGGAGCCAAGAACTAAGAGCCTCACCATTAATTTGGCCTGATAATTTGAGAATTTGAAAGTGTGTATCAAGATGAAATTTCCCTATAGGGTGTCGTTTTTACTGCAACGTAATCTTCTCTTGAAGAGGCATCGCTAAGTTATGGACTAGGGAGTTCATAGTTGAGGGAATGGGAGGCACAACTTTCATCTATCGAATCGATTGAAATCTATGAGCCTAAAAAAATGTATTTGAAGAGGTGGATGGATTCCAAGATCTTATGAAATGATTCCAATTGATCTACCTAAAAATTTGAAAACTGATATAGAGAATCACATAACAAAGAAAAGAGGATGACAAAACAACTATGGAAACAACATCATCATTTATTATGAGGGAGAGATGATAATTTTATATAAAATGCAAACATTCTCCTTATTTTTAATTTGTAATTATAAAATATATTTCATAAAAATAAAATACATTATTAGATAAATAAAATACATTGATATGTTTCCTTCCTTCCTAGTTTTTCAGATGTTACAGACTTTTCTACTTGTAGATGTTTTCAAGGACAGTAGTGCAATTTTTATTGGTTTCCAAATCAGTTAGATGTTTCTGATTTGTGTGCATGTCTTGGTTTCCCAATCAAGACCATACATAGGGCTTCATCATATAGCATCAACATAGCTCAGTATCTCAGCCATATCCCTAACTATCTACATAATATCTAGATGAATATCTCCATAAAATTCTCAGTTGATTTGATATTATCTCCATCCCTAGCCTCTCTCTTTGTACTCATATTTGATACATAAAAATACATTTTTTGCAGACTCTACTTTCATTAATATATTATAATAATTTCATTTATCAAAATTATGAATTATTCTTTCATTCTTCAAGGTGAAAATTTTTGTTTCTTGAAATTTATTCTGTTTTCGCCATTTTTTGTTACAACCCAAGAAAAATATTTCTTTTCCTGCTTTCCTCCATTTACTTTTGTGATATTAAAGTAGGTTGAGGCAATATTCTCTTATGAACCAAAAAAAGATATATGGTTCCTACATAAACTCCAATGACAGACACATGTGTATCCCTATTCCTTGTTTCAATATAATTAGAAAATTACATAGCTTCCATAACATTTTTAGAATATTTTACGAAATGATTGTGCTTAATTTCTTCCTTTAATCCACCCATGTAATCTTGAAACAAATAGTCACCACTTATGTTATGCACTCATGTGGCCAATAATTGAAATTATAAATTATAATCTTCAATATCAACTAAGTGCTTAGTTGTTTTCAATTGAAAAGAGTAATGTTGTTCCCAAAATTTCTTTTATTGTTCACTTCTAACTCTCTTATAAAAAACCCCTTGAGTTATTATAATAATGAAGGTTTATTTCAATTACACATTAATACCATTGATAGGGTTTAATATCAATGCATAAAGTCAATATGTAAATCCTTTGCTTATCATCTAAAATGTTTAATTCAATATGTTGTTCTATTTGGTTCACCTATGTGATGACCTTTCTCTGGTAAATTTATTTATTAAACTCTTGAAAGGTTTATACCTTTTGGAGACAATCCATAAGTAACTCAATTATTCAACACCTAACAATTGCCTATTATTGGAAATTTGTTCAAGATGGACACTACCTTTATTTTTGCAAGGCCCTTAAGTCACAATATCAAATTTGGGGATCATCTCATCTAGCACTTGTATGAAAATATTCTCCAATTGTTCCATATTCTTCTCCATTTCTTCCACATGTGCATACATCTTTCTTTCCAACTATTCTATAGTCTTTCCCACATTTCATTCTATTTATATTAGTGTATTTATGAAATATTTCTTTTCCATTGACATATCATTCAGTTTGTTAATTTGGTTTTCTAATTTGGACAATTTTTTTTAACTCTTTGTTTTCCTCATGAGTCATGAATGGGAATTTTATAGGTTTGACTGGTGAACTAACATTGTTATAACCCCTTAGAGCTATGACAAGCTACTAGGTCCTTAGGAAAATGGATTGTGGGGTATTATATATATTTCCTATATATGTACATTAAACAATAGTACATAGGCTAATATCTCAAGGAATTAACTAAGGAGGATTAATCATTTCCTTAGCCATACTAATAGACTATGAAGGTATGATAAGATAGTATCCTTAGGAGCTATTCTCAAATGTAATATAGTAACAAGATATCCAATTAGCTTATTTAAAGTTGGTTTATGGTATACCTAGGGAAATTTTATATGTGGAAAGGTACAAGGAATTCAGATTCAATATATAGGTAATCTTTGATGTAATCCTACTCGAAGGGGTACTAATAGTGGTTAGAGAGGTTTTTGTAGTTCTTACATGTATTATTTTCTCACTACATTATTACTTGTTGAACAATAAATTAATATGTTATATAAAGACATCATAACACATCTCTAAAAAATATTGAAACATGAACTTTCTAACCCTTAAAAAATATCTTATAATAACAAAAAAAAATTGTAAGATAGATTTTGAGACTATTATTATCCAAATTAAGAATTAGCATTACTTTTCTAGATGTATTATTATTGGTGTCTATTGTCCTGTCAAAATGTATACCAAATTTGTGTTACACACTACAAACACTAATCCAAACAATGCACCAATGGTTTACCTTTATTTTGATATATCTCTAAACTTGAACCCTTTTGAGTCCAAAAATTTGACAAAATTTTGACCCATAGTACTCTGTATCACTTATTATACTCTTGAGCATTTCACTATTCGAAACTTTATTGAAAAAAATTATATATATAATTTATAAAATCTTTTTAAAATTTGATTTCAAGGTTAACTATAAATCCTAATTCCATAGAGTATATGCATTAAAATATAAAGAACTAGAATCTATAATTTTTCCCATACATTATGATATTTCTACTTAGACTCCATAAATATTAACTCTATGGAATTTTGTATAAAATAACTATAAGTAGAGTTTAAATACCACTAATTTAACATTGTTTCCAAGATCAGATAAAAACCTTATTTTTCATTGATTATATCTCCAAAATTATAACAAATCATAAGCTAAAAAAATCCACTCATACTATGATATCTATAATTAGTCTTCACAAAATGTTACCATATCAAACTTCCTATAAGTATAGTTATTATAAATATTCAAAATTACGTCTAAATCTTTTTGGATTAATCAAAAACCCTATATTCTATAAAATAGGTCTAAAAATGTATAATAAATACAAATTTAAAATTTTAATCATATATTGATATTTCAACTTAATTTTTTTTTCATAAAAAAATTCCTATATAAAATTTAAGGTCGGAGGACAAATTCTGTTTGAGCCTAGACGTTTATTTAAGTGAGGGACTTATTTCAAGATCCGTATTAAATTTATATAGAAACAAATTTTAAAAGAAAATATTTTAATGTTATATATACAAAAATTTCTAATATCTATTATGAATAAAATATTTTAATATGAGTTAATATTGATCTACTTAAAATATATATATCATTAAAAAATACAATTTAAACAATTAAATATTACACATTATTTTTTTCACTGTAAAATAAGTTTGCATCTGAAGAAATTTGATCACTCCTATCTCATATTAGATCCTTGCTTAAAATAGATCTATGTTAGTTATAATAAAAATTCTTATATATCTTAATATTGGAGGATAAATTCTAAAATATTATATAAAAAACATTTTACAATAATTCCAATTAAAAAAAATTAAGAAATGATATATATGAATAATTTTTAATTTAGATAAGAAATAAAGGTCCGTGACGTTAGCTAAACAATATAGTTATAACTAATAAGTTAATAATTAGGGCAACCATATATATTCAATTATGAAAAATTTACTACTACATTGACATCAACATTCTTAATTTATAAATAAGATTTGTTTCAATACCATGAACCAATACTATAATCATTAATGTCAGATACCAAGAAAACCACAATTCATTTTATTTGACAGTTGTAATTATGATTTTTTGATTTTTTTCAATTAATTAATTTAATTAAAAAAAAAAAAACATAACCATTTTCTAAATAAATCTTAATATTTCAACATTTAATAATCAATATAGTACTAAAATTATTTTAAAATATTCTATAAAAGTTTAATCCCTCCCATCCCCCGATAGTTATTAATAATTAAATTAAAATCATTAAAAACTCTATTTCTAAATAAACACAGCTATTAACATTTATTAAAAAAATTCCATATTACTCCTAAAAACTAGAGACCAAACTGAATTTTGTCATTTTAGCGCTAGAAACTAGACACTAAACTATCGTATAAGAGGCAATTGTGCTTTAACCAAATAGTTACATTGCCTGATTCACCTTCACAGTGAAACTCGAACGGTCTACTTCGCATTGCAGGAATTGCTGTTCCTTGCCTTCTTTAATGGGAATGTTTTGCATGATGAAGACTTTACGGAGGCAATTGATAGGTATTCTGCCTATGAATATTAGTATAACTTATTATTACCGCATTGACTTCATTGGGTTGAAAATCTACACATTCTTGCAATCATGTGACCTTGACCCTGATAAAATTTACAGATTGTTGCTATCAAATGACCTTGACCCTCATAAAATTTACAGATTCGACATCTGATCAACTTCGATGCGCCATTAAATTGCGGGTGCTATGAATGGCCTGCGGCATGGATGTGGCGGGCATGACTGATGGGATGTCTTCTCATGTAAGCCCACACAATCCTCCACATCATGAGTAGTATAAGCTCCACCATAAACAGATTCAGTCAAAACAGCTGAGTTTAAATAAGAATGAGTAGTGTTCCACCGAGTTAATCCAGAAGGTGCCGTGAACAAAGAATTGTCGATCACGATTTCATTCTCATTTTCATTAATGACATCGACATCATTTTCAATTTTCCATTTCGATGAGTCGCTGATGTCATCCAGAGCGGGAATATTGTCCGTACACCCTAGAGTTTTATGAGGAGCTTCATGAGCTGACAATGTAGTCCACAACTCTATTACGTGATCTCTTCTTGATGCTTGCTAAGTTGGAAATAAAAAGGGTTGACAGAAGCCCTCAATTGTTTGAGTACATATAGAATCAATCGAGTGCTGACAATAACAAACTAGCTGGTTCGTCGTGGAGACTGGATCAATGGGGAGCACATTATTTTGCAACTTTACTGGTTCAGACTTTAAATCCTGACACGAGAGTCAGGATTTAAAGTACTGATTTTTTGGACTGAACCCTAAATGAATGGATCCATAAATGACTGGTGCCTTTCATGTATCTCGTCCAACCGCTTCCCAGACTGAAACCACTTTTGCTCATCATGTGCATAAACAATCGGCTTGCTATTTGTTCTTGTTCTAGGCGTTGGATTGCGTGGAGGCCGTGGAGTTGGAGCCGACGTGGAGATTCCTTTTGATGCAAGAGTTCCAATAATTATTGATCTCATTGTCCGTACGCCCAGGCAAAGGCGCAGCAATTTGAGACCACCTGTGTGGTCAATGCCATAAATTCCGTAAGTCCATTAACCGAGGTGAAAAATCTCTACGAGAGAAATCAGAGAACAGAAGAGGACCGATTTAGGAAAAGAAAATAACGTAAACCTGTTACCGAGGATGGACTGTAATGGTATGATCAATTGTTTTTCTTGGAGTGAAATTCCAACTCGTTTAAAGACCGGCCTTAAGTAGTTAATCCATCTCGGCATGCAGCTCTTTCCGTTTATATATACGGTAGGACAAAGTTGAGAAACATTGATAAATCTGGTCGATTTTAAAAGCTTTTAAAACTATATAATGATTCACCATATTTTTATAAAGAAATTTGAAGTTCTAATAATTTCATTTTTATCTTTGAAAGTTTTATGATGTACCAATTGGGTGAAATTTTTTTTTAGAAAAATAGACATTAGCCAATTTCGTTTTAAAAATTAAATAGAGATTGATTATAAAAATATTAGCCCTTACAATTTTCGGAATACTAATGCCTATAACAAGCTTCTTTTCCTATAATAAGCTTCGTTCCAACCCTGTGGGCTGAATTATCAGCATTTTAAAAAATATGCATTAAACAAAAAGTCTGCCTGTCATTACATTCGACGACCAAGTGTAGACGAGCGACAGTAGGTTAAAAGAAAAATTATATGTAATTTTTCTACAGCATCCTCATATTCCTTGCGATTCCTTGCGGGAGGGTGTGAAGAGCGTGAGGAGAATAAAAGAAAGCATACCCTTGATCTAACGGGCATAAACATGGGATAAAAAGAGCAAGCATTTCTTGATTATTTTAAAGTTCCTAATTATATAGATCAAGATTATGATGTCTCAAGACAATCTTAGTATTCTTCCATAGATTTCCCTTTAAAAGGAACATTGCAGTTGTGTTTAAATTGGCCTAGGTTGTTCCATATTTCAATGGGGTTCAAATGAATTGAAAAGACTAGAACTGAAATAAAAGTAGTGTAGTGGTTGTGTTGGTGTACATGCGATGTGTATTTTTCTTTATATGCACATAGTTAGTTTTAATTAGCTTTAGTTCAATTCTAGATATTGTATGTGATGTGCATTTGTCTTTAGCTAATTAACTCTAATGCTTACATGCGATGTGTACTTGTCGTTAGTTAGTGAACTCTAGTGCTTGCATGTGGTGATTGTGCACATTAGCAGAACAAAAGGCACACCTAACTTCAGTTAGCTTTAATTATCCATAGTTATTGCATGTAAAACTAAGCTTAACTTAGTTTCTTTTATGTGTTTATTCTAAAACTAATACTGATGAATTAATTTCATTCTCAATTCAAATTTTCTTTTTCAATTCTCACAAGTTTGTGCAATTATTCGTTAGCTATATCCATATTTGTGCTCTAATAATTTTACATGGTATCAGAGCATGGACCCATGTTCCATTCCCCCGAGTTGTGCTTGAGGGGGTGTGTTGATTCGCCTGAGCTGTGTTTGAGGGAGGGTGTTGGAGTAATCACCACACCTCTATGGAATCCATAATTCCCACTATGGAGATTGTAGTTACCGGTTTGGAAGTTTACCAATACGTGTGGGTTTTGGTGTAACAACAAACCTCTTCATAGTATTAGAGCTATAAGTGTTTGGAGAAGTTGCACGAAAATATTTTTGCAGGTTTGAACAACAAAGAATTGGAAATTGTTCGAAGATTCGATTTTGTTGACACCTAATCCTATGGATGGGTGTGCATATGTATTTTTGTATATTATTTATTATTAGGAAATAAGGAAGGCCAAGAGTCATTGGGAGCTGAATCCCAGTAGCCTCACCTCCCATCTATATAAGCATGTACATTCTTCAGCTAATACATATTCTAGTTTTGAGGAGTTACCTCCTCGTTTGACATGGTATCAGAGCCAGCCCCACATTTGGCATTTCTGCCCTGTGGTGTAACTCCCTACCCTTTGCTCAGTCAATATTTTTAATAGTTTTTGCTGCTCATTCACTGCTAGACTGTTATTCTCCATTTTTTTTTCCCTAGATAGCACTGACATTTGCAGCTCCAGCTCCTGCAGACTGCAGGCTCTGTCAATCTGCAAATTCCAGCTCTGCCATTCCAGTAGTCCTGCAACTCTGTCTTCCTGCAGATTCAATTTCAAATTTTTTATGTAACGCCCTTTTGGGTCTCCTCATTCTCCTTTCCCCACTCCATACCTATCGACCCATTTTGGCACCCATTCATTTCCCTACCTCACTGCTATCTCCCTCACTGTTCTACGCATGCCCTCACATCCTCCTCCCTCTCCCTCACTCTGCATACACTTCCCTCTCCCTCACTACACTACGCCCTCTCCCTCACTGTTCCATTCCCCATTCCTCTGTCCATAAAACGCTGTAATACCATTCGCTCTGTCATTTAAAACGCAGCGCCCTCCACTTCTCCACTGCTGTCTGCACGTTTTAATACAGCGTTCCATTTAATACGCCCTTTCATTACAACCTTTCGAATTATAATACCGCTCTGTCATTAGCGTGTCCGCCTATGGTATTATATTATGATCCGTCCTATTCGTTGCATATGCAAACCCTGTTGATATTACAACGCAGAGATAAACGTTGCCATATAATACACAAGTCGTTACATGGTTATGTTGTCATTCTATTTAAATGCTGTCTATTTAACGCTGTCCATTAACGCTGTCCAGATGACATTACATATATCCAACGCTATGTTATATATGCGTTATTGTTATTACATTAAAACACTGTCACTCTTTGTAATACTACGCACAAGTGTATATTTCCTCCCACAATTGTATATTGTACGCTGTCACTCTTTGTAATATTTCCGCACAGTTGTATATTTCCGCCCATATATATCATTCCGCCCTCTCATACCATTTTTAATACCACGCACTTTCTATATGCAATACCACTCCTTCTTATAATACTTTCTATTCATAATTCCGCCCCGTCTCTTCATAATTCCGCCCCCATTCATAATTACGCCCCATTCACCATTCCATATCATCTTTTTATATACATTTTTTTCCCCCCAAAAAAAAAAATACATTTTTTTTTATGCAGAATCAGTCTATAGCATAGAGTGTTTTTTAAAAATTCAGTCTTCAGCAAAAGTTTTCTGAGCAGATTTAGTTTCCAGAAAGAGTTTTTAAACTCAGAAAATTTTTTCCAGCAAGAGTTTTTGCCCCTTTATTTGAAATATTTCAAGAGTTCGAAGTTTTTATAAGCAGAATTTGTTTCCTCTTCAGAAGATTTTTTCCAGCAGTCTAATGCATTCTCTCATCTCAATTGTTGGGATAGTTCTCTCCGGCAAAGAGAACTATCTTGAATGGTCGCGGAAGATTAAACACACACTCATTTTTAATGAGCTGTGGAAAGGAATCTGTGAAGGACAAGCAGAAAATCCACCAGAGAAGCCCACTTCATACAAAGAGCTTGCCATTTGGGAAAACAAGAATTGCAAGGCTTATGCCTTGATTGCAGCCTCAGTGAGTGAAGAGGTGAGTCGCCATATCTCATCATTCTCAAATGCCTATGAAGCCTTGAAGAAACTAAAAGAACTCTATGACTCACATTCAGAATTAGAAAATGTTCAATTGATGGTTAAGTTGTTTAGTCTTGAAATGAAGAATGATGATCCCCTTGCTTTAGCTTCAGAAGTAAGATCTATAATGCATGACATTGAAAACACTGGTGTAAAAATGGACATACCTCTCATAGCATATGTTAAGGCATTATATCCGACTTACTCACATTATCTTGAGTTTTTGCAAGCAAGTGGAAACTTTCAGCATATCACCTTTGATACACTTGAGAAAAAGTTTGCAGAAAGAGAGAAAGCTTTTGGGAAGATGATAGTCCCTTCATCTTCCGAAGAGGCTGCATACTTGGCACATAGAGAAAAGAGTCATACTCCAGATTCATCCAGAGGAAGAGGTGGCAGAAGAGGAAGAGGAAGAAGGAACTTCACAGAAAGGGGGGGCAGACAAGCTGACAAATCCCATCTTCATTGCACACTCTGCAATAGAGATGGACATGATGCACCCAAATGCAGAACACCATGGAACAAAATTGAGCAGCACAGAAATCAAGACAAAGGTAAAACCAATGACAAAGACAAAGGCAAAGCACCTGAATCCGCTCACTATGTTCTAGCACATTGTAACAATGGAGTAACTGAAAACCTCTTTGATGTTTCATTTACTTCATGGAGAGATGATTGGTTGCTAGATTCAGGAGCAACATGTCACATGACATTTAGAAAAGATTTTTTTTAAGATTTCACTGACAAAGTTGATGGAGCAGTATATTTCGCAGATAAATCCAAACTCAAGCCATCAGGGCTTGGCACAGTCAGGCTTAAACTGCCTGGTCTTCCTGATCATATCCTACATGAGGTTCTATACCTCCCGTAGTTGAAGAGAAACTTGCTGTCCCTGATCAAAATCCGGCAGCAAGGACACTCAGTTCACTTGTTTGATGGCAAGGCAGAGGTCAGATCAGCATCAGATCACTCACTTGTCATGGAGGGAATAGAAGAAGGGAGACTCTTGAAGCTGAAAGGTTCATCTGCTCATGCTCAAAACTTTGCATTCAGTTCACATCATGATGAAGGTACATTTTCATCAAGTCTTTTATGGCATGCTAGATTTGGACACTTAAATTATGACAGCCTTCGTTTGTTGAAGAAAAATGGTGTTGATGGACTGCCTACAATTCCTAGAAAACCCAAGGAATGTGATGCTTGTATTCTAGGAAAGCATAGCAAACAACCATTTCATGATTCACACTCAAGAGCACATAGGAAACTTGAACTTGTACATTCAGATTTATGTGGCCCTATGCCTATTGCTTCTGCAAATGGAAACAAATACATGATGACATTTATTGATGACTACACCAGAATGTGTTGGATTTACTTACTGAAGAATAAGTCCGATGCTTTTCAAACTTTCAAGAATTTTCATGCATGGATTGAAAATGATGCACAAACACATATTGGCTCTCTACGTACTGATAATGGAAAAGAATACACTTCAAACGAATTTGAAAATTATCTTCGTCAACATGGAATCAAACATCAAACCACTGTGCCATATAATCCACAACAGAACGGTGTAGCTGAAAGAATGAACAGAACCATCTTAAACATGGTCCGCTCCATGTTATTTTTCAAGAATGTAAAATTGATGTTTTGGGCTGATGCAGTTCTATGTGCTGTTTACATAAAGAATAGGTGTCCTTCAAGTTCAATTAAAAACAAAACTCCTTTTGAAATGTGGCATGGCCACATTCCTTCGGTAAAGCATTTCAGGGTCTTTGGGTCCACCTGTTATGCCTTGATACCCAAGGGTCAAAGGAACAAACTTGGTGCTAGAAGTTGCAAATGTATCTTCTTGGGGTACTCCAATACCTCCAAAGGATATCGTCTCTATGATGAAGCAAATAAGAAGTTTGTGATAGCAAGAGATGTCATATTTCTTGAATCATCCAAGAGTGACAAGGTTGTTGAGTGGCAACTTGATCGCCTGGACAGATTCACACATGCAAAGTCTTTCCAAGAGTTTGATAATGTGATTCCACACCTTGAAGGGGGGATTCCGATATTGAATCAAACTGTGGAATCATTTCCTGAACCACACTCTCCCCCACATGAAGAAACAACCACGGATGACACATTGGATGATGTGATTGACATAATTGGGAGATTGAATCTTGAATCAATCCCAACTCAGTCAAGTGACCAGCCAGGGCCATCTCATAAAGGTCCTCCCAAATGGCTGACAAAGACACTGGAGGATGTTCATCCTGATGAGGTTGGAAAAACAGGAACAAGAAGTTCCACTCAAGAAATCAAAGGTGATGTAGATAATTCTGATTCTCCTGTTGATATGGATATTGCTTATAACCGTGAATTGAGTTTGTCTACAGATCATGAACCAACTTCCTTCAAAGAAGCCGCTTCTCATGATGAATGGAAAGAAGCGATGCAGAAGGAGTATGATGCCTTGATAAAGAATGGCACTTGGAAGTTGGTTGATCCGCCTTTGGGAACGAAACCAATTGGCTGCAAGTGGGTCTACAAGAACAAGTACAAAGCAGACGGCTCACTTGACAAGCACAAGGCCAGGCTTGTGGCAAAAGGATTCGCACAGAAGGAAGGAATTGATTATGAAGAAATGTTTGCTCCCACAGCAAAATGGACCACCATCCGGACTCTCTTTGCCTTAGCAGCTCAGAGTGGATGGAAAGTCCATCAGATGGATGTAAAAACAGCCTTCTTGAATGGAGATCTAAAGGAGAAAGTTTATATTTCCCAGCCAGAAGGATTTGTGATAATGGGTCAAGAACACAAAGTTTGCAAACTTGTGAAATCCTTGTATGGCCTCAAGCAAGCACCACGAGCCTGGTATGAGAAGTTGACCGAGCATCTTCTGAAACTTGATTTCAAACACTTTGATCTTGATGATGCAACTTTGTTTGTTAAGAAAGTTGGAAAAACAGTTGTATATCTTGTGGTATATGTATATGATCTTTTGATAACAGGAAACAATGAGAGCTATATTGCATCCATGAAGAAAGAGTTGAAGAAAGGTTTTGAAATGACTGATTTGGGTCATGTTCATTACTATTTGGGTATTGAAGTAATTCAACATCCCAAATTCATATTTCTTTCTCAAAAGAAGTACATTGGAGATCTCTTGAACAAATTTGGCATGGATGATTGTAAACCCTTAGGCACTCCAATGGAACAAAACTTGAAGCTCACATCTGTTGAAGGGAAGGAATTTGAGGATGCAAATAAGTATAGACAGCTTGTAGGAAGTCTTATCTATCCGACCACCACCAGACCTGACATCTCATTTGCTGTTGGAATCCTCTCAAGGTTCATGCAGAAACCTTGTGAAGGACATTGGTCTGCTGCAAAAAGAGTACTAAGGTACTTGAAGGGGACTCAAGACTTTGGACTCAAATATACACCGGTAGGCGACTTCATCTTGACCGGATACTCTGATTCAGACTTTGATGGCGACAAAGAAACAGGGGTGTCTACTACAGGTTACACCATGAGTCTTGGATCAGGAGCTGTCTCATGGAGATCACGCAAACAGTCAGTTCCAGCAGATTCCACGACCGAGGCAGAATATGTGGCAGCAGCTGAAGCAACAAAGGAAATTGTGTGGCTCCGGAAAATCCTGGAAGATTTGCAGATGAAACAAATGTACTCCACTCCACTCATGATCGACAACACTTCTGCAATAAATTTGGCCAAGAACCCAAAGTTCCATGATCGAAAAAAGCACATCAATACAAAGTACCATCTAATTCGACATCATGTTCAGGCCAAAACCATCCATCTACATCATTGTTCCACAAATGAGCAAACTGCTGACATCTTCACCAAAGCACTTGGAAGAGAAAAGTTTGAAAAGTTCAGATCGATGCTTGGACTCACCAACATCCTTCGGATTAAAGGGGGGAATGTTGACACCTAATCCTATGGATGGGTGTGCATATTTAATATTGTATATTAATTAATATTAGGAAATAAGGAAGGCCAAGAGTCATTGGGAGATGAATCCCAATAGCCTCACCTCCATGTATAAATCCATGTGCATTCTTCAGCTAATACATAT